>CM019149.1:287507978-287898423 GCA_009733165.1 Naja naja
TGGAAAGCCACATAATTAGCTCTAAAATTACTTGATTTATCTTCACATTGCTGTATGTTATACATATCCTGATAATTAAATTGGTATCTGAATTAAGTCTTTGTAATTTTCTGTACTTTTGCACCAGTTTCTACTGTACTTTAAGACTTAAAAGCTTATTGACTTTCCTCTTCAACAAACACTCTTGATTAGCAACTAATTGTAGTGTATTATTTTGGAAAATTATTCAGAAAATAGAAAACCAAGAGGGACAAAAATAATTAAAAAACTGAAACCTCATGCTCCCAAATCACAATACAGAGAATATTTTGAAGCCAGAGGTCTTTTCTCAATAGTATTTTGGTTGAGATTAAAAAATACCCTCAAGTTGCAGCTAGCTGGGACCACACACAGGACTATAAATTAAGTACAAAGTTTGGCACATTTAAGGTCATATCAACTCAAGTGACTATGAGAAACTAATAGGGGCAAATCTAGATAAATTGGGTTGGCACTGAATTTCCTATTGCATAGGTTAATCTAATTCCTCTTGGATATTAAAATAATCTTCTATATATATAAAAGCGAAAATACCACTCATGCATCATCACAAAATCTCCAGAACCGTAAAGCCTACAAACTTGAAATTTGGCGTATGTTCCTCTTGGCTTCTAGTGGCTCACTAAGAAAGGATTTTTCAAAATGACCATCAGAACATTAGTATTTCTTATATTATTATTAACACACTCTGATGCTAAGGAGCTCTACCCCTCCCCACCTGAAAAAAAATGTTCCAAATGCAAAACACAAGCAGAGGAGAGGAATTTCAGTTTTAGTTTCACAGCACCAAGCAGAACAGAACAGTTGAACTAAGCCACGCTAAGGCTCCTTGCTGTCTCCTTCTTGCTCACTTAGCAAATACTGTTTCAGTTTCCAAACAGCCCTCAACTCTCACACACACTGATAGGATGCTAGCTACATGAATACCGATGGATGCTGGTAGGCAGATGCAGAATTCCCCCTCTCTATTTTCCTCCCCAAAAACTAAGCCCACGACCACATAGTTTCACACACATCACAAGCAGGTGTGTGTTTTGAAAAAGAAACAATCTTTGATTGTTAAGTATAAAGATGCATTTGTTTAATACAGAAGATAAATAGTTGAATGCTATAGAAAATCTAGTTAGTGCTGAACATACTATACTTGTGTTGAATGGTTAACATCTTATTTAACCATCTGTTATAAACTAAGATTGTATCAGTTACAGCCATCAATAGCATTTTAAGAATGGTACACATCTATTTCATTTAAAATCAAAAGACTCTCATCACTATTTTAAAACTCTCATATTAAGAGGTTTCCTTGAATACCATAAAAATGGACCTGGGAGGATGATTTGGGATTTGAATCTAGCTAGAATTCTTTTAACAATTTTTTTGCATAACTTTCAATAGGCCATCAAGATCGGTCATGAGGATAATCCATAGATGGAATTATATAAATTGCAACTTAGACTTATTATTTATTTATTTATTATTTATTGTTTGGACTTATATGCCGCCCTATCTTCCAAAGGACTCAGGCTGCTCACATCATAAAACACACTTTGCAAAATTTAAAATTATTTAAAAATTATTAAACCCAAGCCAAACAATATCTAAAACCCCAGACTCACTAAAACCCAAGACATCTAAAACCAACCCCCTCAGTCCAGCCCAGCTTGTTGGAACAGCCAAGTCTTCAGGCGGGCGGAAGGCGGAGGTCAGGGGCCAACCGCAGCTCAAGGGCAACTGATTCCACAGGACAGGCACTCCCACAGAGAAGGTCCTACCCTGGGGATCGCCAGCCAACACTGTCCTGTGGCAAGGGTACCAGGCCCTGTCATCCATGCGCCTCAGGCGGGACATCATGGAGAGGGCATCACTGAGTTGGTTTGGGGTGGAGATATCTAGGTATCATCAGCATACTGATGATACCTCACTACCTGCAGATGATCTCACCCAGCAGCTTCATAGATGTTGAACAGGAGGGAGAGGACTGACCCTGGGGAACCCCGAAGTGAGGGGCCTTGGGGTTGACCTCTGCCCTCCTGCCAACATCGACAGTGACACACCTGAGGAGTAGGAGAACCACAAAGCGGTGCCTACCCCAGCCCCGAGGTGCATAATAAGATACCATG
Organism: Naja naja; assembly: GCA_009733165.1. NCBI lineage: Eukaryota > Metazoa > Chordata > Lepidosauria > Squamata > Elapidae > Naja > Naja naja. The sequence continues at coordinate 287,510,138 of CM019149.1, forward strand.
ATCGATGGTATCAAAAGCAGAGGTCTAATAGGACTAGGACGAGGAATGCCCCCTGTCGAGCCCTCCAGAGATCATCCACCAGCAACCAATGCCGTCTCCATACTGTACCTGGGCCTGTACTCTACCACTTCATAGTGCTCATTTTACCGACCTCAGAAGGACGGAAGACTGAGTCAACCTTGAGCCAGTCAGAATTGAATTCCTGGCAGTGAGCAGTAATTAGCCTGCAATACTGCATTCTATCCACTGTGCCACTCGGCTCAGTAGATTCTACAATTTGATGGCAATGTCCAATCATTTATTCTTTTGAGTTGAATGTTTTAGAGCAGGACTGTCAAACTCACAGCCTGTGAGCTGGCTATGTCACACTGGCCATGCCCATGCCTGGTTTAGTAAGGGAAAAAGTCCCAATATGTCATGTGATACCACCGTGACACCATGAGTTTGACACTCCTGCAATTGAGAAAATCATCCAACAGCTTTTCCCAAAGAATCTAGCTTTTAAACTTATTTATCTATATTTTATTCAATTCCTGTTGTTACATTCTACATTTGTTAAAAACAAAATACTTGAAACTAATAAAAATTTTGCACTGGAACAGTAATATCTAAAAATGGAAATACTGATTGGACAGAAATAATAACCAAAGAAACCTGGAGTCTTTCCATTGGAGATAAATGATTAAAATATATTCCTGATTTATGTTATGGTTATGTTAATAATATGGTTTTAACCAATTAGCATTTTCTTTACAACTACAGTTATGGAGTAAAAATTAATTCTAAAAATTGTTGTTCCACAGATATATCTGGTTTCATTCTGTGTAACATCTCGAGTTATATGTTAAGTAAAGGCAGATGGAAAATATTCCTTGTTTTCATCAAGCCTTCTGTCTACTATCAACATCTGCTCAGAATAAGCTTCATGCAATAGCTTTGCAGGTTCACTTTTTCTTGTTATTTAACAAAACTGACACATTAAGATGCGTTTATATCACTGTCTGTCCTTACACTGTAACTTTTCTGAGATTCATAATTGGATCATAAATATTCAGAAATGATTCCTTTTTTGCTTACAGAATTATATTTATAGTAAGATTACCTCTGTTTCCTATGGCAGTATTGTTTTTAAATCAAACTGCTTATTTCTTTCTCGTGTTTTCTTATATGTATTGTGTCAAGACAGAACAAAAATTATATCCATCTGTTTATTTATTCAAGCTGGTCATCTTCCATCTAAGTAGATCATTTATTTATTTATTTATTTTAATTACATTTATATGCAGCCTTCTCCAGAGACTCAGGGTGGCTTACCATTTTGGGATGCAACCCAGTGTGCTCAGCAATAGCCTTCATTCCATTGTATATGCCTGCTTATTACTAAGCGGCATTTTTTACAAGGTCAGCTAATTGCCCCAACAATCTTGGGTCCTCAATTTACCTACCCGAGAGGATGGAAGGCTGAGTCAACCTTGAGCCTGGTGGGATTGAGCCTACAGCAGTTGTAGGCAGCTGGAACTTAAGTGCAGGCAATTAACAGCCTGAGCCAGCCTGAGTCTCTCAGAACACCTGGAAGCAGGCCGATTTGTTAAATATTTGATGGAAAGAATATAGAACAGTGAATTAAAGAAAATACAGATATACCTTTCTCAAGTTGGGATTCACGAGATGGGATACCATCATTTTCCTCATATAGCAATAGCAGTTAGATTTATATACTGCTTCACAGTGCTTTACAGCCCTCTGTAAGCGGTTTATAGTGTAAGCATATTGCCCCAACAATCTGGATCCTTATTTTACTGACCTCGGAAGGATAGAAGGCTGAGTCAACCTTGAGCCAATGAGACTGAAACTGCGGGCAGCAGTCAGTCAGCAGAAGTAGCCTACAGTACTAACCACTTCTGCCACCACAGCTCTTATACATTATACATCCAAAATGGCGATAGCATGGGAGTGTAAACCATACATCTTTAAATTGTCAGTTTTGGGGAAAAATATACATACTAATTGTGAAAATGGGGCATGCTAAGTGCCCATTGTATTCTGAATTTAGTGAAAGAAGCATTAAATTGAGAAAAGAAGATGGTACAGTTGGTAGCAAATTAAAATGCTCCATACTGCAACATTTTACAGGCCCCATTTGCAATATTGTTTAAGTAAACAATGGAAGAAGACAGAAGTTCTAAAGAATCTATGGATTATTTAACACCATTTCATCTTATACATTTGTGATCCTGAATAGCTTCACTAAAGAAATTTATCTACTTATTATGAAAACAGCATTTTCCGGTTCTTGCCAGCTGCCCCAAACTGCCCAATTCCATGTTCACCCTTTTTTCCCTTTTTGCTTTGAACTCATCTTGAACAATATACTCCTGCCAGATCCTTAGCTATGAGGGACTTTGGTGGTCCCTGAGCTTGGCTGTTTTCTTGCAGACATTTCCTTACACTTTTTTTTAAAATTACATTTATATGCCGCCCTTCTCTGAAGACTCAGGGTGGCTTACAATTTTGGGATACAACCCAGTGTGCTCAGCAATAGCCTTCATTCCATTGTATATGCCTGCTTATTACTAAGCGCATTTTACAAGTCAGCTAATTGCCCCAACAATCTTGGGTCCTCAATTTACCTACCCCGAGAGGATGGAAGGCTGAGTCAACCTTGAGCCTGGTGGGATTCGAGCCTACAGCAGTTGTAGGCAGCTGGAACTTAAGTGCAGGCAATTAACAGCCTGAGCCACCAAGGCCCTAACACTGATGTTACCTAGTTTGCATAATGAAGCGACCAAGCTCAGAGACCACTTGATTTGTGAGCCTGAGCCACAAATATTCTACTGTATTAGATCCTTAGCTATTTCAACTTCTCCTTCCCTGATTTTGTGTATGTGTGTGTGTTGTGTGAAGAGAAAGAGAGACTTTATTTGTTCTCCCAGCTATTTGCCCAATCTCAAGTTATCAGCCACAAGCAAAGCTTTGTATGACTGGCAGATAACACAAGGTAACAAATATTTTGTCTTTTCCATTCTGTCAGAGAGAGGAAGGCTAGTCAGGTATGCTGTGCTTGAGTTTAAGAATGGCAGGTAAGGTGCTGGTGAGGGTTTAACATTCTGGGAAGACTGGTGGATAAGATACTTCCAGATTTTGTTCTCAGCTGAACCTTGTAAAACTCAAGGGTTCAGGCTTTTGTTTGGCTGAAATATTCTGGCTGAATTTCTGATCCCCTGTATGTTTGTTAAATATATTTCCTCGTGTTTCTGTTTTGTGTACATCGCTGTCAGAAGAAAACATTATTTTTGCTGTGAGCACGCTTCCCTGGCTGAAGGAAATATGCTCCAAATATTTTGCTTCAAAACATGTCTTCCTGCTAAGAAAGGTTCTTGTTGCAGAATACCTTATGCCACCAGACTTGAAACTCTTGACCTAGAAAATCTAGAACTACGATGCCTTCGGTCTGATCTAAGTATAGTATATAAAATCATACATTGCAATGTCCTTCCAGTCAATGAATACTTCAGCTTCAGCCATAACAATACAAGAGCACACAATAGATACAAACTCAAGGTTAACCGCACCAAACTTGATTGCAGGAAATAACAACTTCAGCGACAGAGTGGTCAATGTCTGGAATACTCTACCTGACTCTGTGGTTTCTTCCCCAAACCCCAAAAACCTTAGACTGTCTACTATTGACCTCACCCCTTTCCTAAGAGGTCTGTAGGAGGCGTGCATAAGTGCACCAACGTGCCTACCGTCCCTGTCCTATTGTTTCTTTTATTTTTCTTATATGTATTCATTTCATGTATTCACAACTATGTTTATCCTTATACTTATTATCTTGTAAGCGATTGAAAAAATAAAAAAGGTGAGAAAGATCAGGCTGGAGACCACATGGAGTGGTGGGAGACCAGTCCAAAGAGTCCTTGGTGGCTCAGGCTGTTAAATGCCTGTTCTTAAGATCCAGCTGTCTACAATTACTGTAGGCTCGAATCCCACCAGGCTCAAGGTTGACTCAGCTTTCCATCCTCTCGGGGTAGGTAAATTGAGGACCCAAGATTGTTGGGGGCAATAAGCTGACTTTGTAAAAATGCCGCTTAGTAATAAGCAGGCATATACAATGGAATGAAGGCTATTGCTGAGCACATTGGGTTGTGCTCCAAAAATTGAGTCTTCGGAGAAGGGCGGCATATAAATGTAATTAAAAAAAAAAGTTTTGCTTTTAGCAAATTGGTGTTTTGTTGCACTGCAGCTGTTTTGTGAATGAGCATGTCTTCCATAGCAGGCATTTCTATAAAAATGCTCATCGCTTCAAACAAAATTTTAAAAGTGTTCACTGATTCAAAAGGATTTCATATTAAAAAACAACACAAGAGGTGCCTAGACTAATCACTTTGACAGGACTCTGAATGAAAAATGACATAAATTAAATAAATTCTCTGAGGAGGGAAATGGGATTTGGGGTAGTATCTGTCTTCTTATTCCCTGGGGGATTTTGGTATCATGCAGTTTATAAGTCTTTCCCTTTTCCTTGAATCATGTCCGTGTTATCTTTGTAACAAAGAGAAAAGCAGAAGCCCTATATAGCTAGAATTTCCCTTTTCTCCCCTCTCTTCACTACAGGTAGTCCTTGACTTAAAACAACTCATTTATTGACCATTCAAAGTTACTATGGCACTGAAAAAAGTGACTTATGACCGTTTTTCACACATATGGTTGTTGCAGCATCCCTATGGTCACATGCTTGGGAACTGGCTGGTATTTATGACACTTGCAATATCCTGGGGACAGGTGTTCAGCTTTTTGCAACCTTCGGACAAGTAAAGTCAGTAAGGAATCCAGATTCACTTAACAACCATGTCACCAACTTAACAAATGCAACAATTCACTTAACAATTGTGGCAAGAAAAGCCATAAAAATGGGGCAAACTCACTTAACAAGTGTTTCATTTGGCCATATAAATGTTGGGCTCAATTGGTGGTCATTACTCAAGGACTACCTGTAAATGAACTGCAAAAGGAGTACAAGTACTATTTTTCTGTCTTCAAAAGGTGTATGTATGTATGTATGTATGTATGTATGTATGTATGTATGTCTTGGTGTATTCGGGTCTTGTCCGGTAAGATTGAGAATACCTTGGCAGCGTTTGAAATCTCATCCATCATCTTCAGGCTGGTGTCTTCAGCTTCGTTCTTCTGGAGAAGAATGTATATTTATATTTTGATAGTTTCTAAAGTAAGTATTTTGCTACATCTGTATATATTTGTAGTTTTCGGTAAAGGTATGCCGGTCTTGGTGGTAGAGATCTCATCCGTGTAAGATTGAGTATCTTGGCGATGTTTCAGCGAGATCCACTCGCCATCAGGCTGCTGTCTTCGGCTTTGCTGGCAGAAGCACAAAGCCAGACACACCAGCCTGAAGATGGCAGTGGGATCTGTCAAACATCTAGGTCTCTCAATCTTACGGGATAGACCGAATACACCAAGACCTACATACCTACCGTAATCTACTGAAACATATATATATATACAGATTTATAAAGAACCCAGCAGGTTATTTTTGGTAGAAAGAATAGATATGGAACTGTGTTATGTCTCTTGTCTCTGAATTAGCTAATGCAAACAACTTGGTACTGTATTACTATAAGTTGTTTATTATAGAAGAGCGATGGCTTTTAAATATTCCAGCATCTCTTATGACTTGAGGTGAAGGAGAAAAACACCTTGCCCGACAGACTGAGAGAAAACACAAAGTACTTCACCATCTTGCATCCTGTCTGTCTCTGCAACTGCAGTTGCCAAAAGATTCCTCGAGTTGCAGAAAACATCGCTTTTTGCAGGAGAGCATCAAGATTTTGCTCTCCCAGCAGAGGCAAGTTGCCAAGGACTCCATCACACCAGGCATTAATCTTCTGGGGCTCACACTTAAAAGGAAAGCTGCACAGAGATGACTTGCTTGCTGACAGAGTTGGCACAGAAAGGATGTCATGAAAAGGGCTGCCCCATTGGGAGCCCCTTAGGAGGGTTTGGGGCAAAAGGCAATCCACTCTTATTCTTCCTATTTTGGGTTCTGGAAGGAAGGAAGGAAGGAAGGAAGGAAGGAAGGAAGGAAGGAAGGAAGGAAGGAAGGGAAGGAAGGAAGGAAGGAATGGAGGGAAGGAGTGGTCAGTCAGAGAGAAATCTGGGTTTCTGTTCTTGTCTCTGTTTGGGTATCCATTGGATGGGGGAGGGGGTCAAGAGGGAGAAGAGTAGCCCAAGAATAAATACAGGTAGTGTTGTGGTTAGCTGGCAGCAGGTGCAGATGGCTGAGGAGAGCGAGGACTCTGATGAAGAGCCAGGACCATCAGGGAGTGGACTGCTGCCTTCAGAGATTGTGGGTGCTGGCAGCAGTGATGGAGGTTCCTGAGGAGTTCGTGCCAAGTGCACATGCACGAAGGATTGCTCGGAGGAAAGAACAATTACAGCAGCACAGGCGATTCGGGAGTAAGGCTGCAAGGTAATGGCCCCTCCCTCAAGAGGATAAAAGCCACGTTTGGAAAAGCGTTCTTTGCAGACTGCAAAGAAGCTCTGAAACTCAACTGGTGGACATCTTAGTTCGTGTTTGGAGAATCTTGTAAATTAGTTCTTATCTCTGGGTTTTTGGCAGCCTTGACAAATAACTTGGCAAGCCTCTTTCTTGTCAGAGCGAATTAGTGGAAAGCAGCCTTCAGAACAGAATTCGTTATTAAACCTTAAAAGGTGGGGGCTGCTGCCTTTGTGTTTGTTCTTTGGGAACCCAGTTGGGTCAGAACAGGTAGTCCTCAACCAGAGGCGGTATTCAGCTGGTTCTGACCAGTTCTGGGGAACCGATGGTGGAAATTTTGAGTAGTTTGGAGAACCAGCAAATACTACCTCTGACTGGAGATTTTACAGTATCCTTCCCCTGCCACGCCCACCAAGCCATACAGAACCAGTAGTAAAAAATTTGAATCCCACCACTGTCCTCAGTTCATGACACAATTGAGCCCCAAACTTATGTTGCTAAGTGAAACATTTGTTAAGTGAGTTTTGCCCCATTTTACGGCTTTTCCTGCCACATTTATTTATTTATTTTATTAATTGATTTCTAAGCCGCCCCATCTCCCTAAGGACTCGGGTGGTGTACAACCATAAAACAATACAAAATATACAATTAAAAAGACATTAAATAGGAAAGCCAATTTATAATCAAAACACTAAAAACAAGCGTTAAAACTCCCATCACCGCAGTTATTAAATTAGTAACATGGTTGTTAAGGGAATCTGGTTTCCGCATTGGCTTTGCTTGTCAGAAGGTTGCAAAAGGTGATCGCGTGAACCCTGGGACACTGCAACCGTCATAAATGTGAGTCAATTGTCAAGCATCCCAGTGTAAATCACGTGACCATGGGGATGCTGCAACGGTCATAAGTGAGAAAATGGTCGAAGTCACTTTTCCCAGTGCCGTTGTAACTGTGAATGGTCACTAAGCAAAATGTTGTAACTCAAGAACTACCTGTATGTATGTAATAACCTTCAATAACCTTCAACCTTCAAAAAGGGCCTTGGTGGCTCAGGCTGTTAATTGCCTGCACTTAAGTTCCAGCTGCCTACAACTGCTGTAGGCTCGAATCCCACCAGGCTCACGGTTGACTCAGCCTTCCATCCTCTCGGGGTAGGTAAATTGAGGACCCAAGATTGTTGGGGGCAATTAGCTGACCTGTAAAATGCCGCTTAGTAATAAGCAGGCATATACAATGGAATGAAGGCTATTGCTGAGCACACTGGGTTGTATCCCAAAATTGTAAGCTGCCCTGAGTCGGAGAAGGGCGGCATATAAATGTAATTATATATATATATAATATATATATGCTGAAGACACCAGCCTGAAGATGACGGATGAGATTTAATTTGCCAAGGTATTTCAATCTTACACGGACAAGACCGAATACACCAAGACCTACATACCTTTACCGTGAAAATCTACGAAAATATATATATATATATATATATATATATATATATATATATATATATGTGTGTGTGTGTGTGTGTGTGTGTGTGTGTGTGTGCTTGTGCTTATTTATTTATTTATTTTACAGAAAAAAAATAGACTGAGCACTAGCTGGCCTTGCTTTCTTCAAACTGTAATTGAATCAAGGAAGTTTAGGTAGCTCCTAGAGAGACTCCTGTAGAGGTCTCCTTTGTCAAAGCCCATAACCTGGCCTACTGGAGACAGCTCTTTCTTGCCTCATTCACACCCAATAGAATGCATTCTCTGAAAGCAATATTTTTCTCCACTCTCATCTGTCAATTTTGTTAACTAATTTTATTTTATAAACAATGTATTTAAAAAACTTTTTAGTTTCTTTAATTATTGTTAGCATCCATTTGAATAAAAATATAAATTGAAGATCTAGGCACATAAATAGAACGGTTCGTTTCTGTCTTTTTTTAGCAACAGGGAGGAGCACTTCAGGCTAGGACTTAGGAATTATTGGCAAGACTAGATGTGTATAGAGAGATAGCTAATATTTGCTTCTGGCATGCTGTATGTGATTTTTCAGGTTCTGTAGCAGAGGTCTGGCACACATACCTCTGGAATAAAAAAATATGGGATACTTATGGGTATGGAAACTTTATCTTGAGCTTGCAAAAAAAAATACTGTCTATTTGGATGTCTTTCATCTCATATTTATTCAAGAAATTTCCAGATGGAGCTAAATGTTCTTCAAAGGTTCACATGAAACCATTCATTTGTCATATGAACAGAAGTAAAGATTGATAACCATAGTAAAATACCCAGTGAATTTATATTTTGAATTGCATCAAATGTTTATAAATGCATAATACAAGGCAAAACTCTAAAAGAAAACGGCAAAACAATTCATTTATTCATGTGGTATATACAGTCCAAACAGTAACAAATATGATTTAGAACAGGGGTGTCAAACTCGATTTCATTGAGGGCTGCATGAGGGCTGTGTTTGTCCTCGGGGTGTGGGGGGGGCATGGGCAGAGTGAGCGTGGGCAGTTCAATGTCACTTGTGTCGGGGGTGCCTGTGGTGGCCCAAGTGCTCTGCCAGTGAAAACGGGCTCGCGAGCTCCGTTTCCAGCTGCGATGGCCTCCTGCAACCTTCTGCCAGCGAAAACGGAGCTCGGGAGGGCCACATGTGGGAGGGAGCTTTTTTCACTGGCAGAGGCACTGCAGGCTGGTCCTTCACTGTCTCCAGGGCGACCCCATAGGCCAGATCTAAACATCCCTTGGGCCAGAGCTGGCCTGCGGACCTTGAGTTTGATTTAGAAAGACAGTATTATAAAAATGTAAGAATCATGCATTTAGCCAAAGGGAAAATTAATTTTCAGCATGATATCAACATCCTTTACAGAACCATGGTGGTGCCGTGGTTAAAATGCAGTATTGCAGCCGAATTCTGCCAGCTGCAGGCATTTTGATCCTAACTGGCTCAAGGCTGATTCAGCCTTCCATCTTTCCGAAGTTGGTAAAATGAGATTGTTGGGGGCAATACACTAACTCTGTAAACCACTCAGAGAGGGTTGTGAAGTGGTATATAAGCCTAAGAGCTATTGCTATTCTTAAAACGTACGGAAGCAATTCATGTTGATTTTACCAAACATAAAGCTTCAAATGTTGACTTTTGTAGTCTGCAAAACTATAAGGAGGAGTTTAAAGAAGAAAAAGATGGTGGAAGGGATGTTGTAATGCCAGCTTCACCCCTTTTGTATATGCATACAGCACTGAAAGAAGTATGAAACCGGTGGGATTTGTATTACAACATCATTTTTGCTATCTTGCCCTTTTGGACACCTGTCACGTTGCAGACACAACTATTTGTCTTGATGATTTAAGCTCCATCTTTGCACCTTGTAGAAAGAGTTCCCTCTCATGCACAGGAAGGAGCTGATATCCTTCAGTAGGCAGCTCTTTCGGCCCCCAAATCCAAGCAGAATTTTCAGCTCCTGAATGGAAAGGTAGCACAGTAAAAAAAAGGGGGAGCATGGGGTATCTCAGGAGGGTGGGCAAGTCCCCGAGTGGCCTGACACAGGATGTGTGTGAGTGACCATTTCTGACAGACCGGAAATCCTCCTTGGATTTCAGCAGGGAGGATTTTCAGCACCTGAGTGAAGTCTTCCAGGATCTGCTCCACCTTCCCAGAGGCACTCCATGCTCTTCACCTAAACCTTCATCCATGTAACAACATTCGTGATTGCTTAACAACTGCAACTGCAACTGGGAATGCCAGGATTGTGGTTGTTGAGCCAAGCAGTCCATATGGGTAGTGACGTGATGTCTCATTAATGATTGCTTTGCTCAACAACTGAGATTCCAGTCTCAATGGTAGTTGTTATGCAAGGACTACTTGCAGTGATTTTAAGATCTATTTTGGAGTTTGGTTCTCAAGTCGAAGTGAAGCTGTAAACTATAGTGCTGTTTCCCTGTACTTTAGTTCCCTTACTAACAACTTAAATAAATGAAACTTTTTCTCATGCAACAATGCTACTGTAGCATAAATATCGGAAAAAGTGACAAAACTAAGGATTTGGAGAAGGGAAATTAGGTGGTTGAGAATCACGCTTCCTGTTACTAGAACTTTAATAAACCAAGAAATGCTTGAGGTGGCTTCCACTTTTCAGACCTAGTTTATTGCTGATACACAGCATGCCACCATGATCTCTGCTAAAGCATATTTACCTGTCCTCTAAAAGGTAAATTTAACTTCTTCAACACAGAGATACCTTACATATGAACTATCATTTTAAAAAGTTGTAGCAACACATTTGTGTCTGAAAAGAAGCATTTATGAGCCAATCCTGGTTGGTTTTTCTAATCATCCTGGGATAACATCATGTCCTCCTTTAACGAAAAGCTTCATTTTTGCCTAAAATAAACAAACTAGAACAGTTCTACAAACATGGCAAAATTGTACTTTCAACTCACGTTTTCCATTTGGTCAAAGTGAAGCTAAATGATCCAGGTAAGGAACTGGTTCCCCCTCCTCCCTCCTTTCACTATAGTTTTTACTTATTATCATATCTTTATTTATTTATTTATTTATTTATTAATTTGACTTGTGCCCCTTCTCCAAAAGGACTCAGGGCGGCTCACAACTAAAATCACACAATAAATTATTTACCTAAATCCATATTAAACCAAACAAGTCAAATCCGAATTAAAACCCCACGGTTAAAACCAACATCAAACCGCCCCCCCCCAGGAGGTCAGCACAGCCTGGACTGCACAAATAACCAGGTCTTTAGATCATGGCGGAAGGTGCGAGATGGGGTTGACTGAGCAAGCTGGTATATATTAAATTTGTTTGCCATACATCTCACCATCTGTGTTATGAAACAGAGTTTTAAAGATATTGCCTATCTTATATACCTTGGGAAAGATACAAAACAGAATACTTGACAATTCTGTGAGGTTTTAGCCTTGCAGGTATAGTTTCTGCCATTCCAACACTGAGCAATGTAGAGACTTTTTACATTTTTTATTGATTTCAGCTGCCGTATGTATTAATATTTCATAGCGCCTTGGATTCAACATACAGTAAATGAACAAAATAAATTCCATTGTGCTTTATGATGGTTAGCCACACTGAACTTTTAAGCAATTGTTTTTTAAGTAAATAAAGAATTCTTAAATTTCTCTCTTCTCTGTTGCAGATCTGAAAGGTGGATAACCCATATCCCCCAGTCAATTACTCAGTTCCACTTCCCAACAGACTTAGCAAACATTGTCAAATATGAGGCATTCTGAAAAGTATAATATTTAGAGTATGCATGTTGCCCTTTCTTGTACTATAAGATCAAAAGGTAGATATGTTATCTCAGAATCATGGTGGAATCCTGTGTTTTGGCAAATCAAGAAATTATATTTCCCCATAGAATTTAGCATACACTGTAACTTGTCACAAGCCTACCATCATCTTAGATGAAAATAATTACCTGAAGCAATTTAAAAGCCAGATGTTATGATGTTAAGATTGTATATGAATTTAGAATAAAATAAATAGACCATCACAAGTTAGTATATATCTGAATATATTTTGTGTGTTAGTTTTTTCTTAACTCTGCTGGTGTTTCCAATATAAACCTAATAAAAAGTGTTTAATAGTGAAGGTTTAGAAGTTTTCTGTGGTTGAAACTCCTTTGAACAGAATAATTTTTTTCAGATGCTGGCTTTCTTCATCTATTTAACTTAACGTTTTCCCCCTGTCCAGTCGTCTGACTCTAGAGGTGGTGCTCATCTCTGTTTCTTAGCAGAGGGAGCTAGTATTGTCCGAAGACATTTCCGTGGTTATGTGGACTATATGCCGAGACACAGAGAACACTGTTACCTTCCCACCAAAGTGGTACCTATTTATCTATTCACATTTGCATGCTTTCAAACTGCCAGGTTGGCAGGAGCCAGGGCAAGTAATGGGAGCTCACTTGTGCAGTGCAGACTCTCAACTTTCCAGCTGACAAGCTCTCCAAGCTTAACTTAAATGCATTCACATATTAAGAGTTCCACTAGGGCCATGATGGCGAACCTATGGCATGCATGCTGGAAGTGGCACACAGAGCCATTTCCCCCAGCACGCAAGAGCTCTCCCGGAAGGGTCCCACTGTGCATGCGCGCGTGCCGCCGCCGCCCAACAGCTGATTGTTGGGTATCTGGCACACATGCAGGGGGGGCACAGGAGACACGTGCGCATTCGCAGAGACGCGCGGCACTTGGAGGAACGTGCACACATGTGCAGATGGATGGCGAGGGGTGATTGCGCCGAGACGTCGGCGCATATGGGGTGATCACGCACGCATGCTCGGATGCATGGCGCACGGCAGGGGAATCGTGTATGCATGCATGCATAGACGCGCGGTGCATGGCAAGGGGATCATGCACGCAGGCACAGGCGCACGGCAAGGGGATCGCATGCGCATGTGCAGGGGGGGCAGCATGCATTTCCTTCTGGTGCTGGCACACGAGCATGAGTGCACGAGCGCATGTGCAATTATCTGCACAGGAGCCGAAAAAGGTTTGCCACCACTGTACTAGGGAATTAACAATACCAGTCCTAATAGCCTACTTATTAATCTCTTTTTTATTAACTTCTGTTTGTCTTCTAAAAAAATGACACCATGCATTACTCTGCATGTACTGTTTTTCAGGCATTTATAAAGACGTGACATTTTGCTCCCAACAAACTTTTCCAACTACTTCCTGGAACACTGACCCTTAGTTACTGTTCAGACCACAGATGGACCCACAACATTTGCTGGTGACCAAAAAAAGAAAGAAAGAACTTCCTTACCATCTCTGTACTTTCAGCCAAACGTTTTATGAATGATGGTGTTTCAGGCTATTTTAGTTGAGGTTAGATGTACTGTGCAAATGCCAGCACATGAAGTGAGCTCATAACCATAACAGTGGCAGTAAACTTGTTTTGGTCTATATTTTTATGTGCTAAATTCCTTTCAACCAACAGATGTGTGGTTCGCAAAAGTACACGAAGTGGCACTGCGTCCTTTCTGCATGCTTGTTAACGATAATGCTGGAAGATCACGAAATGCCTGTACATCTATCATATTAACATAAAGATGCCAAATGCACCTCAGATTGTAATGACAAGATCCTTTCTGTAGATGTAATAAGGGAGGGTGGAAGGTTAAAATAATTAAAATGCAAAGCAAATTATAGTTATTTTAACAATGCAAAAATTATGCCAGCCTTGGTGAAGTCCAAATTGTAACAACTCAAATATTTTTATTTATTTATTTATTTATTATTTTTATTCATACTTATATCCCGCCCTTCTCTGGAGACTCAGGGCGGCTTACAATGTTTGGAGCACAACCCAATGTGCTCAGCAATAGCCTTCATTCCATTGTATATGCCTGCTTATTACTAAGCGGCATTTTTACAAGGTCAGCTAATTGCCCCCAACAATCTTGGGTCCTCAATTTACCTACCCCGAGAGGATGGAAAGCTGAGTCAACCTTGAGCCTCGTGGGATTCGAGCCTGCAATAATTACAGGCAGCTGGAACTAAGTGCTAGGCTATTAACAGCCTGCACCACCAAGGCTACTTAGCTGTAAATATGCTACAGCTTTCTTTTTTAAATCTATTTTTTTACCATCAAAGTTTCATAAATTTGTTATTGTTAATGTAAGTGTCTGTACACTCAGCAGAAGAACAATTTCTAAAATGAGGGCAGCTGCTTCTTTAGGAAAGCATTGCAGATGTTGCTGATCTCCCTGGCTTGGGAAATTATGCACACTTGTGGTGCTCAATGGGTTCCTTGCAACCAATGGCTCCAGGCTGAAATGACAGATGATTGTGTGCCTACCCAAAGGTGGCTCAGACAGCACCTTGTATCAAGGTTCTATTACGATAAAGGGTAGGACCTGCTCATCCCCACTATTTTATTCTCCCTGCCACTACTCCAGCATTTTCTTGTTCCCGGTGGGTGGATGTCCAGCATATACTGCAGGCAGATATATGTGCTGTGGTCTTACTTTCTCAACTTCTCAGAGTACCTAAGGCAGAGAACCAATCCACATAGGGTTGTATATAACAGGACGGGGCCTGAACTCAACTGTGGAGCATGAGAGAGGAGAGATGGCCCTGCCTGGAGTTTCAGTATTGCCATATCACAACAGAGTTTTTTCAGCTTAGTTGATCTTAGGTGTTCTCCATGCAAGTCCTCTTCACAACACTTCCAACTCAACATTAACAGTAACCCTAACATTATTGTAGATGTATCAACATGGCCTATGTAGACAAATAGAATGGCAAAATTTTTTGCACCGGTTTTTTTTTATGTTTAGCAACATATCTGTAATAATCTTCATTTTGACTAAAAATGTTGGTATTAATATTTGATATAATATCTTACATCTTACATCCCACATCATATTCACTTTGTTTTGTATCCTAATATAATATAATGTTTCAGTATTATAGCCCTTGGACCAACCAGTCCTCATGTGGACCAATTTTCAGCTTAAGACCCCCAAATAGTCATTGAATCCCATGGATTTGTAGTAAATTGGGTAAAATTTGGCACTGCAGTAGTATTGAACTTAGGACCATTGGTTTAACAATGATTCAAAAGTTACAGAGGCCTCAGAAAAAGTGATTTATGATCTGTCCTCCCACAACCATCACACCCCCGCGCCATCATGTAATCGCAATGTACATGCTTAGCAACCGGCTCACATTTACAACCAATGTCCTGTGGTCACGTGATTGTGATTTGTGACCTTCCCAGATAGTTTCCAACAAACAATGTTAATTGGGGAAGCTGGACTCTTTTAACAACCGTGGTAAAAATGATTATAAAATCGAGTCTGGTCACATGACAACTCGCTTAATGACCACATCACTTAGCAACTGAAATTCCAGTTCTAACCATGGTCATAAATTGAGGACTATGTGTAAACCCATTAAAATTAAGTAAAATGTGGAAACGGGCAAGGAATTCACTTAGTATATCATACCATCAATTTGGATTAGGAAAACATGATTACTTACATTCATATTCCTATCCCAGATCTGGATAGACCCATCTTGGCAGCCAGCTGCAATAAGTTTACCATCTCTGCTGTAGGTGCAGCTTGTTGGAATCACCCTTTTGCCTTGAGCTGAACGTGGTTTAAACACATTTTTATGTTTTTTCTCATTAGTGACATCCCACGTTCTTACAGTCCTAGGAAAAGCACAGAAACAATGCAAATCATTATGCATTATGTATGGGTATGATGGTCAGTACATTCTAATACATGCTTATACATAATATTCTCTCTCTAACTTTTAATTAATCAAATTAATAAAATGTGAAAGGTATGTACATATCGCCCTCTTATTAAGCAACACAGAGAACAGCTGTAAGGTGAATCTGTCAAATTCTTTTTTCAAGTGGATTTTGCTTCAAATTCTATCCATTCTTATGTGAACTTATAATTCAGGTCTTATAATGGTTAACAGGACCAGAGAGACACTATATATATGATTCACCTTTCTGATCTGCTGTCTTTAGAAGGCAATAAACATGGAAGTAATGACCTGGGTCCAGAATTTGATACAAAATTCACTGATGAACAGTCAGTTGATGAATGGGACCTAAGTGGGACCTAAGTAAGTCTATTTTCTCACTTTTCCTCTGCTTTTCCATACATTTTTTAATTTGTTCAATGCGTAACTATTCTTCTTGACTTAGTCAGTGAAACATGGTGGATTAAGAACAATGGGAAAGAACGGCCTCCTGAAATTAATCAGGCCAGTGTCTTCTCAGTGCCTGAATGAAAGATTGCTTGTGAATCCCACAGATATTATATTACAATTTTATAGCAAAGATGGAGAACCTCTAGCCTGCAGATGCTTTTGAAACTACAAATCCCAGAATTACTATCAGCTGGCTCAGTAGTGGGAGTACAGGTTCCCCATTCTTGCTGTATGGGAATAAAAATGGGATAAAAGTGAACAAAATAAAATATGCAAAGTATGTTATGTAATTGATGGAGATTACTCTATCACCTTGCTCTTTTTATAAACAGAATTGGAAAAAGAAGTATTTGACATTTTCTTCTTTATCTACATAATGAAGGATGTGCATTGCTTGGACTAATTTAAAAATGCTAGCATTTGTAAAAACCAAACATAAAAATGATCTACCAAATTTTAACACAAGTCAGTCTAAAACACTGACCTTAAACGAAGTGCATTTAAATTCAGTGTTGTATCAGGGCTAAAAACAAAACCCTGAAGATTACACAACACTTCTCAGCTCAGAAGGCTGACACGTAATGCACAATACATACCCTGTTTACATGTAACTTTTTTTTTTAAGTGACGGGTTCTACATCTGTGGAGCAGATTCTACAAAATGCTTCTAAATGCCAAGAAGTGATCTGAAGCAATTCTAAAAGGGATGGAAACACTCTTTTGGAAGACAATAAGCATATATTCATGATGTGAGAATGTAAATACTTTTTGTATACAACTCAATGTTCCTGGGTTCAGTTTTAGGTCCCCTAAATTTGCATTTCTTTTAGATTTACAAGAATTCATATACAATGTGTTCCTCCTATCAGTTGTACAATGAAAAGAACAAATTCAAGAGGCAGCCCTACTGTTAGGGGATCATGGGGATTTAAAGAGCTATGTTTATTGTTGCCAAAATACATCCCCCTTCAAGTAGGATTTATAACAAATGAATTTATAACGAATCCAGGTTGTAAGTAGCTTTGAAGAGACCTTGTTGTAAATCAGGGACTATCTGTATGATGAAACTGCAAACCACAAATACTTTGATATTAGGAAACAGAAAAAAAGATAAATATAAAATACAAAATAAACAAAATTAATGAAGCTAGTTGAAACTACTGGATACACATTAATGGAAAAAGGATGTTACATTACTATGACCAGGGTTCCAATTCTTCACTTCCAAATCTCTTTCCCGGTTCCAATTCTTCACTCCCAATTCTTTTATTATTTTATCTACTATTGCAGGCAAATGGCAGGCCAGCATACTTGAGTATTCAGTTCTGTGTCTTTGCCAATTAAATATGGAACTTTAGGAACATTAGAAAAGATTTTATTAGGTGATTCATAACATCTTTTTAAAATGAAAGTCTGATGCATTAGAAATACAAGATGTTGTAGTGTTACAGTATCTTATAGCTTTGAAGACACGAAAGGCCAAAACAGAAGAACCCTAAAACAACAATGAAAGGCAGAGCTGTTTTCAATGGTTGTTTGGCAAAAGATTCTCTGAGTAAACTATGTACATGAAAACTATGCACCTGAATGTAATTACAATAATATAGTCCAGGCTACAGAAGAATTCTTAATCGTATACTGAAAAAAGTTAAAGATTAACAATAAACCAAAACTGGAAGAGAGAATCTCAACTAATAAATAATAATATCTATACGTAAGAATATTTTACTCATTCTTTGGCTCATTGTGGTAGATTTGAATAATCAAGACCTGAATCTATAATGTTACAGAATGTTGGGGATGTTGAATATCCCTATAAAAAGAGCTTATAGTGTCTATTGTACTTTTCACGTTTTATCAGGCCAGTTTCCCTTCTGGAGAGAGAGAAAACAAATATTACAAATAATTTTAAAAAAATTAATTCCCCCCACCATCTCTTTCTGAGTCATAATTTTGTGATATTATAGACCGTTGAGGGCCTATTGATATCCTCCTTCGGCTAAGAGAGGTTGCATAGTCCTAATGGTGAACAATCTATAACCTTTCAAATATACAGATCAGCACTCACAGTAGAGAATATGTCCATGTTTCTCTAACCTCCAGAATATTCTATTAAGGAAGAGCTTGATTTCTGGATTATCCTGACAGCTGTACTTGCATTGTTCTTCCAAGTTCCTATCTGAATATATAGAGGCTGGAGAGAGATGGGGGTGTGACTAAATATGACCCATTTTGTCCCCATCCTGAGCATTTTACTGTCTCTGAATTGGATATCAATCAACTCTGAATCCCCAATGTTATTTTTATGGTTCCTATCGTCCTCAGCCTATTTGACTAATGACCAGAGGTTATGGTCACCATAGTTCACCATCAAGGGATCCATGTATCGGAAAGTCCATAGTTAAAGATTCTCAAACATGGTTATTCTCAGGGGTGGGATTCAACCGGTGTTACTACCATTCGGTACTTACGTTTTGCGTATCTAATTAGCTTTACTACAGTAAAGAGAGGCATAAAGTTTTAAAGTGCTCACAAATTTGGAGGAATAGCCAATAAACTCCCAAGGAATTTCTGTGCACAAAGCCACTAATTAACCTAAAACCACAAACAAATTTGGGAGCCAAAGAAAACTGCTCTCCTAAAGAATTATGGGTCCCTAAGTATAAGGAAAAGGCTTTTTCTTTTTTCTTTTTACAAAGACAATAATAATAATAATAATTTATTCGACCTGTATGCCGCCCTTCTCCCTAAGGACTCAGGGCGGCTAACATTAAAACAGCACAAAATTTACATAAAAACAAATTAAACCTAACAAGTCAGAATAAAGGTAAAACATTAAAACAGTAAAACCAAAACAGTTAAAAAACCCCCACCCGGGTCATTCCAGGCCAGCCTGTTGAAACAACCAAGTCTTCAGGTCCCGGCGGAAGGAGCGGAGATCAGGGGCCAAACGGAGATCCACGGGGAGCTGGTTCCAAAGGGTGGATGCTCCCATGGAGAAGTCCCTAGCCCTGGGGACTGCCAGCCGACAATGCCTAACCGACGGTATCCCAAGGAGGCCCCTCCTGTGGGAGCGAACAGGGCGATCAGCACACGATGCTGGCAGGAGGTGTTCCCGCAAGTACCCTGGACCAAAGCCATTTAGGGCCTTATAAGTTGTTACTAGCACCTTGAAACTAACCCGGGAGGCAACCGGCAACCAATGCAGGTCACGCAGGAGGGGTGTAACATGGGAGTATCGGGATACTCCCATCACAGCCCGCGCAGCCACATTCTGTACCAGTTGTAACCTCCGGGTAGTTCGCAAGGGCAGCCCCATGTAGAGAGCATTACATTAGTCAATTCTGGAAGTGACGAGTGCATGAGTGACCGTTCAAAGTGCATCTCGGCTCAGATAAGGGTGGAGCTTGTGAACCAGCCGAACCTGGGCAAAAGCCCCGCTGGCCACAGCCCCCACCTGCTCCTCCAAACTGAGCTGTGGATCAAGGAGGATGCCCAGATTCCTCGCCCTATCCACAGGGGGCAACATCTCTCCCCCCATGACCAAAGATGGAACATCACCTGAAAACCGAGATGCCGGTAAGAACAGCCACTCCGTCTTAGTCGGGTTGAGCTGGAGCCTATTTCTCCCCATCCAGACCCGTACCACCTCCAGGCACCGGGACATCACAGAGAGAGCATCACTGATCTGGTCTGGAGTGGAGATATAAAGCTGGGTACCATCAGCATATTGATGATACCTCACCCCAAAACCTCGGATGATCTGCCCAGCGGTTTCATGTAGATATTAAACAGGAGAGGCGAGAGAACAGATCCCTGTGGCACCCCACAAGTGAGGGGCCTTAGGGCCAATCTCTGCTCTCCTGCCAACACCGACTGCGAGCAGCCTGAGAGGTAGGAGGAGAACCACCGCAGAACAGTGCCCCCCCAACCCCAACCCCCGGAGCCGCTGCAGAAGGATACCATGGTTGATGGTATCGAAAGCCGCTGAGAGATCTAATAGAACCAGGACAGAGGAAAAACCTCTGTCCCGAGCCCTCCAGAGATCATCCATCAGCGCGACCAATGCTGTCTCTGTGCTATGTCCAGACCTGAAGCCCGATTGATACGGTCTAGATAATCAGTTTCCTCCAGGAACAGGGGAAGTTGCTGCACCACCACACTCTCAACACCCTCAACAACCAACAAGAGCTAGAGACACAAGTTTATTCTTATAGAATACAGAATATCAGAGTTGTAAAGGGACCTCGAAGGTTGTCTAGTCCAATTCCCTGCCCAAGCAGGAGACCCAATTCCATCTCTTCTTAAAAACTTGCAGTGTTGAAGCACCCACAACTTTTAAAGTTAAGCCGCTCAATTGATTAATTGTTCTAGCTGTCAGGATTTTTTTGGTCTTAATTCTAGGTTGAATCTATCTTTGATAAGCTTCCAGCTGTTACTTCTTTTCCTGATCTCTGGTGCTTTGGAGAATAGATTAACCTACTTTTTTTTTGAGACACCCTCACAAATATTGGAAGACTGGTACCATGTTCATCACTTCCATCATAGTCATTATAGTTCATTTTTTATCATTCTTCAATAGTTTCTTTGATTAAATATGTCTTAGCACTGGTATACTGATTTTTTAAATATTTAATACAAGTGCTTGCTGGTCAAGATAATGTCTCTTAGCATCAGATACTGGAAAATCATAATATGGAAATATTTTTGCTAATAATAGTCCATAAATGAGTTACTTTCTGTAACTCATTATTTCAGGAATCACATATGTTTTCACATTTCAGCAGGATTAACACTATTACGTGTATCCTTGATCCTCTCTGAGCTTGGTTGTTTTCTTGCAGATGTTTCATTACCCAAGCTAGGTAACATCATCAGAGCACAACTAAGCTCAGAGAGCACCAAGGACCCCTCATTCCAACCCTGAGGGTTTTTTAAAAAAAATTTTGTAGTACGTTATTGATATTATTTCAAGAATTATTTCAAGAATAATTCAAGAATTGACATTTCTGGATACAGATAGTCCTGGATTAAAACGATTCATTTAGCAACTGTTCAAAATTACAACAGCATTGAAAAAAGTGACTTACAACTGGTCTTCACACATCATAGGATCTCCAGGGTCATTTGATCAAAATCTGGGCACTTGGAAACTGGCTTGTATTTAGAATGGTTGCACCTTCTCAGAGTGACTGCCATTTGCAATCTTCCCAGCTGGCTTCCAATAAGCAAAGACAATGGGAAAAGCAGGATTCACTTAATGACTGCATGTTTCACTTAAGAACTGAAGAGATTCATTTAACAACTGTGGCAAAAAAAGTTGTAAAATTGGGTGTGACTTACTTAAGAACTGCCTTGCTTAGCTATGGAAATTCCAATTGTGATCCCAAGTTGAGGACTCCGTGTATTTCTTAAAATTACAACAATGCACTACAAAATGGCTAGCTGCAACCAGTAAATCTCTGTTCCCTAATCTCTTGAAGACAATGACAAAAGCCAAAGCAATACTGTACTACTGTTAAAGGGCAGTGGAAAGCACAAAATACTTAACTGTTCTCCTGGATATGAAGAAGCATACCAGGCAGTTGAGTTTCGCAGGGGGTCTCATTATTATAATTAAGGGGATATTTGAGAAATTTATTTTGAGTGACCATCAACAATTTAATCATAAACCAGTCTGATGCAGCACTGCACAAAAGAAAGTAAGAGTGAAACACTGGGAAAATGGAACAGTCCCTGAAGATCCTAATTAGCGAAGGCTGTAAATAACTTTGCAGTTTATTTGGGTTTAGAATTATCTCCACCGAAATCAGGACTTTGGACTAAGACTGACATGAAACAGCCATTACCCTAAAAAACCATAAGGTTCTCAAAAGGAAATCTGTACAATGACAAACGTAAGCATTAGCAATTTGCTTTCATAGACTGATATACTGCCATCTTATTTCTCACCATCATAGGCAATTAAATTAACACTGAACAGAAATCAAGCACTCCACCAGCACACGGAGCAAAATAAAACAGGAAGGGGACATTCTGTGCTAGATTTTCCGTGTTCTTTACTTTAGGCCAGGATACATGCACACATTTTTTTTATTCATATTTATATGCCGCCCTTCTCCACATTGATATGGTTACAACCAAAAGACAAGTGAACCTTAAAAGAATCCTTTTATTCATTATTTTTTAAAAAGGAACAATCTCACATTGGATGTGATATGTTTATTTAACTCCTCCATGAGGCTTCTAGGGAACTAGTTTGTTATTGTAATAGGAAATGAGAAAAGGAAATATTAAAGGGGCCTTTCTCTTTTGCAATGAGTGGGACCATTTGTTTATTAAGCTGGAAGTTCTCAAATCCCTTCAATATCCCCCAAATGAGAGACATTAAACATTCAAACTCAATAGGAATGCTGTTAAGAAATTAATGGTTAATGCATTTTAAAACAACCATCAGGGTTATACGTTACTACTCCTTGAACTCATGTTCATCACCAGGAGCTCAATATCAAATACACAATTGACTTATGATTGTAACTGAGTCCAGAATTAAGGTTGTAAGTTGAGGCATCAGGTGACCAGACCCAATTGTTTGGAATTTTCCCAGCAGTCATTAAGGAAATGCCACCGTCTTTAAGCAAACACAGCGGTCATTAAGCAAAACCATTTTACCCAATGGATGTCCCCCCACCCCTAAAAAAACCTGTAAAAAATTGCAGTCATGGTGAGCTGATTGCCAAGTGACTTAGGGGGTGGGTTGGCTAAAGAAACTTCAAAACTGAATCATAAGCAGTTTTTACGAAGTCTGTCATAGCTTTGAACGGTCACTAAGTGACTGGTTGTAAGTAGAGCTCTACCTGTACCCAGTCAATAGTCCAGAAATCAAATTCTATTTTCAAAAATAGGATTCAAGATTGTTGCCAGCAACAGCATGGAAAAAAATCTGAATAAGTTTTAAATATAAAAAGCTAATAATTATCCCTAAAAGATTTATCAAAGTATTGCAAAGTTTCTATAAATGTATCCAAATTTTAAAAACACCACCATGTTGGTGATTATCACTAAATACCATGGAATTGACATAATTCAGTCTTGTCCAATCTGATGCCTTCAAATATGTTGGGCTTCCATTATTTTAAAGCAGCTGTGTTGAAGTCCCTTATCTCTAGTGAGAATCTGATTGAAGAATGTACCCACTAAAATGTTATTATTTACCACACAGAAAGAATGCTGGAATGGCAATATAAAAAAGAATCACTCCAAAAATGGAGAAATACTTCCATAGTCATTTTATAAAGCTATAATTTTCATATTGTATGAGTTTTATTCTGGCACTCTTAGAGGTCAAAATTATAGCAATGACTAAAATTCTGTGAACCCATTTGAATTTTCAATATTTCTGCATAAATATGATTTAAAACAAGTTCTATTCTCCACACAAATCCTAAAACTAGCTAAACAGAAACCAATTAAGCAAATGAATAAAAAATATCATACATGTTTCTTTACAGAGGAAACTGTTCCTAAGCTCATATTTGTGTGTACAAAACTATGAGCAAACCTCTAGGGTTATCAACTTATTTGAAGTTGAAATCAGATTCAGGTCTTTCAATCAATGGGATGATACTCAGATATATGTGGGGGAGTATCTATCTTAGTTATAGAACAAAATTCTAGATATTCACTATCAAATCTGATCTTCACAGCACAGGTAAGTGGAAGTGCGCCTATGGCAACTCGAGAGCAGTCCAGGGATGCTTTGCGAGTTGACAGTGTCATAGCTCAAGCAAAGGAGATATCTGAGGACTTCTGAAAACACTTGTTGATGCTTACTTTTAGATGGAAATACAGTTCTGGGCCTAAACCGCAGGTTCCATTACACAACAGCATAAACATAACAATGCCTTAAATACTCCTTGAAGCCAGGACCCAGACAAAGCACCACCACATATTTAATTCTGCACTCAGGAGAGCATTAATGTTTTTTATTAAACAGGAATCAAGCATACATACACACCCTGTCTTCAATTGTATAACAGGTCACTTTTAACATTTGGAGGATGTGTGTGTTTATGCAGGTCAGCCAGACATTAAGTCACAATTTTAATCATGATAAGACAAAATGCAGAATTTGTTTTAAGAGGTTTCTAGGCTGCTATATCCTCTCCAACCCCCCAAATCTAGAAATTGTTTATTTCTACATTGTCTTCCTTTTCCAAACCCACCTTAAGTTCTATGCAGCTGAAAAAGGTGGAGTATTACTGTATATACACTTTTTAGCTAAATAAATGAAAGAGTTTATGATTGGGGTTTGAATGAATCGTAATTATGCTTTAATCTCAAGTTGAATCATTTAGCATTATGATTAATTATTTGGTTCAATTGTTAAAAAGCAAATCAAATTTGAAATTTACTGGGTTACTGCAAGAGAATTACTGAAATAGAGCATAACAAGAGAGAAAAAATGTATTTGAAAAAAAGTCAGCCTAAATATTTTAATTAGAACAAGGTAAAAAATGGGAACATTCTGAACTACATTTTGGCCTTTAGGTAATCTAGATGACTAATCTCTTATCCAAAGGCAAAAAAATTCTAAAACGTAGCTTTTCAAGAATGTTTGTGTAACTAGTTTTCCTTTTCTGGATACTGGTTATTTCTCTGGGGTATTTTGTCACAAAAACCACGAACAACTCTTCTGTGATTAAAAAGTTTGTTACATACATAAATAAATAAATTACAGGCACTTCTCAGAACATATCTTATGCGTTGATATGGAGAAGCCAATAGACTGAGACAGCTGACTAGCAGCAGGAGAAATGGACACTACAAGTATCTTTGTTGTAGAAATGCCCCTCTTGGATCTAGCTGTTCTTGCCCGCAGGCAGCTAGTGGAACTGGCAGCAGAGTTGGACAGTGAGGAGGTTGGGGAGGAACCTGGGCCAGTCCTGGAGGCTGAGGAAGCTTCAGAAGAGGGCTCTGCGTCAGAGGCAGAGATGGGGCCAGGGCAGGCTGGCAGTTATCAGCTGCCTTCAGAGTCGGACAGCAGCGAGGCGGGGGAGCAGCCTGCGCATGAGCAGAGCTGCCAAAAGAAAAGAACAATTACAAACTAAGGGTCGACGTAGGAGTAAGGCCACAGGTGGACGGTGAATGCCCCCTCCCATAGGGATTAAAAGAGGAGCAAAAAGGGAAGTGGCTTTTGCAGGAAACAATTTGTTCATTGCAGCAGTGTGAAGATCTGTCTGTGCATCTCAGAGACTCTGTGCCGAGTCCTTCCTTGTCAGCACTGCATTTGAAAATATTTACTTGGCAGCTCTCCAAGCTAGATAAGGTCTGTGCTCCTAATTATACCCTTGAAAGACTGTTTGCCAGGCCTTTGGCTGAATGTGAATGCAAGAAATTCACATTCGTTTAATAAAAGGGGTTTTGGCGGGACAAAGAGTCTGCTTAGTGCTTTTTGGGGAAGCCTAGGTCAGAACACTAGCTAATATGGTATTCATCATTATTACATTAATAGTGTCATGTATTCTGTGCAGGGCATTCCTTGAAGATTGTTTGACAGCAGTTTTTAAAAAGTTAAGAGCTGGCATGCGATTTACACCACAATACACTGATTTTCAACCAGCTATTCTGGCCCACTATTATAATTTCAGACACAATTTCAGATTCTGGCTCTTTTCTATAAAGCTGTGAAGTTGGAAGAAGCCACACCACAAAGGCCACTTCCAATCTTATAACTCCATATTTTACATTTGCAATCTTTGTCCAGTGATCCACTGCATGTCCCATGGACAAAAGGGAGAATGTCATGTAAATCTGGCCAGAGTCTTTTCTGCAGTAGCATTCAATTGTGGAATTACCTCCTTTGAAAGATTAGGTCAATTCCATCTTTGCTGAATTTTCATCAAGCAGTGAAAAAGGTTTGTTTTATTTAGCTTTCAATAGTTTTTTTTTAAAACAGAGAACATTCTCCAGTCTTTTGTTATTGTTCAGTCATTAAGTCATATCCTTTCCACACCAGGCCCCTCTTTTCTTCCATTGTCTCCCTGATTCTGCCCAACTCATGCCCACTGCTTCTATGACACTATCTACTCATCTCAGACTCTGTTGTCCCCTTCTCCTTTTGCCTTCAATCTTTCCCAACATCAGGGTCTTTTCCAATGAGTCCTCTCTTCTCATTTGTGGCCAAAGTATTTGA
The DNA here is from genome assembly GCA_009733165.1 of Naja naja. Taxonomy (NCBI): domain Eukaryota; kingdom Metazoa; phylum Chordata; class Lepidosauria; order Squamata; family Elapidae; genus Naja; species Naja naja. Next base: position 287,536,555 of record CM019149.1, read on the forward strand.
GCTTAAGCTTCAAATTTAGATTTTATATATGCATTTATACTGTTTTCCCAAAAATATGACCTATCCTGAAAGTAAGTCCTAGCTTGATTTTTAACTGTGTGCCCAATATAAGCCCTACCCCCAAAATAAGCCCTAATTAAGACCCCACCCATTCCAGAGTGCACGGGTAAAAATTAAGCTAGAGTGGGAATGGGGTGGTGGTGGAGCTGCCCTATTACTTACCTTTGGACAGTTGTAGCCAGGCCTCGCACACACCAACACCTGCTTTGCTGGCCTATTTCTTCTGCATCCGGCAAGGCTGGCAATCCAGAGCTCTGTTATCGGCTGCAGAGGCCTTCTGGAAAGCCTTGCAGGCCACAGAAGAAGTTCCTGAAGATCTCTGACAGCAAAAAGCAAGGCCGGGGGTGATGCACGCAAGTGAGGTTAGTCAGTGGATAACATCCCCAAAAATAAGACCTGGTGCCTTTTTGGTGGAAAAAAACATAAGACAGGGTCTTATTTTTGGGAAATACAGTATATAAAAGCTCAGCTCTTAGGGGTGGAATTTAAAATTTGGGAATGCCTTAATATTCTATTGTAGACATCATATGGATGCTGTGAGGGCCAAAAACAGTTTACGATCAAGGCAGTTGATGCTCACAGGCCAGTAGGAATCTCGCTAACCCATGTGCATAAAATATGGTCAACATCTGGTTTCCAAGATGCACAGAAGAACTGACATACATCCCAGGACAGGATGCTGCTCTTATTTTTGTCCATTAACTAAAAGCAAATTTCTACTGCATTTATTTCTACACACACTAACGCACACCGTAGGTAAATATATGCCTTGGGCAGCAATAATAATTAAAGGTTAATGCCACTGAAATGTTGACAGTGACATAACCCAAGATAAATACTTATAACACATCTATATCACTGCATTAGCAAAGCTTACTAGGAAATTGCCCATTTAAGCAATTAGGTGCGTACCAACAACATAAGCAGATGTCAACATTGCTGGAATACTCTAGTCTAATTAGCTAAATTCAGAATATGATTTATTATCTGTTCAGTTACTTTTACTAAACTAGGGAGAATTGCATTATCTATCTATCTATCTATCTATCTATCTATCTATCTATCTATCTATCTATCTATTAAATTTTGAATCAAGGAAGAAATAATTTGGTATCTTCCAAACCAAGATTGAACATATACCTTATTTATCAAAATCACCACCAACGAAACACTTGGAAAAACTCCCCTGTTCCAGAATCTCCTGAACTGAAATATTTGATCTTGTCACTTTCTCTTTCCATACCGCTCCTCCACTGATGGATGAAGCTCAGCTGGAATCCTACTTGTTTCTAATAGGGAAAGAAGAATGGAATCAGGGCAGATTAATAATATCAGGGCAGATTAATAATTAACATTTCAGGAAACAGACCAGCTTTTTATAATGCATTTTCCAATAAGTTGAAAGGCTCTTTAGTAAGGTTATTGTTGTAAATGTACAATGAGGTGTAATTCACCAAAGGTTTGCTATGGCTGCCAAACTCTGGCAAGAGAAGGACTGAATGCTGGGTATTTCTGTTTCCAAAAAACCCTATGTAAATTAATCATGGCCCACGGATAGGTCAGGATAGTTAGTTGCACCTGTATCCAAGATGATTCCACTTCCTTGTTTTCTCAACAATGCAGCTGCATTAACTGCAAGTAATCCTCAACTTACAATTGTTTGTTTTAACAACAGTATGGAATTATGATGGCCTTGGAAAGGATGCTTTATGGTCCATAAAGCACTTCTGGCCATCACAAAATGTTGCACCACTGCCCCCACAGTCAGATGATTGGGATTTGGGTGCTTGGAAACCTGTTTGCACTTATGACCACTTGCCAAGTGCCCTGTGATCATGTGACCACCATTTGCAATCTTCTCTGCTGGCTTCCCCAGAAAGTCAATGGGAAAGAAGCAAAGAAGTTTGCAAGCTGTTCCTTGCAAACTTTCTGAAAGAGCTGCCATCTCAGGAGAGCTGAACTCCTTCAGCAGGGTGCAGAAACAAGCTCTGTTCCTTCACCTGGCCAAAGGAATTCCCTTCCATGCATGAGGGGAAGTGAACTATTTAGTGGGGTGCAATAATGGAACTCAAATCTTGAGCAATCTTTCTATATCCAACTGAAGGAGTTCCCTTCTACGCATGGAGGGGAGCTGAACGACTTCAGCTAGGACAAAAATGAAGCTTAAATCCTGAAGACTTGAACTCTGTTCCTGCACCCTGTCAAAGGAGTTCCCTTAGTACAAACAGAGAGGAGCTGAATTCCTTTGGAAGGCAGCTCATTCAGTCATCCTTCAAAGATGAGAGGGAGTCAAAATACAAACAGAGTTAAGAGGTAGCACAGTAAAGAAATGAGCACAGCCTGGGGGAAGCCTTGGATGCCCAGTACAGGCCACATGCGAGTATCTCTTCACTCAGGGGCTGAAAATCCTGCTTAAAATCTTGGAAGATTTCTGGCCCATGAGCATAGTCCCTAGGGTCTTCCCCACTCCTCTCCTGGGGTGCCGTCTGCTTAATAACCCACAAGACTACTTAATGACCACAACCTGGAGTGCTGGGATTGCAGTCGCTGAGCAAAGCATTTAATGACTGCTTGCTCAATGGCTGACATTCTGGTCCCAATTACGATCGTAAGTCAAGGATTATCTCTAAATCTTATTTTAATTCAAGACGATGAAGATAATTATTTATTAAGCTTGCATGATGCTGAACTCTCAATGATCTCTGGAGTCACAGTTAATAATTCTGACATTAAAAAAATCAATATCATTTTTAAAAAATCAATGATAGCTTTTTATTAAGTCTATGATTTGATCAATGATAATGTTACAGAAGTTCTAGGAAGGATTTTCAGACTTAGGAATGAAAACTTTGCGATACCCTATGCAAAGCTTTCATTTCATGGTTCAGATTCAGTGAACATTTTCCAATGAAAGTTATCAGATGCACTGCTGCTAAACAGAACAGTACTAAATATGTAAACTACAAACATGGATTAAAAGAACATTTCACCCCACATTTATCATTTCAGCAAAACAATATGAGGCTAGCCATGAAATCAACACACATGGCTAAAATTAGACATCTGAATTAAGTTAAAAGATTAACACAGTCACTTTTGACAAACTTGCTAGAAACATTTCGTGCAAAGCAAAAATCAGGCCTATGATCTCCAAAGGCCCAGAACATCACATTCAGAGAAGGCTTTATGTTACATACATTGTGTGTGTGAAGACAGAAATTTGTGCTGTTAGATTGCAAGTGAAGTAACTAAATATCAAGTCTTAATTTAACAGTTTGAAGAATCTCACCCAATAATGGTCTTTGTTAGCTAGCCTCATGCTACAAGGATTCATAACATTTACAATACTTTCAAGAGGCTGGATGAAACAATTTCCTTAGCAGTCCAACACTTCTATTCTTAGCCTTAGATTAACGTAATTATATAATTATTATGAAAGCACCCAAACATAAGAGATAACTATTTTATCAATCAAATACCTTGGATTTGATAGCCATCATTATAGGCTACTCTCATCCCCATTAACAATAAAAAGTTTGTAATATATAAGATGGGTGCAGGTGGTTTACTCTCATGTTTTTCCTACACACCTAATTATTTAAAGGAATAATCACTGCCCCTTCACTTTATTTGCTGTGGCAATGAAGAGTTTTTTATCAGAATAGATGGCACCGACGAGCATTCATATTTTGTCTAAATACGATGTGTACATCTAAGCAGATACATAGCTGGTTTGTTCTTTGGAGTCGCAGTTACAGTCACTGTGCCCCTTCTTCTAGATCAGGGGCGTCAAATTGGCGGCCTGCGGGCCAGATGCATCATGCGCAAACCACGCCCAGCCCAGCTCGCCAAAGGCAAAAAACCCATCATAATACATCAGGTGCGATCGAGTTTGACAGTGGTGTTCTAGATAGTTGGTTTGAGTTGAGTGCATGACAATATATTCAGGACTCTGTGTGTCTTTCACACTGAGCATATCCTTGAATGCAGCTGTGTGGAGAATGGCATCTTCCAACCTTCTATGGGAAACCACATTTTTCCCACTGGGAGAAAGGCAGGGTACACTACATTGGGTCCAGTATTACCTGCAGATACCAAGAATTGTACCAACAGGTGGAAGTCCAACAGTGCACTTTATGTTTAAAAATGTAAGTATTTGCAATTACATAGCTGCAATGTGCGTGAAAGAATGCCATGAGAGAACATACCGCCAAGAGAATCAGAAAAGAGAAGTGGCATGATTCAATTTGAACATTTTTCTCATCGTTCTGGAACCTTCTCCTGTATTACTGTAATCCCTTTTGCGTTTTCATCAACCTTAATATGTAAAAAAAAACCACCACTTCTCTCTCTCTTCACGTAGACTAAAATACCTTTAAAGTGCAAAAGGATACCAGAAGGACTTTTTCAACTTAGCAGCTAGTGTTTTAATCAAGACAAACCCAAGCAATTAACATAAACATACATAGTTTATAAAGACAAAAATAGCTTTACTATAAGCCTTTTGTAAACATATAACACTCAACATGGGCCAGAACAGTGAGAGCCATTTTTCACCGTTTTGGGCACCAGGTTAGCTAATTTTGCTGGGAAATCTTTTGACTGTTCTTCAACTATAAGACTTGGATCTGCAAATTGGTGTGACAGTCTAAGAGGGACATGCAACCTTGGGAGTGGTTGGTGGCTTGAGGGTTCTTTCTCTGCCTCTTAATTTATTTACATCTTAATTTTTAACTTTATACTTAATTCTGCTTTTAACTCTGTTTTTAATTATGTTTTTATATCACTGTATATTATTATAAACAGCCCCGAAGTTACTCAGATGAAATGGGTGATGTAGAAATTTAACAACAAATACCAAAAATTGGGTGGGAAGGAGGAGAATGAATTTCTACTTTCAAGCAAGAAAGGTTGTTTGTTTTCTAATTGTGCACCTGTCTTTTCCATAAACTACTTGTCCTCAACACTTCTGAGCTTTTTTTGGATTTGGGTAGTAAATTTAGAAGGCAAGCCACAGCATCAGATGTTGCAACTGTCTTAACTTTCAACTGAATTCTCAGCAATGCCTGTACAAAAAGGTTGGCATTTTAGCACAAAAATATAAGGCCTTTAAAAACTTCTTGCTGATTCAGAATTCATACAGTTTGGGTTTATCTGGTTCTTTGTCCAATCCAAAATGTGATACAAACTATTACAAATAAAGTATGTATTTATGGAAGACTACATGGTCTAGTTCAGTGGTTGCCAACTGGTGAGCCGGGGACCACTGGTAGTCTGCGAGAAAATTTTGGTGGTACACAGAGAAATGTCCCCCCAAAGCAATGAATCCAGGCTGAGCAGGAACACAAGGCTGTGCCACCCACATGGCCTGCCCACCTGCTGGCCCTCACCCTTACCTTGAGTAGAGCCATGCGAGCTGGAACTGGAAGGTAAGACCAATGGTGAGGGAGGGAAATCCACCCAGGGTGGCTTGCTGACGTTGGTGGGAAAGTCAGTCCCATATTCCAGAGCCGCAGTAGTCACAGGATGATCCTTTGGTCATCCCGGAGTAGCTCCTCCAGTCCATGGCAGGCCAGTGCACCCAGGTGGAGGAGCAGCTGCTCTGGGATGACCAAAGGACCAGTCCTGCAGCTCTGGAATATGGGACTGACTTTCCCACCAACATCAGCAAGCCGCCATGTCAAAATTCATATTAGTGGTCTGTGGGATTTAAAATTATGAGTTTGGTGGTCCCTGAGGTACTAAAGGTTGGCAACCCTTGGTCTAGTTGTTTTCTGGTGGCAAAGGAAGACCTGCATGTTATCTCAGAGTTCAACCATGGAAGAACAGAACATTTGCCAGTAAATGCTTAAATCACACAGACATGTAGCCCATGCACATCTCAGTACGGAAAGATTTGACAGGAAAGTTTCCACTACCGCAAAATGAACTCAAGTGCAGATCATCTATCATAATGTTTTCATTTCAAAATAGCTGGTACAACATAATGTAAATTTGCGGTTTCAGACTAGAAACTTCCTAAAGTGCAGAAAGACAAGTAAATGTATTAAACCTTTTTAAAAAATCTTTCTAACAGCTTCAGCGGTAATAAGTGAATGAATAAAAATAAAGTGAAATCAGATACAGAATCCTTTTAAAAGCATTTTTAGTGTTGTGTTTTAAAATTCAATACCAAATCAACCAGTTACATCCCCATATATAAGGCATTATGAATGGCAAAGCTGCAGGCAACTTTGGAGAAATGGATAAAAATGATTTTGTATGTTTACAAAACAAGTGGTAAAATTGATACACTGAATAAGAGGTAAAGCATCTTTCCAAAGAACCTCAACAAATCAAAATTAACAGAACCTGTCTCCTATGTTGAGCCATACATTTATGAAGAAGAGAACAAACCCATCAGGACAAGATTCAGAAGTCCATCTGCATTTAAAAGACAAAGGCCATTCTGATGAAGGCAGCAAAGTCCATATTTTGGACAGAAAGGACCACTGGTTTGAAAGAGGGGTCAAAGAGGCCATCTATGCCAAATTGAACAGCCCTCTCTCAACCGAGAGGGAGGGATACAACATCATCTATTTCCAGGCTACAAAACAGTCCTTTCTACAGTTCCAAGAAAGCTCCACATCCATTTGCGCTACTCAGGTGACTCTGACCACACAGATAAACCTCCAGGAGGCTTCAACGACTCTCTAAAAGTATGCAAATGACCAGCCATCTGCAACAAGTATAAACCCTAACATTCCCCACCATCCAATCAGAGCTGAAGAAACTTCTTTGATGAGAAGCGAAATGTCTTTAAAAAAAGAAAGTCCAGTTGCCTCTTGAAAAAAGCACCTTTGGGATTACTGAGAATCTCCATAGACATTGAACTGTACAGCAATGCATTCTGAGGACATCTTCAGGAAATAACTACCGTGTTTCCCCGAAAATAAGACCTACCCCAAAAATAAGACCTACCCCAAAAATAAGACCTACCCCGAAAATAAGACCTACCCCGAAAATAAGACCTAGTGTGTTTTTGGGAGCCAAAAAAAATATAAGACAGTGTCTTATTTTCGGGGAAACACGGTATATAGCACCTAATCTGACAGTCTATTATTGGTTCAGTTTAGAAGAATGAAAGACAGTTCTTGATGTAAACAAAGTCGTCATTATAAACTTTACCTATTGTAGCACTCTCTGAGCAGTTTACAATGTCAGCCTATTGCCTCCTATTGCCCCTCATTTTGCCCACCTCGGAAGGATGAAAGGCTGAGTTGACCTTGAGGCAGTTAGGATCGAACTCCTGGCTATGGGCAGAGTTAGCCTGCAATACTGGATTCTAATCACTGTGCCACTATGGCTCCTATAGCTAAATCTACCACGATTGCTTAGTACTACACAACAAAAAGAAAAATGTTACTACATATATGTTGAAGTTTTGGCATGTATTTCAATGTAATCAGATCATAATTTCCTTTCTTTGGCGTGTACCCCCACTGAAATTCCCTTCTTTTTTATTCCACTTTAAAAATATACACATGCACAGTTTTGCTCAACCTGACAGGGAAGTTTTTAGGGATGCCAGAAAATTATAGTATTATGTGGAAAATGTCCTTACGTGCAAATTTAAAAAATGCAATAAACATAAAGCAATAGTATGAGAACCAGGGTAAAAAGCTTGACATATTTGCACAAAACCTTTTTGTAGTATTAAGGTAAGAGTTTCTACAAATACCATTTCATGTTACCTGAAAACTTTTACTTTGTGCAAATAGCCTTACTATAAATACTATGCACGGTTCTGAAAATTCACATCATTCACAGCCACATTTTTAGAGCTTTGTTATGTAAATAATGTAGGATCTAGGTTAAAATTAGAAAGTTATGCTTCAAGAGGATTCCTCTTAAAGAAAGAAAAGAAATGAAGTTTTCTTATTGTAGATTCAACTGTAATCAGGAGAACAGATTTCTTTTTAAAAAAGAGTTCTAGATTGATAGATACAGCTGGAGAAAATCAGGCAATGAGCAAACTAAAATGCAACTCACCCTGCAGGCTTTGGATGTATAAGGCTTTTTTTAAAACCCATTTCAATAAAGGACTCTGATCTCAGATTTGCATTTTGTCATATGCATCCAAAGGGAGAAAAAGCGGGCACTGTCTTTGCAGTGCATAATTTGGTGGCAGTCCTGTATGATGGGAGGAATTTTAAAATGCACATATATACAGAAGGTAAAAGAGAATCGTAACTGGAAAGGCTTGAAAATGAAATCTTTCCAACATTGCAGATGGCAATAATATATTTCCTTCCTTGATTTCTGAATAACTTCTGAATATAAGATATAAGACCCATATTCTTTAGGTCTCTAAAGAAGCTGTAGCTCAGTAGTTAAGACACATGTTTTCAATTCCAGACATCTTGGGGGCCTGGAGAGCAGAGAGGCTCAGCACTACAGCTGGATTAACCACTTAGCTTGTTTCTTGGTCTCAGGGCTCCAGCCACTAAATTCCCAAACCCATTTGCTGAATGTTTGGTTTTTGTTTACCAAGCGTTTACAGTTCTTATGGTGACAATAACAGAGGGAAATATACAAGCAGTATTTCATTGGACTACTGCGAAGCAGCAAAATTCATCTCTATCGTGGTCTGGATAATGCACGGAAGGAACTGAAATGACAAGGAAAGTATGGGACAAAGTCTGACTTCCTCTCTGCTCCTCTCCTGTGCATTGTGGTCATGTAAAAGGAAAGCATTTTTGGTTCCCCTTCTTAACTAATTTGCAATAAGTATTCCAGTTCATTCTCTCTCTATTAGGCTTCTTTTCAAGGAAGTGAACATTATTTTTCCTTGTTTCAAATTTTCTATTTGGCAAGCATAAAGAAACACTCTTGTGACTTATTTACTTGCTTGGGGGGACTTGCTGGTAAGCAGATAAAATAAATGAAAATGAGTCCAATAAAGTTGTACACCCCTCCTGAGAAATAGTAGTTAAGTTTTTTGCCACTTTTCTGGCATCTAACAATGTCAAGGAACAACCCCTGACTATCTTTCAGCATTTCCTAAGACAGATCCAAGCTATTAAAGGCACAAGAAGGCATCTTATTGCTAAATTAAAATGAAACTTATCACTTGTCTATGCGATACATCAAATTTAAAAAGAATTACTGCAATAATTCTAGAATCAGGGAACACCAGATTCATATCTCAACAGCTATGACACTTACTGGATAACCTTGGGGAAATCACTTCATCTTACTCTAACTTAGCATCAAGCCCAGAGACGTCAAAGTGAGATTCAATTAAGTCCAGTTCTTTATTTGCTTATACCTAATAGACAGAATCTTGGCAGATTAAAGTTACAGTCTTCGAACCTAATAGATATAACCTGGGAGATTTGAGAGGGTGGCTACCCTGAACCTTTTACTCCCTCCTCCATCCAATTCAAGACTATGCAGTCTCTTGTCTTGGCCCCACCTCTGGAATGTGCTGCCTCCTCCCTGGGAAGCCACGGCGCTACTACCGACATTCCCTCCCCACAGTCCTTCTTCAGTTGCACGTTCCAGCACACCTAGAAAATTGCCAGATTATAAACATGTATTCAGAGAAAGAGGATTAAGTGCTACCCAGATCTGAGAAGAAATAAGACAAATCTATATATATAAAAGCAAAATACCACTCACGCATCATCACAAAAACTCCAGAACCGTAAACCCTATAAACTTGAAATTTGGCACGCATGTTCCTCTTGGCTTCTAGGTGCTCATTAAGAAAAGATTTTTCAAAATGATCATCAGAGCATTAGTATTTCATATATTATTATTAACACACTCTGATGCTAAGGAGTTTTACTCCCCCTCCCTATCTGAAAAGAAATTTGTTCCAAATGCAAAACACAAGCAGAGGAGTTTCAGTTTCAGTTTCACAGCAGCTTTAGTACAGAATAATTGAGCTAAGCCACGCCCAGGCTCCTTGCTGTCTCCTTGCTCACACAGCAAATACTGTTTCAGTTTCCAAACAGCCCTCAACTCTCTCACACACTGACAGAACGCTAGCCAGATGAATACCGATGGATGCAGGTAGGCAGAGGCAGAATCCCCCCCCCTTATTTTCTTCCCCAAAAACTAAGCCCGACCACATAGTTTCATAGCAAAACACGAGTATCGAGCTAGTATATAATAAATGAATACTTTCATACTGTGGGTCTCGTTGCCCTTTCAGATTCCTATGAATTAGGCAACATGAACCAAAGTGTGGGCAAGGGTATTCCTAGGGAAGGACTTTGGACATGAGTCCAGGAGCCCATTCAGAAATGCAGCCTCCAAAGAAAGCCAAACTACCTTACTATATTTCAAAATATATATCTAACATTCCAAACCCATCTATTAAATCTGGGATCTAACTTCATCAAATCATTGTTTTTCTAGAATTAGAACAATTAAGTTGGACATACTTTCTAATAAACCTTTCGGCCTTAAAAACAATCCATTTTAGTTTAGAGAATTTTTTGCAATATTACCCTGAAGCCAAACAGAATGATATGGGAAAGAATAACAAAACTATAAAAGATCTTCCACTGAAACACATAATCTAAGACAACTAAACAAAGATTTAGTAGCTTAATTTTCTGTGCTCTTTGTCTGGAGTCTATAAATGGTGAAGACAAATGATCTATCTAAGCAAAACTACAGCAATATATGCTGTTTATTCAAATGTCTCATGTCCGCTTTGGTGTGACTTCTCCTCTATTCCAGCTGCTCAGCCTGGCCAATATTAACTGTGTACAAAGCACAAAATGTTTGTCCAATCACTGAGATGACGCAGAAGGTGTTCAGCTAATAACTTTCATCCTCAGCTTTCTGCACTACAGCAGCAGCAACGGATGGACAACAATGAGAAAATTCTTTCAAAAAAATTCCCCACCTTATTTTGTTATATTATCTAATTATTAGGGTTTTATAATGAGGCAGGTTTAGAGTAATCGAATATGTATCATGAAATTTGCATCCTACTTTTTTTGAAACTGACAAAGATTTTAGGCTAAATAGCACCTGATACTGAATATAACTTGAAAATTTTCATTTAAGAGAATATTCCTCCAAAGCACTTTATTGGTAGAAAAAAAAAGATATTAAAAAATAAGACAAATTATTTTGAGCCGCGGTGGCACAGTGGTTAAAGTGCAGTACTGCAGGCTACTTCTGCTGACTGCCTGCTGCCAGCAATTTGGCAGTTCAAATCTCACCAGGCTCAAGGTTGACTCAGACTTCCATCCTTCCGAAGTGGGTGAAATGAGGACCTAGATTGTGGGGGGCAAGAGGCTGACTCTGCAAACTGTTTAGAGAGGGCTGTAAAGCACTGTAAAGTAGTATATAAGTCTAAGTGCTATTGCTATTTTGTTTGAAAATTACAGTTATTGAAAGTGAAGACATGAAGTAGATTCATTACTACCTTGAGTACTGACCTGAATTCAAAGATGAGCTCTAAAATAAATCACCAAAATGTTCATTGGTTGGCAGTTTGCATTAAGAAATATAGTTGGAGAGAGTGCTGCATTCCTTTTTTTAAATTTGTCTGTGATATAAAAAATACAAAAGCAAAAAGTAGGAAAAATAGGGGAGGGAAAGGGGAAGGTAAGAGTGCAGAAAAGAAGAGAAAAAGAAAGAAAAGGCATTGATTCCCAACTCTCTTTGCTACAGTAAAATAAGATAGCAGCATCCAATCTCAACTTTTTACTTTTACATAGTAGCAGGGGTGGAATTCTACCTGGTCGGACCGGTTCTATAGAACCGGTTGTTATGATTCTGCAGTTTGGAGAACTGGCAAATCACCACTGGCTGGCCCCGGCCCTCCCCTCCCCGCCCACTCACTCCTTACCAACTTGCCTGCCTTGTGCCTTCACCTAATTTTTGGTAAGTTGCTATTTTTCCTTTTTTTCCCCCCGACCATCAGCTGTTCCGACTATCAGCTGTGCTGGGAGATTTAGATCAGCTAGAAAGCAGGAAAAAGTTGGATTTCTTGCTTTCTAGCTAATCTAAAAGCAGAGCTGAATCTCCCTTAGGACTGAAGCTTCTATTTTTCAGTGGAGACTCAGGTAGCAGATTGCAGAAACATAGATCTGAGTGAATCTGTGATTCTGTAAGCAACTCAATCTGCCTGCCTGCTTTGCCTGATTTTGGATAAAAGTTGCTTTTTTAAAATAAAAAAACTCAGTGTTTACATACTTGGTGTGTTGTCAGTTAATTTTCTGAGTTTGCTTGCAACCAAATTTTATGTGAGACTCAGGCAGCAGATTGCAGAAAAATATATCTCTGAGTGAATCTGTGATTCTGTGAGCAACTCAATCTGCAAGCTTTGCCTGATTTTGGGTAAAAGTTGCTCTTTTTTAAATAAAAAATTCAATATTTAAATAAATATTTACAATACAGTCCTTTTGGAGAGGGGGCGGCATACAAGTCAAATTAATAATAATAATAATAATAACAACAACAACAACAACAATAATAATTACATGACCACAAAGACACACCCACAAATTAGGCCATGCCCACAGAATCTGTTGTTAAGAAATTTGAATCCCATCCCTGCATAGTAGTATAAATTAGCCATTTCTATATCAACAAATCTATCTAATTGGTAAAATCCAAAATCCAAATCAAATCAAGCACAACATCCAGAAGTGGTTTCCAAGTATTCCAACAAAATAACCTTATTCCTACTTCATAGCATAAGATGTTTGGAACTGCTGTGTGGCCTCAGGACTTGGACAATTGTCAGACATTGATGGAACAACTGTACTAGCAAACTCCATAGGAGCATATCAACAACACAAGGTGATGCTTAAACAGATATGGATCATAAAGCATGACAATGACAAACCACAAAATCTACAACAGAATAGCTAAAGCAGGTCACTTTTGGGGATGGCCAAGTTAAACCCTGACCTAATTCAAATTGAAATGTGTAGTCAAACCTGAAGACAGCAGTTCATGGATAGCCTCCAAATATCATCAAGTGAAGCAGTTGTAAAGTATGAGCCAAAATATATCTATGACAATGTTCGGGATTCATCAACAAATATTGCTGCCAAAGCAAGTGCATTTGGTAGCTCAGGCTGTTAAATGCCTGCTCTTAAGATCCAGCTGCCTACAATTATTGTAGGCTCGAATCCCACCAGGCTCAAGGTTGACTCAGCCTTCCATCCTCTCGGGGTAGGTAAATTGAGGACCCAAGATTGTTGGGGGCAATTAGCTGACCTTGTAAAAATGCCGCTTAGTAATAAGCAGGCACATACAATGGAATGAAGGCTATTGCTGAGCACACTGGGTTGTATCCCAGAAATTGTAAGCTGCCCTGAGTCTTTGGAGAAGGGCGGCATATAAATGTAATTAAAAAAAAAAACATTACGGTATTAAATGTTCACGAATTTTTTTCCAACAAAAAACAGTAAATGTCAGTTTTCATTAAAGATACAGCCAATACAGAGTTTTTGTATATTGTTTCTTTCAGCAATGTCCTCGCGTTTTAGGTAAAACTTTGAACACACTTTATATTGTGGTAGTGTAGGATTACAGATAGCTCTCTCACCAACATACCTTCTGATTAAGGGTAAGATCTTCAAATAGTACTTGCAGGAGAACAGCAGTGGGATGAAAGCATGTTCTCTATCTTCTGCTTGAGAACACTGCAGAAGCTTCGGGTTGGCCTCAATGAGAAACAAAGCACTGACCTAAGATACGCCTTGGCCTGATCAAGCAGGATTATCTTATGTTCTTAGATGGAAAGGTTTACTAAAGCCATCAAGTCAACTAATAGGGATGTTAGCTAAATTGTATTCCCAAGATAAGACTATGTCAAAATAGAGTGTTCTATATTTCTCCAACAATGTGAATGCCAACTTGGTAAAGGAGTATTTAGCTAATGTTAAGATACGAGTTTAACATGCCAAAAATTCTGAAGTATAATTTTAGCCTCTCTAGTTAAAATGCATCATTTTAGTTATAAAGTGTCTAGAGATGCCCTTCAAAACTGCTCAGACAGGTTGACAAAATTATTACAAGTGATGCTTGAGAACCTCCAAAGATGGATAAAAACTGGCAAAAGGCAGCTTATGATGCCATTATTCATTAGTGGGTCAAAAAATGAAGGAAGTTTAAATTCTCATCAGTACAGGTAGTCCTTGACTTACAATAGTTTATTTAGTGACTGCTCAAAGTTACACCACTGAAAAATGTGACTTATGACTGTTTTTCACAGTTACAACTTTTGCAGCATCCCGATGATCATGTGATCAAAATTCAGTGACAGGTTCTGATATTTTTGGCAACTGGTTCATATTTATGACAGTTGCTGTCTCCCAAAGTCATGTGATCATCTTTTGCAACCTTCTGACAAGCAAAGTTTAGTTCATTTAACAACCAGGTTATTACCTTATGAACTGCAGTCATTCACTTAACAACTATGGCAAGAAAGGTCTTAAAATAGGGCAAAATTTACTTAACAAATGTCTCACTTAACAACAGAAGTATTGGGCTCAATTGTGGTCATAAGCTGAGGACTACCTGTATGCATAGCCTCAATGAGTCACTTGTATAATTCCACCCTTTAGTTAAGGTACCATTTCCACTGACCTAGAAAAAACTGGATGAGACTAAACCATTTCTCATCTCTACACCTAACTTACCTCATAAGGCAGAGGTGTCAAACTCAATTTCATTGAGGGCTGCATCGGGGTTGTATTTGACCTTGGGGAGGCATTGACAGAGTGGGCATGGCCAGCTCGACATCACTCGTATTGGGGTGCCTGTGGTGGCCTGACCGGTCTGCCAGTGAAAAGGGGCTCCCGAGCTCTGTTTTCAGCTGTGACGGCCTCCTGCAATCCTCTGCCAGAGAACATGGAGCTCAGAAGGGCCACATGTGGCCCTCCCGAGCTCTTGATTTTTGCTGGCAGAGGCACCCCAGGCTGGTCCCTCACTGTTTCCAAGGTGGTCCTGCAGGCCAAATCTAAGCACCTGGCGGGCTGGATCCAGCCCCCGAGCCTTGAGTTTGACACCCCTGTTG
This sequence comes from Naja naja, assembly GCA_009733165.1. Taxonomy (NCBI): domain Eukaryota; kingdom Metazoa; phylum Chordata; class Lepidosauria; order Squamata; family Elapidae; genus Naja; species Naja naja. The sequence continues at coordinate 287,551,655 of CM019149.1, forward strand.
TAAGGTCAACATGAAGACAGAATATTGGGAGATGAGGCCATTGCTGCCTTGAATTCTTCAGAGAAAAGTTAGATAAAAATGGAATATATAAAACATGTGTCAATGAAAACCAAAAACTTAACTTCAGATGTATTATTAAGACAGCCTTAGGAAGTAAAACAGAACATGTTTTGTTTTGAAAAGTTGTCCGAGTACTAACCTGGGCAGCTAAGAGGTGGAAAGAGGCAGATCCTGTAAAGGATTTTTCTACAATAAACCAGCTGTAAGATAAACTACACTACTGACTCAGATGACAAATCACAAAACACAAGACTGCTACATTTCAAGGTTGGCTGCAGTTCCACTTCTGAAGGGGGGCTGTGGGGTGTGGATGAGAGAAGCTAGGGACGTAGAACACCTGCTGCACGGGAATTTAATATCACTCAGTTCCATCTTGCTTATTCACAAGAAAAATCATCACGTGTAGTAAGAAAAAAGCCAGATAGACCAAAGTCCCTTGACAATTCAATTCTTATTCTCATTTTGGTTTCATATGAAAACTCCAGAATTTGGGAATCCCATAAATTATCTTCTGCCTATTTTTGAATTTCAAAAAGTGAATGTTGACCAATGCAGGAATATCACTGGTCTAACCTGAAATACAAAAATAGCATTCATAAAATTCCAAACTTTTCAGTTCTGCGGACTATTTATATGTTTTTCCCTACATTTTCCTTTATTTCATAACTAGGCCAAGTCACACAGCATATTTGAAATCCTGGTTTATTTGCAATATGCACAAAATCAATGGTCAGCAGAAAGTCCTCAGAATGCTTTCCACATTAAAGCCAGTTAAGTATGGTAGATTAGTCTTCCATAGAAGCAGTCAGAACCTATGAATAGTTTTAGCCTAAATTAGCTATTTGCTATAATTTATTGCCTAAAACTTTGATCGCACAGAAATGGTGTCTGCAATGTCTCTGGTTTGCAATTTTAGCTTTTGGATGTTAAATTTCAGATGTTCTTTTATTTCTGCAGTGACAACCCATTAGCCATGTTCATATGGCATTTTAAAACAATGTTTGTAGTTTAATAAATCACAGCATGAATGGGTAGCAGCCTGATACATACAGCCTGCTGTTCCAACTTTACTTGTCCTAGCTTCTGAGATCAACTCTTTTATCTACTTTTACAAAAGTTGAAATGAAGGAGTGAATGAGTTGTGTGTAGCAGCATGAAGCTCATTCCCTTTAGGGATTTGAAGATAATATCACTTTCAGCTGCCTCTTTTCAGTTCTAAATGTATTCAGGTCGTTCAAACTCTCTTCATAAGCATTAAATTGCAATCTCCTTTTCAAAGCCAGATAAATCACAACTCATTTTATATTGTCTAATACTGCTATTTTATAAGACATCCACTCTCTCTCTCTATTCAACATTGTCACTTCATTATGCTGTTGCAAATTTTCTGCATTTTTATACATAAATCTGATAATACACTTTACATTACATAGTGCACCAAGACCATCTTTTCAACTGGCATAATTTAGAAAGTGTGAAAAAGATTAGAGGGTGGACTTAAAGCTAACATCAAGGAGCTAGTTAGTCTCCATCTTCTTGGAAAATTCAATCTGATACTAAAACCACTTATTGGTAAAGGTATAGATGACATCTTAAATTATTTCATAATACAGGCAAGTATCAGTCTTATTTACTATAAATAATTATGTAGGCAATAGCACACAGCTTGAAGTCTGATTCCCCTTCACGTACCTTATTCATTTGCTCCAAATGCTTAGCATCAATTCTTGAGTGATTTTTAACCAAAGAACTGCCTTGGACACTCAATTTAACTAATACAGAGCTAGTATCAAAGTTATCATTACATGATAACTTCTAACTTAAGTTCACCCCCTGCTGGACACAAATATAGAAAAAAAATAAACAGCTATTAATTGGTTTTCTGCCTCTTCCCTATTCAAAATAAATAAACAAACAGAAAATGACTGTACCTCTTACCTAGCTTGTATACTTATTTTATTTATTTATTTATTTATTTTATTTATTAAATTTATATCCCGCCTCTCTTCCCCCATCAGGGAACTCAGTACAACAAGATAAAAAACAGTAGCCTATACAATATAAAATCAAAACTCATTCATATGATCCAGACATACAAGAGGGAAGAACAAGGTCTCAATTCCATGCCCTCCAACAAAGCCAGGTCTTAACAGCTTTGTGGAAAGCAAGTAGATTGGGGATGGTTCTGATCTCTGCAGGGAGCATATTCCAAAGGGACGGTGCTGACACAGAGAAGGCTCTTGCCTGCGGCCCCACCAGCCAACATTGTCTGGCCAACGGTATCCGGAGCAAGCCCGCCCTGTGGGATCTAACTGGGCGCTGGGAGGCATACGGTGGCAGTAGGCGGTCTCGAAGGTATCCCGCTCCTAAGCCATGAAGGGCTTTAAAAGTTGTCACTAGCACCTTGAATTGCACCCGGAAGACCACCGGCAGCCAATGCAGCTCACGGAGGATAGATGTTATATGGGCACACCCAGGTGCGCCCATAATCACTCACGCGGCCGCATTTTGTACCAGCTGAAGTCTCCGAGTGTTCTTCAAGGGCAGCCCCATGTAGAGTGTGTTGCAGTAGTCCAATCAGGAGGTGATAAGGGCATGAGCGACGTGTGTAGAGCCCCTCGGTCCAGGAAAGGTCACAACTGGCGCAACAGGCGAACCTGTGCAAAGACCCCCCCTGGTCACAGCCGTAAGATGGTGGTCAAATTGTAGCTGTGGATCCAGAAGGACCCCCAAGTTGCAAACTCGGTCTGAGGGAGATAATTTCTCTCCCCCCAGTACCAAAGTTGGATAATCAACTGGAGACCGAGGGGGCAGGACCCACAGCCACTCGGTCTTGTCAGGGTTGAGTCTGAGCCGATTAGTCCCCATCCAGACCCTCACAGCCTCCAAGCACTGGGACATCACCTCCACGGCCTCACTAGATTGACCGGGGACAGAGATGTACAACTGGGTATCAAAAGCATTACATGTCCTTTAGCTAAACAGCATCAGGAACAATTTAGAGATATCATCACTAATCCTTCTAATCAGCCCTCAGACTCAAAGGCTAAATCAACCAATAATACAGATGGGACTCAGAAATAGTCCAACTATAGGATTAAGTCAATGACATTTTAAAACCTCTTAAACGATAGATATAAAAATAGAAAGCAGGTAAAATGTGAAATTTCTTTCTCAGAGAAAGTGTCTTTTGGAGTTTTATTGCTGGTCAGCCGCATGACCTTTCACCCGGCAATTGGTGGGACTTAAGGAAAGAAAGACTTTGATCCAGGACTAAAAAGGGTGGTGGTAAAAAAAATACAGGGGAGAAATAGGGGTTTACCAATTCTCTAATGCTTAGCAATTACAAGTCTCATTGTAACCTACTAGGACGGAAGTTGTTCAGATAGCCTAATGGAACAGGCAGTGAGAGCTTCTCTGAGCATTTTTACTCATTACTAGGCAGAAATTACACATTTACACAGTGGTAGTAAAGAAACGGATTTTCAGTTAAACAGAGGTCACTAGCATAGCCTTGCATAGACAAAAGTTTTTTTTTTGTTTCCCATGTTTCATCATAGCAATATTTTGTCCTACTTCCAGCATAAAAAGCCTGATTTGGAATCAGAAGGCTTCACTATCAATTTGTTATAAAGCATTAGGAAGATTTGGAACCAAACAGTAGAAAAATATCAGAAACAAGACAAATCAATAAATATTTCTTCCTAAACCACATTATCAGATAGGAATGCTATTTGGTGTTTTTTATGACAATTCAGCTGCTGCCAGATTGAATGGCCCATAAGCTTTAGGTACATAAAACAGTAGAACTTAACAAGGTATGGAACTGGTATGATAGGATTTATGGTGGTATCACTTTCAGGGTGCAATGGCAATGAAATCTTAACCACTACACGTTGGTCTTTTTAGAATTGTGGAGACCACCAGACTAGTGCTTAGGATGTTCCTGTTTTTGCTCACATAATAATCTGAAGGTCCCAAAGGTGCTTTTTCAAAAGCGACTGGACTTCCTTTGTTTTTGCTTGACGATGTTTTGCTTCACATCCAAGACGTTTCTTCAGTTCTGACTGAAAAAATTTCAGTCAGAACTGAAGAAGCTTGTTGGATGAGAAGAGAAACGCCTCCAAGCAAAAACAAAGGAAGTCCAGTCGCCTTTGAAAAAGCACCTTTGGGACAATCATGACCTGGATGATTGAGAATCTCCACAGACAACAATCTGAGGGGATACAATACTCTTCTATTGCTCAAACTAAGATGTGAGATAAATGACAAGAGAAAGCTTACTTGGGAATTTCATGGATTCCTCATCTCTAGCACACATGTGTGACTTAATTCAAGACTACCGATACACACTCACACATTAATTTGAATTTAAAGCATTTAAAGAGAGGAAAAATCCTTAGGGTATATGGATCTGTATTTCCCAGTCTAAGCATCTGCTTATAGATATTTTATACATTTATTATTTTATTCATTTATTAAATAAATATTTGCCTTATAATTAATAATTGCCTTATTTATAAATAAATAATTACGGTGATTCAGAAAATATAGTGCCAATATAAATAGGTAGCAGATGGGTAAGAAGATCTCATCCCCATCCCATCCAGCTCTTAGCTCTCTCAGTTTGGTTTTAGTACAGCACTTGATAATATTTGAACTCTATGTTGTTTCAATCTTTTACCTATATAAAACAGCCCATATTACTAACTGCAGCAGCATAGTTGCAATAGTTATAGAACTGATTATGATATATTTTACAAAGACACTTGGTAGCTTTTAAGAACATCTTTATATTGTATTTATTTGTTAATTTATTAAACATATGTACTCATTTGATTTGATTCCTCGTGTTTTTCACTGATTTCTTAAACAAACACTCAAAACTATAGTTACATTTTTAAAAAATAAGATAAATTGATTGTTCCTCAGAACAAAACCCATGTCTCATAGATTATTGGCTACCTGTAATAATAATGCATTATTTTCTCAGGCATTACATATACTCCCCGAAAGAATATGGTGAATTTGTTTCCATTAGCCACTCAGAAAACAAACTGCCAAGAAAAACAGAGATTTCAGGAATAACCTTTGAGTTCCTATTCTTGAAGGTGACGGAAACCAGAAATTTTTTGGAGACCAATTCTCTCTCTAAAAACATAAAGGCTGTTAATATTACACAGCATATGAACACCACCAATCAGCAGTCAGCATATGTAAGAACATTTGTTGTAAACACTTTGGTATCAAGAAACTAATACGTAGCCAAAAAGAAAATGCATGATGTGAAAAATAACTGAGATTGAAGCAACTAATGGAAACATACAAATCAAGCATTCAGTTTTGTATATTTATGTTTTAGTTAAAAGGAAACAGAAAAGGTCTTATCACCATCACTAGGAGGGATACAGAAATACAAATCTTTAGTTCTGTAAAGATAAATTCCAGTGACTGCCAACAGTTGAAGAAATGAGATGAATACAGACATTGCAAGCCCATTTCATGACTACTGTAAGTTCTGCATACAATGCTGCATAACCTGTGATCAATGCCATTCACTGTCAGGATGCTATGAATGTATAATTGCATTTCTTCATAACTAAGACATAAAATTGTTAAGTAAACATTCATCTCATGTAATGCTGAAATATCACAACCAACTATATGATTTTCTAGAAAAGCTTGAGAGGTTGCTTCATTTTCTGAAAGGAAGGCGGCACACAGAAAAGTTCCCCCTCCCCAATTTCAAAATTCCAGATTGATTTGACATGAGGTTTAGGATAATTAGAACATCACAGAACTGAGAAATTCCCTTCTGCAAGATATAATGAGGGCCACCTAACTTTTTTTCTTGTGAATTTGAAGAAAGTTTACAAATCTCAAATAAATCATATTTAAGTCAAACACTGTGCCCTGGATTCCGTTTAAGAGCTTCTTAATTATCATATGTCTAACAGAAATCATTCATATTTTTTATAGAAGGAATTAAAATATATTTATGAAATTGTACCTTTAGCTTTACTTCACTTGTAAAAAAAAGCTGCTAAGAAATTATTAATTTTTCCTCTAACCAATGTAAGGTATTTTGTTATGAAATATTAAAATATTGACAGAAAGTCTATGAACTCTTTTGGATTTTCCATAACCCTGCAGTACTATATTCAATAGAGTTGTCTACATAGTTGAAGAGATTCAGGTTAAGAAAATCAATTAAAAAAACTGCAATGTCTTTACTGAATGCCAACATTCACTGTTTGGTTTTGTTTTTTTGGAAAAAGTGTTACGAAGCCCTAGGATAATCACTGTACTGAATATATAGGTAATAAGAGCCTTCTACTTTAGCCACACTGTGCAGGGGCCCAAAAGGCAGAGATGAGGCGGAGAGATAATCTGGGGGGAGTTGCAGTGCCCCAACTTGCACACGGCCTGTACTGGACCTCCAACCCCCCCTCTCCCATGCAGAACCCCAGCACTCTTTACCTAGGATCCCTTCTATTTAACATTCCATAATTTTCAGTTAATGATGGCAACTGATTGTTCTAGGATTATAGTTGTTAAACAATGTGATAACATTATTTATTTATTTATTTATTTATTTATTTATTTATTTATTTATTTAAAAAACCCTAAAACATACTCTAGTTGGGCAATGTGCTTGAACAAAAATCAATATGCCACAGTGTACATATAGCATGGGGAGGGGGGGCAAATTCTCAGGTTTCCATGTAGCTTTAAATTAAATGTAGTATGGGATATGAAATTGTATCCTGTGCCATCTTTTGCAGCAGGCAGATTCTGTGTGCCTGGCTTGGTCTCATTGATTGATTGGTTATGTGCCTTCAAGTTGGTTAGTGATTATATAGTGATTACGTAGTGATTACATAAACAGATTTTCTCTAAGAAGATCTCTCCCCATATCCATATCCAATCCTTGGCAGGATTACACAACCTTCTATTTATTTGGCCAAACAACCAAATACTTGCAACTTGGAAAACAACAAAAACATCTACCTTTCAAGAACTTCACACGCAGTGAAAGAGTGCTTGGAAAACCCGTTGTTAAAGTACAGTTAATGTCTGAGTAAGTTTTCACTTCAATTAGCATGAAAAGTAATTCTGTCATTCTGACAAATTACTCCTGTTAATCTATAAAATGTCTGGTAATGCACTGCTGCACCTAAAGTCCTAACTTCTGGCATGTGAACATACAAATCTTACTGGCAGCAGTGACTTGCTTCAAATGTTTTTTTTATTACGTAAGGCAATTTGGAGTTTGGGGGAATATAACTATATATCCATTCGTGTTTACATGAGTTTTACACAATTAAGCAGGGTAAAAGATGCAGCATGAAATGAACCCATATTTGGTATAACTACCAAACATATAGGGGAAAAACAGGAAAGGTTAGACATTTATAAAAAAAATTTCCCAATGTCAAAAGCTATCTTCCAAGAAAAGAAACCCTAAGTTTTAAATTGATGGAATGATAACATTCTTAATGCTTGTAACCCTAAGTGACCAAAATGATTAGTTCGAAACTTAATGGGTTTTGAAATGTTAAGAATTTTCTTGTCTTTTTCTGCTGAGAACAGAACGTTCATAATATCTTATTGGGCTTAGAAACAATAACAAATCCTCCAGACACATTTGATTCTGTTATTGCTTTAATTGTCTAAACATCAATCTCTTTAAGTTCCTATCATGGAAGTTTTAAATAATTGGGTCATAAAGACCTAAGAATAAGTACTCAGAGATGGAAGACTCCTGTCTGAAGGATTTCCTCTTGCATTTCAAGCAACCTCATAGTTTTCTTTTGTGCCCTTGTGTATTTCAAAAGGTACTTCAGAATTAAAAAGGACTACAGGCAGTCCTTGACTTACAGCCACAATTAAGACCAACATTTATGTTGCTAAGTGGGCTAAGTTGTTAAGTGAGATTTGCCCCATTTTATAATCTTTCTTGCCACAGTTGTTAAATGAATCTGGCTTCCCATTGACTTTGACTCTGACAAAGTCGCAAAAGGTGACTGCATGACCCCAGGACACTGCAACTGTCATAAGTATGAGTCAGTTGCCAAGTGTCTGAATTATGATCATGCGACCATAGGGATGCTGCAATGGCTAAAAGTCACTTTTTCAGTGTCATTGTAACTTTGAACAGTCACTAAATGAACTATTGTATGTTGAGAACTAATTGCAGGAGTCATTTGTAATAGTATGGCGAATCATAATTTTAAAGTATATTTTGGCATAATACCTAATTTTCAAATCTGCAATTTAAAACAGGAGCAGAAATCACAGAGTAAGAATATATTATCTGAAACCTGAGGACTACAATGCCCTTCCCCCTGAAGCCTTAGCTTTGGCTTCCACCTGCTCTCCAAAACTTTCCACCAAGTAATTCAAAGGTGTCCAATCTTGCTGACTGGGGAATTCTAAGAGTTGACGTCCAGATGTCTTAAAGTTGCGGTTGGAAATTGCTGAAGTAGAAGTTGCGAATACCCACAGCAGGGAGAAGTACCAGGCTGACATGCTTAATCTCAAATTTCAGATCTGGTTAGAATCTAACTAGAAATCCTGGGGTTGCAGATTAGATAAGAAAATTGCAACAATATTCTGAGGGAAGGCAATGGTAAACCACATTCATTCAATTTCTAGATTCTAAAAATATTTCCACATTTTTGCCTAGAAAACTAGATGGATATGGCTAAGAAGTCATTAAGAGTTAAAATCAACTCAAGGAAGGCTTTACTTTAAAGCACTATTAATGTGACAGGGGAAAAATATTAAATTATTAAATTCAAGGAGGATAATAATATGGATTATTTTTTTTGCTTTAATTTTTATTAAATGAAAATGATATTGTTACTGTTACTGTTGTTGTTGTTGTTGTTGTTATTATTATTATTATTATTATTATTATTATTATTATTCCATAAGAATGCAAGAGGCATGGTGGCTCACTGGCTTAAAAGCCACTGGAGAAGGTCTAAACTCTCACAGTACGAGTCCTACCATTCTGAGACAAGAGTGAGCTCCTGTCACTTGCCTCAGTTCCTGCCAACCTAGCAGTTCAAAAGCATGTAACTGCAAGTAGATAAACAGGTACCCCTTCGGCAGGAAGGTTAACAGCATTCTGCATCTTGCCATACGCTTTGCGCTGTGGAGTTATGTCATATTTTCATATGCCACGGAAATATCTTTGGACAAAATTGGCTCAATAGCTTAAAGAAGCAGAGATATCTACCACACCCTAAAGTTGGTTACAACTAGCAGAATAACACCCACATGGACTCCTTTAAGAATGCAGCTTGAAATATTATTTGAAAGCCAAGATCTTTAATCCTAAAAAGGTTACATATCTTATTTTAGAGCAATAATTTCTATTGATAATAATTACTGAATAATTCTAAGAACTACATCAAGGAAAAAGAAGCCAAGCAAAAGATAAACAAAATAGGTAGCAGTTCTTCTTAACCATGTCTAGCCTTTATATTTGCTGTTAAATATGAATTGAGCTTTCAAAATTAAGAGATATAACATATGAATCTTTCATAAATTAGCTTTAGAGCTAAATTGTATCCTTTACCCAGTTGGTAAACACCTTAAATTCTGCAAAGTAAATAAATGGCAGGAATTCAAAATAGAAAGTTTACTTTTTGAATACTTGAAAAATTACTTACCCATCATTGGAACATGTTAAAAACTCTTCTTTTAATTTTGGATGCCAACAGCCTGAATTAAGCATTGCTGTGTGTCCCTAGAATGAGGAACAAAAGGTGTGAATATAATACATAATAAGTTGTTTAACCAAACAATTTATTTGTTCTGTTCTTTTCCAAATACTGCAACAAGCAAAGATAATTATTATCCAATATTTTGTAGGAGCACAGTGGCACACATGGTTAGGATGCTAGTTTAACAAGCAGCAAGCTCTCGTTCGAGACCCGAGTGCTGTCATGGGGTGGGGTGAGCTCCTGTCCTTTGCTCCTGCTGGGGACATGAAAGGAACCCCCAACTGGTCATCCCCCTGGCAACAGTGATGTCACCTGCTAATCATTTCAATCTGGAAGCGCCTTGGTGCCTCCAACACAAATGAAAAATCCAATACCCTTACAAACGTTATTGAAAACTAGAATAAGGAGGATAATCTTGCAACTGTCCATGTACTCAAGCATTGATATCTTTCCATAGTTATTTCTTACTTTTTAAAATTCCACTCAGAATCTATATAAATCATTTATACTATCAGCAACAAAAAGTTCTAGTGAAAAGGCAATATAAAAACACAACTATTTTAACTATCTTCATAAAAGTATCTAATAAGCAAGCCTGAAATGAAAACTTGCTCTATCTTCCTCTCAGTTATACTTTCAAAATATCTCTACAGGTAATCCTTGATTTACAATCATTCATCTCCCAGCTATTCAAAGTTAGAACAGCACTAAAAACAGTGGCTTATGACCAGTCTTCACACATATGACTGTTGCAGTATCCCCATGGATCACATCATCAAAATTTTGTCAACCGGCATGTATATACGATGGTTGCAGCATCCCTGAGATTATGTGATCGCCATTTGCAATCTTTCCAGCCTGCTTCCAACAAACTATGTCAATAGCAAAAGCTGGATTCTCTTAAGAACCCCATGATCAGGGGTGGGATGCTACTAGTTCTACCCGGCTCTACAGAACCGGTAGCTCTGAAGAGCAGCAGACACCGAACTGGTTCTGTGTTTGCTGCTGTTTGGCCTGCCCACCTGCCCGGGCTCTTACCTGTCCTTTATTTCCTGCTTTTTCAACCTCAGCTGCTTTGCGCGGCACAGCTGAGGTTGAAAAAGCAGGAAAAAAGTGGCTTTTCAAATGCTGCACACCCACGCGCAGTGCTTTTCAGCTGTCTGGGTGGCACAGCTTAAGGTTTTTTTACACGCATGTGCAGCATGTAAAACGTAGTCACTGAAATGGTAGTAACACTGGTTGAATCCCACCCCTGCCCATGATTCATTTAAAACTGCAGTGATTAGCTTAACTACCATGGTGAAAAGGTCATAAAATTGAGTGTGACTCATTTAACAATCACTTTGCTTAGCAACAGAAATTCCAGTCTCACTTGTAGTTGTACATCGAGGTCTACCTGTAGAGAATTAAGAGATAAAACACCTTATTCAACCCTAACTTTCCCTTCAATGCTGCTCTTTACTATTCCTTCCGTGCCAGACCCATTAGCCAGTGATCCAATGGCCTTACAAGTTTGTCCTTTACCCTGGGCAATTTAAAGTGAGATTTTCTTTCTTTTTTGAATATCTTTTATCAATTCTTTATATATATTTTTTTGCCAAAGTGTGTGTTCCTTTTTGTTTTCCACATTCAGGCGTGTTCTGAAAAAAGTCCTTTAGGCTTTATTAGTATCTGATTTCGCTCATTAGTTATTATTTCAATTTTATTGTACACATGTTGTGCATTGACAATAAACGTTTGATTTGAAAATGGTGTCTTTCTGAACTTCTTGGAACATTTCTGATCTGAGGGATACTTTGGAGCTGATCTGTTAGTTTTGTAATTCTTAACAATCTCCAAACATTGTTAAGATAATGGATCATTTTAATTTTCCCTTTCAACTTTACTTCCAACAATCCCTTTAATTTTTTTGCAGATCTGCTCTTCTACAGTCAAATGTGTGTGTGTGATAGGCTTTATTGGCAAGCACCACTTACATCCATATTTATGTTTATAGCATTATCAACACTGCTCCCAATTAGTTTATCTAGGCCTTGAACAAGACTATAATTAATACTGAAAATTAAGCCCAATGTTAACAGTGATGTTGGCTTCCAGACTGACTGTTTCAAGGCTCAATCATTTAGAGTATATAAAATGTTGGTGTCTTTATTAAGTCCAAAATATGCATTTTGTCAGTCCATGTGACTACAGTTGAAGTTGCCCATTACTATTTCCTTCTCAGATGTTTTTATGATTGTAGTTTCACTAAGTTCATTACAGAATACCCAAAACTTTAAATTCCCGAGAGACAATATGCCACTCTAACTTTGTATACAGTTACATGAACGCAGCAAGGTTGTGATCAACTATCTGGTGGACCTATATGAGCAATAAAACTATGCCTTAGACAAAACAACAGGGAGTGTGTTGACTCATGAGGTTAGGACGCTGGGCTGACAATAGGTAGGCTTGTGTTCGAGACCCAGTTGCTGCTGTGGGAGCTCCCATCACACACTCCTGCTCCTGCCAACCCAGCTGTTCGAAAACAAGTGACTGAGAGTAGGTAGATGGATACCACTTTGGTGAGCAACTTAACAGACATGAAAGAAGCCCCCAACTGGACATCCCTGAGCAACAGAGATGTCATCATTCGATCCTTTCAACTCAAAGAATTTCAGAGCTCTTGACATGAATGTAGCAGTAGTCAAAACAACATTACCTGTTTGCTTTATATTAGAAAAATATGCTTTTTATTTTTCAATGAATGTTACAATATTTCACAAGAATATGAGACAAAAAATATCTAAAATTACATTATTCAAGCTCTAAATTCATCTTCTTACCTTAGTGTTTGCCATGTCTACAATATACTGGTCCCCCTTCACACACTCCATTACAGGAAAGCCATCTCTGTCAAGGACCTTAGCTTGAGAATTACCCGCAACAACAAGAATGACATCTCCAGTGCTGCTGTACTGCAAAGACTTTATCTGGTGACTGAAAAATTACAGAACCATTTAAATACTAACAATTATATACAAAATTGCCAAGTCCGTGTTTACAAAATTTAAAAAATGGCAGAATATTTTATATTTTACATCATTTTGGCAATATATGAAATATTTCCAAGTTGAATAATAATTGACAGATCTATTTTTAGTAGATGTACAGCAACTTCTAATCCATTTTTCTGGAATACAAATAGTCCTTGTTTAGTGACTGCTTCATTTAGGGATCATTTGCAATTATAATAGTGATGAAAAGTAACTTTTATGACCAATCCTTACATTTACAACCTTTGTAGGTCTGTAAAGCAAAGGAAAGTTGAAGTAAGATCATAAGCATGGTTGCTCTTTTGTTAAGCTGCCATTTCACTTAATTAATTAATTAATTTATTAATTTATTTATTTATTTATTCATTCGACTTGTATGCTGCCCTACTCCCTAAGGACTCAGGGCGGCGAACATTAAAACAGAACAAATTTATAATAAAAAACAATTAAATAAAACAAGCCGAATACATTAAAACATTAAGAAAACGTTAAGAAAAATTAAAACCCTGCCCCCCCCCGGGTCATTCCAGGCCGGCCTGTTGAAACAACCACGTCTTCAGGTCTCGGTGGAAGGAGCGGAGGTCAGGGGCCAAACGGAGATCCACGGGGAGCTGATTCCAAAGGGCAGGCGCTCCCATGGAGAAGGCCCTAGCCCTGGGAACCGCCAGCCGACAATGCCTGACCGACAGTATCCCAAGGAGGCCCCTCCTATGAGAGCGAACAGGGCGATCGGAAAGTGATGCTGGCAGGAGGCGTTCCCACAAGTACCCTGGACCCAAGCCATTTAGGGCTTTATACGTTGTTACTAACACCTTGAAGGCGACCCGGGAGACAACCGGCAACCATGCAAGCCGCGCAGGAGGGGTGTAACATGCGAGTATCGGGATACTCCCATCACAGCCTGCACGGCCGCATTCTGCACCAGCTGTAACTTCCGGGTCATCCGCAAGGGCAGCCCCATGTAAAGAGCGTTGCAGTAGTCGATTCTAGAGGTGACGAGCGCATGAGTGACCATTCAAAGGGCATCCCGGTCCAAATAAGGGCGGAGCTGGCAAACCAGCCGAACCTGGGCAAAAGCCCCCCTGGCCACAGCTCCCACATGCTCCTCCAAACTGAGCTGTGAATCCAGGAGGACACCCAGATTTCTTGCCCTATCCACGGGGGGCAACACCTCTCCCCCCATGACCAAGGATCAATGAAGACCGAGATGCCGGTAAGAACAGACACTCAGTCTTGGTGGGGTTGAGCTGGAGCCTGTTACCCCCCCTCCAGGCCCGTACTGCCTCCAGGCACCGAGACATGACTGAGTTGCCAGTTCCAATTGTGGTTGCTAAATGAGGACTACTTATACGAGTATCTTTTTTCTTCTCTTTCCTGCTCTTTTCCACAATTCACAAAAAGATGCTATCTTAATCTCATAAGCAACCAACTTAATATCAATTATTTACATCAGCTTTGCAATGGAGTACCTTCTAGATATGTTGAGCTATCATTACAACCCATTTGGAGGCTATCACTTTTTAAATATTCTATATTTCTATTTTAAAACTATTTGTAATCTTAACCCCATTACGATTTCCATGACTATTGTTTTTGAGAATTTTTCATTTCTAAATGTTTCTTGAGAAACAAGTAAGTATCTTCGAGTTTTACAACCTAAAAATATAAATATGTGAGAAATAAACAGCATAAATTGAGTTGTCATTTTACTGTTATTCTTCCAAAAATGGCTACATATTTTTATATTTTTATCTCAAAGGTACTGGCGCACATATTATTTCAGTAAGTTATCAATATATTTGGGGGAAAGCATCATGACATACCATTCACATGGTTGCAGAGATCTAAAAGCCTGAAGAGATGCATCCATTCCAGCAAAATCCCAAAATTTAACATCATAATCATATCCTCCAGTTATCAAACGGGCACCTGATGGATCCAATCCTAAAGCAGAGACCTAAAAAGCAAGATGTGAAAATGAACTGTGAACCAACTTGATTTGTCAAATATATATATGCATATGTACACACACACAAAATCAAGAATGCATATATATATAGGTTTATGTGTGGTTTCTTTTTCTCTTAGCCAGTTAATGGGATTCTTATGAATTTCTCCTCTACGTTATGATCAAACCTGGATTCAATTCCTTCTTCTTGTTTTCACATAATTTATTTTCTACTCAAGGTCAACATATTTTATCCTAATCCTATTTAAATTGTATTGGGGAGATATAAGAAAGGGAGCTATGTAGATGCTTACTGTTTTTGTGCCATGGTGGAGAGTAATTTCATGTGAGTCGGGAATCTTCTTCACAGGATCCTAAGATAAATAATATTGTTCAGAATAATATTTAAATATGCATATAACTTCTGTATAACCACAATAATTCTAGAAATGGGAGAAAGGAAAAATTACAGCAGGAAAAATCCTCTTCCACTTGCCTAAGAAGCAAGTTCCACAGATTTGGCACAGTGGTTAGAATGCAGTATTGCAGGCTAACTTTGCCCACATTCAGCAGTTCGATCCTGATTAGCTTAAGGTTCAGTTAGCCTTCCATCCTTTTGACGTTCGTAAAATAAGGAACCAGACTGTTGGGAGTAACATGCTGACACTTGGAAACTGCCCAGAGGGTACTGTAAAGCACTATGGAACAATATATAAGTCTAAATGCTATTGCTACTACTATTTTAGCTAAGCTAAGTTTAGATACTAAAGTACTTCTCCAAACTGCCTCTGAAGATTTCATGGTTTTACATGCTTCTACTATAATGAGTAAAGATCTTATTCTGGAAAATGTTTGTAAATAGTAGCAATAAGCTTTGACAATCAAATGCCTGTTATATCTGGGTTAGGATGAAAATGTATCATACAAGATAATTCCTAAACTCCTAAAATGAGCTAGGAGGACTGAACCAATAGTTTTCTGCTACAGAAAAAACTTGAAATTTTGAAACATTTTAATGCAGCCAATTCTACTGCCGATTTCAATACTATCTGCCAGGCTGTGTCCAACACAGCGAGTCAAGCTTGGTCTAAATCCCATTAATTGATAAAGAGAGCCACGAATTGTATCATGTTTTCACAGAGTTGTCTCAATTTTACTTTAGAATAATGTTTGGAAAAAATATAGTAAACTAGAAAATCAAAAAATACATGAGCCATAACACTTCTAATTTAAAGGAATAAAGTTTAGCCCACTAATTTATCCATCTTCAGTATGGTGACTATGGGATGTAATTATTTGCAAACGGGTGATTAGCACCAGAAAGGTCAAAATATTTTAGTGCCAGGAACAACTGAGGATGTGGAGGAAACCAAGAAGAAAGTTAAGGGGCAAATGAAAGGAAATGGGAAAAGAGATCTATCGGATTCACAGGAAGATTAAGGTATCCTTGACCAAGCTAACTGAACTCTTTGTAGGCAAGGCCATGGGCTGGATCATGCAGCCCATTATTAAATAGCATTTGCTTTTTCTATCTGCGCTGCATTAAAAAAAAGTGCAGGTTCATCCTTTGGAGCTCCAAATCCAAACTGCTTGAAGTTCTTTTTTGGAGAGAGATTATTAGCCATTCAACTCAAGGGATTCCTGAGTTTAGTCCCAACTAAAATTGTTTAACCAAAATCAAAATTAAGATAACAACCTCAAGGGACTAGTCTTGGCATAACATCTCTGCAAAACAGCCAAATATTTATGAAGAATCATAATGTGACCCCATTCTATTTTAATATCACTAAAAGTCCTAAGTTGTAGAATATATTATAAATATCCCAAACCTGCCCCAAAAATTGCCTATATATGAACACAAATTCAGTTACAATTTGAGATGTGCCCAATGGTTTCATTCCCACAAAATTAAGAACATCAGAAAACATTTGAGGATCCAAAGAAAACATTTAAATAGTATATTGTAAGAAGTGATGTATCATGTGGCAGAAGGCACTCTATATGATTCTGAGTGTTACCATAAACCTCATTAATTTCAGCAAAGCACTCTTCTTAGCCCTTCACTCATTCCTGATATTCAGAAAAGATGGAAAGTTGGGTGTTCTAGTCCCACCTTAAACATGAAAGCCAACTTTGGGCCCAACACTTTCTCTCAGCCAAACCCACCTCACCTGGTTGTTGTTGTGGATAAAACAGGAAGGAGTATTATATATATTGCTATCTTGAGTTATTTATATAAAAAATAATAAAGGTTCCATATAAAATAAGAACTATTTAATACTGATGCCCTTGCAGCATTTTCCAGAAGCACTGAGCGTATTGGAAAAGGCTTTTATTGAGACTAGTTTATTTTTATTCATAAAAATAGTTCTTTTTAAATGACAAAAATAAATGTGGACAATCTATAAGAAATCTAGAAAAGAGAAGTAAGGGGTCCTTTTGCCTAATCAATGGCTTCAGACGTTAAGTAAATGTTAAATATGTTTCTTATAAGTAAATTCAATTAGTTCAGGAAAAAAAATATTTTAAAATCTGTTAGACCCTTCAAACATTAAGAGCCTTGGTGGTGCAGGCTGCTAATGCCTAGCACTTAAGTTCCAGCTGTTTGCAATTATTGCAGGCTCAAATCCCACCAGGCTCAAGGTTGACTCAGCCTTCCATCCTCTCGGGGTAGGTAAATTGAGGACCCAAGATTGTTGGGGGCAATAAGCTGACTTTGTAAAAATGCCGCTTAGTAATAAGCAGGCATATACAGTGGAATGAAGGCTATTGCTGAGCACACTGGGTTGTATCCCAAAAATTGTAAGCCGCCCTGAGTCTTCGGAGAAGGGTGGCATATAAATGTAATTTAAAAAAAACATGTTTCTCTGGTAGAGATGCAATAAATTTGAAAGAATTATTATTTATTCCTTCTTTTATTAATTATTTATTGGCCTGATGTTATGATGATAAAATAGCTTCTTGGAAAGCAGAAGAGTTAAAGAGGGTTAAGTTTTGTTAAAGGTATAACCCCAAAATCTGCAATCTTTTCCATTCATTCATTCAGTATTTCCATTTGGGGTTTTGCAAAAAGGGTGATTGCCCCCCTCCCTTAAAATTAAAGCTTTCAGTATCTGATATAGTATAGCAAAGGACAAAGTTCCAAATATGTTGATTTTTTTGCATCCCTACAATGCTGATGGTTTCTTTTGTTTTCAGCGCAACTGCTTGCCTTCCAATTATTCCCAAAGAAGAAACAATGAAGATGCTGCATTCCTTAAAGTTCAGCAGCTCATAGATTTATTTTAAAAAGTAAATATATTTATAAATATTTACTAAATAACTTATCATCAATATATTCCTACCAAATTATATTTTATATGACTTCAGAATTGTGAAGAGTGCTACAAATATATTCTGTTTGTGTGGGTGTATGTGTGTGGGTGTGTACACACAGTGGTAACTCGGTACTCATTGTTAATTGGTTTCAGGAGATGTAATTAGTATCAAAAATGATGAGTGCTAAACTATTTTTTCCCGATAAGGAATAATGGAATGAGTCACAAGGCAGCTGATAACAAGAAGTTCTATCTTGTGTGTTGAATACCAAACAAATGATGAAAACTGAGTCAAATTTTTCACATCAAAATGCATTGAGTACCAATTTTGAGGAGTGTCAAAGTGGTTGAGTACCAAGGTATCACTGTGTGTATGCGCATATGTGTGTGTATTTGATGTATATGTGCACACACACACAAATATAAACACATGCATACATACATATACACACCCACACCAATTTTTCCTCAATTTCATTTCTATCCCAAACATTTTTGTTATTTTATTCCCAGAAATTCTACATCTGCCAGGCTTTTACAATAAAACATTAACACAGAATTTCAAATGTTCAAACATTTAATATACAATGGTCTTCCTGAAAGAATTAATGACTAGTTAAATCACTACTACCATTTTTGTTTTTCAAATGAATGGCTGAGATGGAAGTCTTGAACACCTAACAACTTTAGATGGATGGACAATTTAAACCTCAGAAAAGGCTTTTAGGGCTCATTCTCTAAGCCACTAAGCTACATTCATTCACATAATTGGGTTGTTTTTGTTTCCCATTCTGGTGCATCCAAATAATTGGCACTGAACTGCCGTTTCTTTCCAACCTTATTTACTTATATTAAATTTAATTGTGAGGTTGCGCTAACATCAAATCTAATATGAAATGCTGTCAGTATGCGTTGCGATCAATATTTTGTATATTTCTAAGGCCAATAAGTGCTCCGTTTTATCAGACTTAACTGATGCCTGGTAAAGATTTCCAGTAACACTAATCAAAAGTCTGAGGTACAAATAAATTAATTGGCATTTAAGGAGAAGAATAAAGGTGAAACATTGACAGAAATCTGTATCTTAAGAAGATCTCTTGGATCATCCATTGTGCTAACCATGGTTTGCATAACAGTGGATTCTTTAATCAACTATAATGGTTAGACTCACCCAATGTTCTGCAACAGAGACAATGATTTATGGTCTAGATTGAATGGAGTTATATATTGTATTAAACATTCAACTAAACTACATAATGTCTGCGACAACTAGGTCAAACTCAGGTGGGAGGGGACAACTGATTAATTCCAAATTACACTGAAATATATAGTTCATATGACTATTCCCCATGTACTTAATAATTTCCCCTTCTGTCTCAGCAAAGAATTAGAATTTAGCAGCAGTTTTTTAAAAACTTTTGAGCCACATCCAAGGCTTTTCTTCCACGAAAGAAAGAAATTGATTTCCTCCCCTTCAAGTGCCATTGGTCTTTCATATGCTAATGTAATTCTTAATCAAAGTTTATTATCGTATAAATACAAATATAAATACAGATGATGGGGAATAAGGAAAGGTAAAGAAGGAAGGTAAAGGGAAATTTTAAAAGGCAGTGACTTTTTTCTTTGGTGCAGTAGAATTCAAAATACTGTTTACAAATTCAACTTTTTGCTTTACCTATTCAGTGAGTACTAACCCTTTCTATAACAACAACATTAATCTTACTGTTAAAACTTAAAATCAAAGTTTCATTTTTTTTCTGTTTTGAGCTTAAAGTCCAGAAGAGGTTTCCATGTGGAAATAAAACTGGATAAATTCCTTTCTTTAGTTAAAGCACTTTGCCAACTCCATCACTTTTTCCATCCATTCTTCCGTTGTGGAAATGAATGTATTTTTCCATTTTTGCACATATAGGATTCTCGCTGCAGTCAATGTATGTAATTTAAAAAGTTCCAAATTGTTTTTCAAGTTCTTTATCCCATAGTCCTAAAACTAAAATTTTTGGATTCAGTTTTATATTCGCTTTGAGAATCTTCTGAATTATGACAAAAACCTGGCCCCAATATTTCTTTCCTTTATCACAGGTCCATCAAAGATGATAAAAAGTATCTTTACAAATTCCATTTCTACAGATATTTGAAACACACACACACACACACACACACACACATATATATTAAACAAGTTTTATTCAATTTTTAACTGTTCAAATAAGGCTCTTTTCAGTAAACAGCATATTCCCGGGTCATCACTTTTACATGCAATAGTTCTATATTCATTTTTGACATTTAACTTCCTATTTTATCCCATTTTTACTTCCATTCCATTTTTTGGCAAACAAAGGGCCAAACAAATTAATCCTAGTCTCAAATCTTAATCTCAATCTGTATAACCCCCCATTTCATTTCAAATTAGTTGTAAATATTTTTTAAACGTTTATATATCTTAAAAATAACAATATGTTTGCCCATCATATAGAAAATAAAGTTTATCCATATCTATCCTTTAACTATCTTCACATTGTTAATACTCTTTTATCATTTACATATTTCTTTTATCCGTCAGATTTGCCTTTTCATCACATATTCTCTCCATAATTCTAAATCAATACAAGCTTAACACAAAAAGAATAAAAGAAAACCTAGACTTGCCCCCCCTTTACTACTTTGAAAGTGACGCCTCAGTGGTTAACATATTAAAATAGTGATAATCATTCCCTTTAAAGCAAAAGATAGAATAAAAGAAAAAAGAGAAAAGAAAAGCTACATAACATTATATCTCTTTTCAATTTTTCAATATGTGTTCTGCAACACATATCCCCCTAAAGTTTGTTTATAGTTCCAAAATAATAGTAAAAAATAACCAACCTTGGTTACTGACAAATCTGGTTTTTAAACATCTTCAAAAATCATTTCAGTTAATTCAATTTATCTAATCAACATTTACCTTTATTTTATAAATAAAAAGTAAAAGTGTAACCTTCATCTAATAAAAATTGTCAGTAACCCCCTCTATTGTTTTACATTTTTATGATTACGATATATTCTTATTACCCTCTCTTCTCCATGCAGAACCCCCTTCTTAATACATTAACCATTATCTCTATGTAAACGAGTTTCTTTCTTCATTATATAATTCCGTATTCTCTATCTTCTGCTCTTGTTTCTTGTTCCCTCTCCTCCCTTTTATCCTGCTATATCCTTCTCCATCCAATTTGAATCCCCTCTCTCTTTGCCTTTCTGCTCCCATTTTCTTCTGGACCTTTCTAGCATGCCTAATTTCATAAATGTTCCCTTTTTAATTACTTTCTAGGTTTCATTTTTTAACCACCCTTCCTTTCCCTTTTATTTGTATTAATCTTTGTGAAAAATTGTCTCTTTAAAATGGCTTTCCCTTGTGCTGGCTCCTCCCTTTCCAAGATTCTTTCTTCTTGTTCTTTGTTCGCCATTTCCATGCCCATGTCTTCTGCAACGAGCCAAATTAGTTCAGTCACTTCCTGTAGCAGTTCTTTCATACTTTTAAATTCCATTTTTAATTCCTTGGATGGCCACCAAAGTTTTTATTTTCCTTATTTCTTCCTCTTTAAATTTTCTAAGATCTTAGCCCAAGTCCAGAGTCTATATCAATATCACCAACTAATCTAGCAGTCTGTCTTTTATTTTAATTCAAACTTTCACCTTCTATGGGTCTTGCTTTTTTGTTTCAGTGTCTCTTTAAAATTGTAACAACTCCAATTCACAAAGGAACAAGATATTTTCCTTCTTCTTTAAAGTATACAATTTAATTTAAGCTCAATCCTCCTCTCTCTTTAGCATCTTTAAGCAATTTATATTTAATTCTCATTTTTTTCCTTGCCGTATGAACTTAGAAATATTTTTCCCATTATTTAAATGGGACATTGGTTATCAATACTGATAACATCTGGAATAAAAACATCTTTGGTAAAACATTCATCGTAATCACAGAAATTCTATCCAACAGATAGTTCCAATTTATCCCACCTAAATGAATCCTTTTTGATATTGTTCCAGTCACATTATTTTGAAACAATTTAGAATTTGCCATTGACAATATCACTCCAAGATATTTTCTCACCTTAATATCTGACTTTCTGAAGTTTCATGATCTTGTACAGTCATATTCTTAACTAGCATCTTTGCTTTTTGTTTTATTTTTAAAGCCAGTTAAGGCTCCAAAATCATTCATTAATAATAACACCACAAAGTCATTTGTTTTTCATTAAATATTCAATACCATTTTTTGTGTTTTGTAGAAACAAAAACTAAATTATCAGTAAAAGTTCTTACTTTGTGAGCTCCAATTTTAATTTTTACACCAGTCTAATAACTGTTCAGAACCTCCAAAATTAAAATAAAAAGCAATGGAGGCAAGGACATCATTGTCTTCTACCTGTTTGTATCTCACACAGCTTACTTAAATCTCCATGGATAATGATATGAATTTGCTGAGATGTATAAATCCACAATCCCTTGAATAAATTTCTCCCCAAAGTTCATGTGTTCTTTTAAAAACATTAATGCAGCTTGTTTTTCATTATGGTATTGTATTGTAAATATTCAATAACATCCACAAGCATTCTTATATTATCTTTCAACTACCTTTTTGGCAAAAATAGAAATTGATCTTCATGAACAAATGTCTGTAGAACTTTCCTCAATCTTGCAGTAAAAAGTTTACAGTTATTGTTTAACAATGAAATCAGCTTATATATATTTTTTGTCAAAGTAGCAACTTGACCCCCGCCCTTTGGAAATAAGGTAATATTGGCTTCTACTGAAGACTGAGTCATCCTAGATACCTGCAACTCATTACATCTTTCAATGGCTGTAAAAGTTGGTCTTCAAAACATTTATAGTGTTAACTTGAAAGGCCATCTGAACCTGGTACTTTGCCTATTTTCATCTTTTAATGGCATCTTATCTTTTAAAAGTAATTATTGGTTCATTCATAAATTGTCTTTGTGTTCGTGAAAGCTTTGATAATTATTTTCATCTATTCTTGACATATTCACTTCTATATCATTTTTCCCTTTTCTTTCTTTTCTCAATTTATATGCCAAACGTATTCTTGGTTTATTTGAAAATTCAAAGTGTCTCTGTATCACATAGATCAATTTTGTATCTCTTGGACAGCCAACATAAATAGTTGTTGCCGTGGCAACTTAATTTGATATAAAATCTGTGAGTCCATTGATGTCTTCTGCAATTCCATTTCTATATTTTGACTTTCATCCAATATCCTTCACATCTTCTCTCTTTGCCTGATGATTGCATTGAATGAAGTAACCCATACTAACAAGTTTGCTAGCATCTCAAACAGTCCTCAAGTCTATACCTTTCTTCAAATTATTATCAAAGTATTCATTCAGCTTCTTTTTACAATCCTCTATAACCTTTTACTTCTGTAAAAGAGTCTCTTTTAATCTCCATCTGAAATGTGAAATCTTTAAGTAGTGAATGAACTGGATTATGGTATGAAAATGATTTAGATAAGATACCCACTTTTGAGATATCCATGACTTTTGAGATTTTATTTGCCAAGTTCCTTGAAATCATATCAGTTCTTGAAAATATGTTTTTCTGAGAAGAAAGTATATTCTCAAGCCAGTCCATTTTTCTGTCTCCAAGAATTGACCATGTAAATTGTCCATCAACTCAAAAAAACCAAAACCCTTTCAGTAATTTACCCTGATAGGTTTAATCACTTTGGCTGACATTATATCAAAGATTGGGGAAATTAATGCATTCCAATTGCCCAATATACATCAATTTTCAGGAGAAGGATAATTGATCCAGTTTAAATTTCAGTTTGTCTTCATTTGGTAAATAAAGTAGATTTTGTCCCATACACTACCACTTCAACTGCACCAAACTAACCATCTTTGTCTGATAACAATAATTTTGGTTTAAACTGTAACTTCATGTATAAAACTTGTACATTAATCTTTTTAGCACCAGCTAAAATTAATTCCTTTAATTCCTTAATTAAGTATTTTTTATCCTTTGTCTTAGCATGTGTTTCTTGTAAGCAAATTATGTCAGCAGTTAATTTTCCTTAAATACTGAAATATCTTCTTTCACTTTGAAGGAGCATTGATTCCACTAATGTTCCAAATTATGCAGTTATGCTCCAACTTTATATCGAAGTCCTATGCTGTCTCCCTCAGTCTTCTCATGTTTTTATGTATCTGCTGCTTGGAGTGGGTCCAAGTCAGATTTATTTTCATTATCCATTATTTCTTGTATCTGATCCATAGTTGGTTTATATTTGGCTAAAAACTTGCATTTGCTACAGAATTCAATCGAAATCTCTGTGCTTGATAGGTGAAAATTACCTCTTCCAACTTTTCCCAACAAAATGGAATCTTTGTCTTCTTCAGAACATTTGTTAAGAAGGCATAGGATTTTCATTTTCTCAAAATTATCCCAGGAATTTCTTTCAGGACAATTATATCCACATTGTCTATCTTCAATTTAGACTTGAAATGAAACTCCAAGAACTTGTTCTCTTGTTCTCCTCCTTATGAAATGGACAAGCACATCCCTTGGAACTTTTCTAATTGTAGAATACAATTCTATAGACCATGTCTATTTCCAAATCCATCTTTTCTTCCTCCCAGTCTATTAACTGAGCCAAAGATTGGACTATTCTTCTTATGTCTTCTCCCACTACTTGAGGCATACCTCAAAATCGTAAATCCTGCTCTTTTTGTCCAATAAAGCAATGTTATCTAAACGACCTCTATATTATGCATCCTTACTGCCCATTCTATGTTCCAAGAAGTCACCCTTGCCATTTGATGTCCCCTGAAATTTGGTGGATTTTTTCATGTGGCCCCTTTAAGATATTACCACACAGGGCTTGAATTTCTTGAATTATTTTGTTTGAGTATTCCTTGAGGATGCTTCTCAAATGATCCACTTCACCTGATTCTCATCTCTCCTGCTGGCACCTAGTCACCATCTTAATAATTGCAAAATAATTGCAAAATTTAATATTTGAAATAGTATTTAGAATATATCCAATTCTAAAAACAGCTTTTACTTAATTGTATAGTCTGAGTTACCTTTTTGTGGTTAAACTGCAAACTGCTCAGATAATGTCCTAATTTCTTCACCTTGATTAATCAATCACCATCATATAATGAAAACCAGAAACAGTTGGGTTTATTTAAAATGTGTGGCATACCTAGTTTTTGGAAGATGCAGAAGCATTAAACTTTTATTTTCAGAACAAGCAATTCCTGGTGATTTAAAAAGTGTTTTTCAATGGGCCACTTGCCACCCAGAATTTTTAGAATCTTTAAACGCCTTTATCACCAAACTATCAACTTCTTAAAATTGTTGATGGTGATATGGACAGCATAAAAATTTAATAAATAAAATAAATAAATGAAATCTGGTGTATGATTAATGGAGGCTGTATTCTTATATATTAGATTTTTTTTCAATTGACAAGTTTATGTTAGACTCCAACCTTAAACCCGAAGAGAAACTAAGTGCAGCCAAACAGTAATTCCTGAAAACTCTCTCAAGATATTTTTGAAACCTTGAGAAAAAAGTTACATGTCTTACTTCTTACAGGAAGGAAGGAAGGAAGGGGCAATTTCATATACTGCATGCACAGCTGGTTCCAATTTGATCATTGTTTTGATTAGTGACTCTCCCATGCCACCCATAAATTGCTTTCAAAACATTAATATTTAACTTTCTTATAAACCATCATATAATAGTGCATTTTTATGTAATGCAATATAATAAAATAAATCACCGAGCAGCTAATGTTCATGCAGAGGAAAAACATGGGGAATGTATGAGACTAACTGTGTAGATGATATTTTTTTTGTAAGTTAAGGCAGTAACTTTATATGTGCTTTCCAGGAAGGCTACTTACTGCATTGCTTTCAATGGGACTTTTTTTCTGAATAGACATGAGAAAAGTGAAACTGCTTGTTATTTAGCATATCCTCTCTTTGCAATCTAATGGCTATCATCCTCATCCTGAGGATGTGATAAATTAAACTCACAACGGCTTCAATTTGGCATGGAGCACACATGGATGCAATTTACTGCTGGTTGAAACAAGGAATCAAAGGTTTAGCACATCTTCTAACTTTTGATCACAAACATTCCAATTTAATGGAGAAGGAGAGGTGGTACTTTAAGGCAGATTTGGGCTGCGCATCCAGTTTGAAAGTGCGGCTTCCTGGAACACCTCAATTATACCTCTCTTCTTTTCCCGTTATCCTCTCATAACAGAACTGAAATACACTGCAAGAACATCAGACGGACCACACTTCTGCCTGCAGAGTTTCAAACCCAGGCAGTAGAAACAACACAAAATAACTTCCCCAGGGCTTGGGATAGGGTAAAGGACAATTTTTTGTTTGGTTAGATATGGATCTCTTGAAAAAGCATGTCATTTCTATGTTTTTTAAATCTTCTTCCTTTTTATTAGATGAAATAAACCTGAGTGTTCTTTAAAGCTATATATATGTGTGTGTGTGTGTGTGTGTGTGTGTGTTTTCGTAGATTTTCACGGGTACAGGTATGCTTTTACAAGCACAAAGCTGGAAGCACCAGCCTGAAGATGGCGAGTGGGACCTCATCAAAACGTCGCCAAGATACTCTCAATCTTACACAGGAAAAGACCCGAACACGCCAAGACCTGCACATATATATATATACACACATATAGACTGAGGGAGGTGAAAAGGCATCATTTGGTGTATACACCATATTTTTTGCTCCATAAGACACACTCCCTCCCCCCAAAAGTGGGTGGTAATGTCTGTGCATCGGTGCTGGTCCTTTGGTGAAAAGCAGCTGGTCTGCTGAACCCCGTCTCTTCTGTCTTTATCATTGCTCGCCTATCTGTCTCTTTTACGCAGTGCACATGTCAATAGGCAGAGCTGGCACATGAGAGAACACCTATCTGTGGTCATCTCAGGCTCCACTTGATATTTTTCTTCTTCTTTTCCTCTTCTAAGCCTAGATGCATCTTATGGTCAGCTGCATCTTATGGAACGAAAAATACGGCATATACAGAACAGAAGGAAAAAGGCTGCAACCATGATTAGGTAATGAGCAACTGCTGGCCCCAGTCTGGTCCTTTCAGTAAAAGACTTCTAGGGCACCAGTCGCAATGCTCTTCCTTACTCTCAAAGCTGCTTTTCTCTGCCTGATGATGTGATGGGTGTATGAATGACTGTTCAGCTGACTTTTCAAAATGGACTTCAGAAGGTGAATTTAGCCTGCCTTTATATGTGGATATTTTGTAAAGAATAAGACGAAGGACCACCTACCCACCTATCACATTGCCTTCCCTGAAAGGCCACAATGAGTCAAGGAAAAAAAAAAGATCCATCACTGACTAAAATTAAGGTTAAGTTTGTGAAAGTTAATGTTCCCAGAAGCAAAAATCCTACAAGGGCTAAACATTAGAAAAATAGGTTAATATTATTAACAGGTTAATAACATTAACAGAAAAACCCAAATGGAACAAGCATTGTCAAACAATGAGGTTTGTTTCATTATTAGATACATTATCCCTCCCTCTCTGGATTACTTTCAGTAAAAACTTGGAAACTTGATGGCCGGCTTTTCTGATGAGGATGAAGGGTAGCAGATACCTGATTAACCAGTGTATTTATGCTTTCTGTGTGCTGCTCTGCAGTTTTCAAAGTGCAGGTTTAGTGTATATTTAATGGTTCCTAGCAGCTCCTCAAACTGCCTGAATGTGTAGCAATGATGACACATTATGAACATGACAAGCATCTATTTTCAAGACTATAAATCTGTGATGGCTAACCTTTTCAGCACTGAGTGCCCAAAGCACACATGCACATCCCAAAAATGAAATGTGCGTGTGTCCCCACGCATGCGACCGCCCCCACTCATGAACACGCATCTCTGTGCATGTACCCCCACACACGCGCCCCCACATGCCCCGCACATGCGCAGCAGAGACCCAAAGACTAGCTAGCTGGCGGGAGGAGCCCACATGCTCACCAGAAGTGAGGCAATGGCTCGTGTGCCCACAGAGAGGGCTCTGCGTGCCACCTCTGGCACACGTGCCTTAGGTTTGCTATCATGGCCATAGATGGTATTGGACAACCTTCCCATACAGTAAGAAGGCCATTCCTTTAGTAGGCTCTTTTTTCAATCTAGAGATACCGTGTTTCCCCGAAAATAAGACCTACCCCGAAAGTAAGACCTAGCACTATTTTCTAAACCTGCCCTAATATAAGACCTACCCCTAAAATAAGACCTAGTGTAAATCTCCAGTTCCAGGAAGACTTTTCAGGGAGCAACCATGCACCTGCGAAACACCCCACACACACACTCACACCCACTATGTGGCACCATAAATATATAAGACCTACCCCGAAAATAAGACCTAGTGTGTTTTTGGGAGCCAAAAAAAATATGAGACAGTGTCTTATTTTCGGGGAAACACGGTATGTGGGAACTATTGTTTATTTTGTTAACTGGAGCTTTAGGGCCCATCAACTTCAGTCAAGTTCAAGATGGTTGCTGGTGCAGCAGGGCTAGATGCAAAAGGATGGGTCTTGAGCAGAACAACTTACCTATATTATATATAAAAATCTCAGTGCAACCACACAGGATAACCTGAGCATCCGCAATTCTGCATGTGGGAGGTAGTGCATGTGAATGTGGAGAGGGATCAGAAGCCCTAGCAATTTCTTTTAGGAAAATAGACCCATTTATTTATTGTTTTTATTCCACTTTTATTCTTTTTATAAATAACTCAAAGTGGAGAACATACCTAATATTCTTCTCTCCTCCTGATTTCCTCCGTAACAACAACTTTGTGGGCTGGGCTGGGTTGAGAGAGAGTGACTGAGTCAAAGTCACCTAGCTGGCCTTCATGTCTATGGTGGCACTAGAACTCCTAATCTCCTGCTTTCCAGGCCTGCACTTTCACAACTACAACAACTAGCTCTAAATATTAAGCATCCAAATATACAATACACTAATAATATACACAAATATGCAGCTTAAAATATAAATGAACACAAATCCATCTTCAGCTCTCCCTAGTATAGCTCAAACCGTCATCTGGCTGAATGATGCAATCATACTGTAATTTTTAATTGTAAACTGCTCCACTGAATGCAGAATTCAATCCCATCAGTCATTCAGACTGCTGGCCTTTGCCTGTCTGATTTACATTAAATGAATGTCTTTTTCTGGAGAACAGAAAATAAGAATTGATCTCATTATTGCAATGCCTATGTCCTTTGTAACAGGATCAAAAGGGCACAGCTGATTCTAAACCCATGCAAACCACCTTTTTGCAGTCCTTTTTATTTAAAAATCATATAGATGAGTCAATTGCAAGGAAAAAACAGGTCAATCTGAATCTATTTTGATGATTGAAGAAATTTGAGTGGCAAGAAATTTAATCTTGTTCTTGTGGAAAACATGTTTTTAAAAAATCAATGTAATCTACCAAGGACTTGGAAAGAACGTACATCTCTAACATGCAGCTTGAATAGGTACTCGTACAGTACTATTTTGCTTTGAGGTAGACCAGAAGCCAGAACAAAGCAATGTTTTATTTAATTTAATTTTGTCAAAATTAAATTAATTAATTACAAGTAAATGTGATTAGTTCCCATGTATTTAATGACTTTTCTCTTCTCTCATCCTCACGTCACAAGCATAGCAGCAACGTCTGGAAAAGCATAAGTTGCCTATGTCAATATCTAGATAAGCCTAAAGGCTAATAGTTTAATGGACAATTAATTAAAGAGCCTTTAAAACTTATGGATAATATAAATTGTGAGATATTTCTGTTCTGCCTTTGTCTTGCTGGTTGGGGGGCAGGAAACACATAGCATTCAGAGGCTTCTATTCTACATCTCCAATGCATGGGTCTAAAGAGGTTTGTCAAGCCATCTCCAACAAAGGGTGCATTTGCAAAAGCTATCAGCATAATGGACTTTATTACAACGTATTAAATAGTCCAAGGACAACTCCTTGTATCTACTATGTGGAAAGTTTGTTGCCTTTGTAGGAGATTTAATTTACACTTTGCTTAAAAGATATTTTAGCATGCAACTTTGAAACATACAATTGCCCTAAGCATGAAAACTGCAATTCACTACTATCATGAGAAGAGATAAAATGAAACTAGGATGACTCTTTCAGTTTTCCAAGCAAGTGGGAATAAGGAGAGAAAACAGCATTGTACTTTAAAAAGGAAAATCAAAAGGAAAAAAAGCCAAAATCTATGGACGCAGAGAGACCGTTTAGAAAACAAGATGGTAGGAATGATGAACAACATTTTAGTGACTCCGCCCTTTCTTTTAAGAGGGTGAGGGAGTGGAAGTGTCAAGAGCCACAATAGGTGGATAATGCTATAGAGTGGGCAGAGCCACAAGACGCCTGTAAATTTCCCTGGTTTTCTTGGCATGCTCTTTTCACTTTTTAAATAAAGCCAAGCTTATCTTAGGGCTCCCACTTCAACTTGGCTTAAAGAAAGTCTAACTTAGGGTTCCCGTTCTAGTTTGTGTGTTTTTCCACCTCAACACGGAAGAAATTTGTGCCCATCACATTCAGAATTTAAAACATTTGGGGGACTGCAAAAATGTGGATGTAGTGTTCTAAAGCCAAGATCCAAAGGATAGCTTAGAATATCGTACAAGGACTACCCACTGGCCCATTGATACTGCAAAAAGATTAATACATACTTATTTCAGGAAAAACAAAACAAAGGCTGTTTGAAAATTTCCTCTATTTAAATCTTATATGAAGATTGAAAATTATGAAAGCCAAGTGTTCAGAACCATGGAAAGTCTAGACTGAAAAGACTTTTATGAGCAGTTTTTCTCAATCTTAACCATTAGAAGAAGTATGGACTTTAACTCCAAGAACTCTCAAGCCAACATTGAGCAAGGATTCTGTAGGCTGATCATTTTTCCTTTCATTAAACGTAATAAAGAAAGACTATCTGGTATTGTAATTAGGGCATCAGTCTAGAAACCAGGAGACTATGAATTTTAGTCCTGCCTTAGGCACAAAGCCAGCTAGGTGGCCTTGGGCCACTCCCTCTTTCTCAGCCCAAAGGAGACAACACCGAACTACCTGTTATATGATCTATAACAGGGTTGTCAAACACACAGCGTCACAGCAGTGTCACGTGATGTATTGGGACTTTTTTCCCCTTCAGTAAACATGGCCAGAGCATGATGCATCTGGCCCATGGGCTGGGAGTTTAACAGTCCTGATCTATATCATATAGCAGGGGGGTCCTCAAACATGGCCACTGTAAGACTTGTGGACTTCAACTCCCAGAATACCTCAGCCAGCAAATTTGGCTGAGGAATTCTGGGAGTTGAAGTCCACAAGTCTTAAAGTTGCCAAGTTTGGAGACCGCTGTCATATAGCATCCAGAAATTTAAGACAGAGAGAATTAGTTTTGTGAATATTATAGAAAGCCTTATTTGCTTTTTTTTAAAGTTTCACATCAAATAAATCTATATAGAAAAGCATGGAAACAGGCAGAGGAAGAGAACAACAACTAAGCCATGCTACCCTGAACACTGATCTCAGTTCCAATCAAATTACAAGCGGATACTTTTTATGAAAAAAGTTCCAGTGAGTTAAATGGAAATCTCTCCCAAATAATTGCATTATAAATACAGTAAAGTGAACCTTTAATCTTTATTGCATTTAACATTTTGAAATAAATACCTTCATAATATAATAGGTCACCAGTAAATGGTCATAAAAGCTGTACTTTAAAAAGAAACAAAAATGTTAATTAATACTAATTTTTTAAAATTAGCTAATGTTATCTTTAATTGAAAGGTTTATATATGGTTCGGTGGAGTAACAGATCTCAATGAAGTTCTTTTTATAAGTGATTCTTAACTTTTTGGGTTTTCTGTTTCCTTGGAGAAAACAAATTAACATGATTTATGAAAGGATGTTAAAATGTTATTTTTGCCTGTGGTGCTTTTGTAGTTTTACTTAAGAACATAACCACCAGCAATATATTTCTCTGTACATATATTTGGGTTTCCAAGGGAAAATATTTTAAAGTATTTTCAAATGTTGCTCATCTGAAAAAGTCATGTGAATTGCCATTCCAAGAAATGAAAGCTGGAGAAAAAAGCAACTTTACTTTTATATAAGTAATACACATTGAAATGTAAGTGAACAACTGCAAGCTAACGAAAATAATGAGAAGATAGATGCCTGTGGTTTTATTTTTAAAGCTTTTAGGAGAATTTTTAGTGGTATTGATAGAATAAATCTAACCCCATGTGGCTCTAAGTTAAAATGTTAGTTTAATAGGAGAGAAAATTCTACCTCCATATGGCTCCTGGACTTGACTTTAATTTAATTCCTGTTATTCTTAATGTTTTTATATTACTATATTTTTGCATATCATAAGCTGTCCAGAGCCACTTTGGATTTTTATTTATTTATTTATTTTATTTTAATTACATTTATATGCCACCCTTCTCCGGAGACTCAGGGCGGCTTACAATTTTTGGGATGCAACCCAGTGTGCTCAGCAATAGCCTTCATTCCATTGTATATGCCTGCTTATTACTAAGCGGCATTTTTACAAGGTCATCTTATTGCCCCCAACAATCTTGGGTCCTCAATTTACCTACCCCGGGAGGATGGAAGGCTGAGTCAACCTTGAGCCTGGTGGGATTCAAGCCTGCAGTAATTGCAGACAGCTGGAACTTAAGTGCAGGCAATTAACAGCCTGAGCCACCAAGGCACCAAGGATAGGGAGATGGGGAGCATATAAATTTAATAAATAAACAAACAACATTTGTTTATCTCCAATTCTTTCTAGTCGTTTCATTCATCTCTTCATTCAATTGTTAAAAGCAGCCCATAAACATAGCTGCCAAGAAAATATTATTGAATGCCTGGAAACAAACCAATGCTAGAAATCAGCAGTACAGCAGGCTGGAATGAATCTCGGGTATTAAGCATACTATTTCATTCCATAACTCCTGTTCTCTGTCCAAACCACCGCAATACAATACAGTAGTTGTTAACCTTTATTGGCACAGCCCACAGCTGTGATCACTAGATGGGCCTCTGAGGAGAGAACTAAAACAAGTCTATCTAAAAACTGAAAATGGCATGTATCATTTGGAGAAGCATATCCTCTTGAATGAGAAACTACACATAAAATCTTCTCTGGGATGATCCCTCAAGAGAAATACATCTTCATTAGCGAAGAGAACCGCTGGCCTCCTGAGGACAACTGCATATCCACCACAACCAGGTGATCTTTCCAGTTCTCTGCTACTGAGGTGAAAGATGGAGAACACATAGAGTGACAGGCATTCATCTTTGCAAAATGAGGGCCTTTCTTAAATTTGGACCATGCAGAAGTTGTATTAACTTCTCAGTGAGAGATTCATTGGCACAGATCAGTGGTTCTCAGCCTGTGGTCTGAGGTGGGGGGGGGTGCACGATGTCATCACAGAGGGTCCCTGAAGGCTTGAAGAAATGTAATGATTTAAATCATGAGTTAAGTCTTGGGGATCTGTGTCCATGGTCAGTGGCCACAAAAGGTATTTAAAGGGAGTCCATGGTGAAGAAAAGGTTGAGAACCACAGACATATATAATTTGACCAAAGGTGCCTAAACCTTTGCATGCAACTAGAGATAGTCCTTGACCTATAACCATTCAATTAGCGACTTTGAAGGTACAATAGCACTGAAAAAAGTGACTTATCACCGGCCTTTGCGCTTACAACCATCAAAGCATCTCCATGGTCACGTGATTGTCTCCATGGTCACATGATCATATAGCCCTTCCCCCCCTTACAAGTTTAAACTAAACTCCCTACCTCTGTTTTCCAATCTCTATCCCCATAAAAGCAAGTCCTAGTTGGGTCTTAAAGGAACAGCAAAGAGGTTCGCAAGGACGCAGCAACTATCTGTTTGTAAGTGTTGTGTTTTAGCCTAAACTTTATGAGCTGAATTTTTTTCTGTAACT
This sequence comes from Naja naja, assembly GCA_009733165.1. Lineage (NCBI taxonomy): Eukaryota > Metazoa > Chordata > Lepidosauria > Squamata > Elapidae > Naja > Naja naja. Next base: position 287,585,776 of record CM019149.1, read on the forward strand.
CCTCAAGGCAAAAAGCTGCAAAAAGATTCTTTGCTTGCTTGCTTCCTTTCCTCTACATTTCAGCCCAGAGTCAAGGTAAGGTTTTTAAAAAGAAATAGAGATTGGAGGGCAGAGAAAGGGAGCTTTGTTTCAACACCTAATGGTGAGGGGGTGAGAAAGATCAAGAAGCCTATCTCTCCCAGCTTTTTTTTGTTTATTTTATTTATTTAGAAATTTTATTTTATCTTTGTTGTTGTTGTTATTGAAGAAATGTGGCTTTCTGGAGAGGGAGGAGGTTAAAGCAAGGGAAATATTTTGAAATGGCTGCCTTAGAATGCAGTGTCTGTCTATGGAGATTCTCAGTCATCCAGGCCCTGGTTGTCCCAAAGGCGATTTTTCAAAAGGCAACTGGACTTCAGATTTTTTTTTCCTTTTTAGATGTTTCACTCCTCATCCAAGAAGCTTCTTCAGTTCTGATTGAATGGTGGACGATGGAAGGATCCCCAGCTGTCACTATTCAGTCAGAACTGAAGAAGCTCCTTGAATGAGAAGTGAAACATCTTTAAAGGGGGGAAAAACAGTTGCCTTTTGAAAAAGCATCTTTGGAACAATGCAGGGTCTGGTTTCCCAAAGCCCAGCAAGAGATAGAAAGGGTTTGCAGTCTCCTTTTTTTAAAAAAATATATTTTTATTTTTTAAAAACAAAAATACAAATCTCTATTCACATTAACAGTGTTCGTGTCATTATTAATACATACCTCTCCTTTTATACATAAACATCAGCTCTTATTTCTATCTTCCACCCATTTGTACCACCTATCCCAAACTGCATAATAGTCCAAATCATCTTTGCCTCTTAATTCCATTGTGAGCTTATCCAGTTCTGCACAATCCATTATTTTTTGTATCAAGTCTTCTTCAGACGGTATTTTTTCCTTCTTCCATCCCTGTATGAAGGCTATTCTTGCCGCAGTTATGATATGTATAATGATGTATTGGATGACATTGCTCATTTTTCCCTTAATTATTCCTAATAAGAATATTTCCAGTTCGAGTTCTAATTTGTGCTCTGTAATTTCTAATAACCATCTTTGTACCCTCATGCAATATTTTTTAACCTCTGGATACTGCCACCACATATGGAAGAACGTTCCTTCTTTGTGTTTACACTTCCAACATTCTGCTTTTGTGTTTGGATACATTTTGGCCAGTCTTGCTGGGGCTAGGTGCCACCTACAAAACATTTTATATTGATTTTCTTTAAATGCTATTGACAATGTCAATTTACAGTTGTCAATCCACATTTTTTCCCAATCCTCTAAATTTATATTATGCCCTACATTTTTTGCCCAGGCAATCATTGATCCCTTTACTATTTCCTCTTCTAATTCTACTTCCAACAAATAGTTATACATTCTTGTTATAAATTTTATCTCCTTGCCTGTCAAAATTTGGTCCAGTTGTTGTAAGTCCTTTTCTATCCCTTGTTCTTCTAAATCCTTCCTAAATTTTGTCTGAATTTGTAAGTATGACCACCAATCTATAATTATGTCTTGTTCTTTTAATTTATCAATCGTTTTTAACTTCCCCTGATTATCTAATAGTTCTTCATATCTGACCATTTTCCTTGTATCTCTCATATTTGGATGTAATATTGCTTCCATTGGTGAGACCCATTTTGGTATCTTCATATAATGTTTTCTTTTAACCTTTTCCCAAGTTTGCAGTAGTGATTCTCTTATCAAATGTCTATGGAAGTATGAATGTGTCTTGTTTTTTTTGTCCCATAAGAAGGCATGCCACCCTGCTTGGAGGTCGTGGTCCCTCAATTGCCAAAATTCTTTTGTTTTTCAAATTTATCCATTCCTTCACCCATAATAGTACTGCTGCTTGGTAATACAGTTCCCATTTTGGGAGTCCAAGTCCGCCTCTACTTCTACTATCTTGTAGCATTTTTAGACTTATTCGTGCTTTTTACCCAGCCATATGAATTTCATAACTATCTTGTTTAACTCCTGAAAAATCTTCTATCTAATTTTATAGGAATTGTCTGAAAGTAGTATAGTAATTTTGGTAAAATATTCATTTTTATCACTGCTATCCTCCCTAATAAAGACAGTTGTAATTTCCAGTTTGTCAGGTCCTTCTTTATCTGTTGAAGTAATTTCTTGTAATTGTCCTCCTTTATAGAGGAACATCTCCCTGATAGCCAAATTCCCAAATATTTAGCTTTTTTACCATCTGCAATCCCATTTTTTCTTCTAAGTCTTTTTTCTGTCTTTCTGTCAAATTTTTAACTAATATTTTGGTTTTTTCCTTATTAATTTTTAATCCTGCTACTGCCCCAAATTCCTCCAATTCTTGTAATAAATTTATCCCTGTCTCCATTGGTTCTTCAATAAAAAACACCAGGTTGACCGCAAACGCCTGTACTTTATATTCTTCTCCTTTAATCCTCAATCCACCTATTTCCATGTTTTGTCTGATCTGGGTTAATAGCACTTCCAGAGTCAAAATGAAAAGTAGAGGCGACATTGGACATCCCTGCCGTACACCCTTCCTTATTTTAAAACTTTCCGTAGTGTCTCCATTTATAAACACCTTGGCTTTTTGGTTTGAGTATACAGTGCTGGGTTTGCAGTCTCCTGACGGCCAGCTTATTGCAGGAGAAAGGCTAAGCAACTGGTCCTTTTTTGCCCCAGAAAGGCAGGGACTGTATAGTCAGAAAGAATTTAAAACTTTTCAGTGCTCTCAGTAATAAAACCGGAGATTAAGATACACTGAGGCCCAATTTCTTGTGAACTAGCACCAAGCTATGCAATATACCTCAGATGCTGCTAGAACTTACTTTTTCCGAATCAGTTACCAGGATACTGGGACCCTATATTGTTGCTCCCATATAAGTCCCAGGAGCATCTTCTATATCCAGCGAAATAAGATCATTGCAAGTGAAGCTTTACTTCATGCATTCATCTCAATTAATGGGAATGAGATTATTGTCCTAAATAAAATGTTACTGTAGGGGTCCTTGGTGCTCTCTGAACTTGGCTGGTTTCTTGCAGGTATTTCATTACCCAACTAGGTAACATTAGCACTTGCTCTTTGTTTAAAAATAACCCACTCTCTTCTAACACGGATGATGTTGCCTAGTTTGGTAATGAAACATCTGCAAGAAAACAATCAAGCTCAGAGAGCACCAAGGACCGTAGAGTTCAACTCTGAGCTACAAATATTCTCTCATAATTGATAAAATGTTAGTCTTTACATGTATGTTACCTTCATAATTCTTAGGAAAAAGAAAAAGTTATTGCCGCCAATTGGTATCACATGTTTGCCTTATGTGCAGGGGGCACAGCCATAATGAGTGATGACAGGATGAGGCAGAAATTATGGTTTCTCATCATGCCTAAATTGAGAGACTAAATGCTAACCTCATCTTCTTCCTGGGCACTTTCATCATCATCGTCGTCGTCATCATCATCATCCTCTTCGTTCTTGTAGCCAGGAGGAAGTGGTGGGCCAATCAGCTCCTCATCAGAGTCATTGAGTGGCTCTTCGGGGGGTAAGGGAGGACCAACAAATTCTTCATCCAGACTGTCTTCACTTTCGCTACTAGACATCTCTCTGAGTGGAAGAATTACAAGAAACAAAACGGTTAATAACAGGTATTCTGACTACTTAATGTTGAAGTCCCTAACCTGTCCCTTCTCTTTTTTTGTCAGTTGCTAAGTCATATCCAACTCTTCATGACCCCATGGACAATAGCAGGGGTGTCAAACTCAACTTCATTGAGGGCCACAACCAGGGCTGTGGTTGACCTCGGGGTGGCATGGCTGACTGGGTGGGTATGACCGACTGGGTGGGTGTGGCCAGCTTCACACCACTTCCCAAACTGCTGACAAGTTTCCTCTTTTCATTGGGTGGACTGGGCCAAAGCAACATTGGCCTAATCTTTCCTCTTTGCACCAGGTAGACTGGGCTGAAGCTACACAGGCCCGATATTTCCTCTTCACATTGGGTAGACCAGGATGGCCCTGTGGGCCGGATCCAACCACATCGTGGGCCGGATCCAGCCCACGGGCCTTGAATTTGACACCCCTGGACTATAGAATGCCAGGCTCCCCTGTCCTCCATTGTCTCCTGGAGTTTGCCCAAATTGATGTTCATTGTGTCAGTGGACATTATCTAATAACCTATAATAACTTATAAAGTCCTAAATGGCTTGAGGCCAGGGTACTTGCAGGAATGCCTCCTGCCAGCATCACATTCCGATCGCCCAGTACACTCCCATAAGTGGGGCCTCCTTGGGGTACCGTTGGTTAGGCATTGTCGACTGGCGGTGCCCACGGGTAGGGCCTTTTCTGTGGGAGCACCCGCCCTATGGAACCAACTCCCCGTGGACCTCCGTTTGGCCCCTGATCTCTGCTCCTTCCGTCGGGACCTGAAGACCTGGTTGTTTCAACAAGCCAGTCTGGACTGACTTCGGGGGTGTGGGTTGATTTTTCTTTTTTTAATTTTTAAATTCTTATGATTGATTGATTGTATTATCCTCCTTGGGAGCTTCGTGGTAACCTGCCCTCTGCTGGTCTTCCTAAGAAAAGAGGAATTGTCTCTAAAAGATGCTGATTAGAGGAATGACTGCTCTTCTCTTTCAGGGGGAAAACATTTATTTATAAAATGCACATGCTGCCAAAACTTTAAAGATTTATATTATTTATACCTGGACGGTACTTTTTTCATTGGTTGTGATCCTGCACCCCCTGATGAATCGGCACCTCCTTGCTGGCCTGCAGATTCTTTTTCTTTCTCAGCTGCTTCTTTCTCACGTTCTTCTGAATAAAAAAGGATTACCAAAAAGAAACATGGACTGATACAGTCATGGGGGTCAAATAGTATTGTATTACATCAGACGTCTCCAAACTTGGCAACTGTAAGACTTGTGGACTTCAACTCCCAGAATTCTCCAGCCAGCTATGCTGGCTGGAGAATTCTGGGAGTTGAAGTCCACAAGTCTTAAAGTTGCCAAGTTTGGGGACCCCTGCATTACATGAACAAAGATGATGAACTCCTGGTTTTCATGGTAACACTGCCACCTACTGAAAAAAAAATCACTTAAATCTCTGCAAATTCCTGCATGGTTAATCATTCCAAATATATAAATTAAACAGATCAGCCCAGAGTTTTCAGAACGGAACTATCAGAAGACCAATAAAAAAAAACCAAACATCTCAAATTATTTTTCTCCAAAAATTTCAAAAATTCTTTCAAAAATTCACAAATTTTAAATGTTTGGGTTGGATAGTATTTTGGATGACTATTTTGGATAGTAAAACAAGCTAACAACAAGCTGAGTAAACCTTAGCCATCACTGCTGTTTCTTAAGTTGCTAAAACATTGCTGCAATTTTTATTTTATTGTCGGTACTTCCTTTGAGCCAGTGGAGTAGAATGGGACTTGAATCAAATAAGTAATGCAATTATTTATGCTGTTATCTTTTAAAAATATAACTAGTTTGTCTTATATTACAGAATGAAAAAGAAACTTAAAGCTCCATTTAACATGCTAGCAAGCTTTTCATAGACATTGTGGTTTTCATATAGTATGTATGCATATTTATTTTGATAACTCTAACTTATTTTTTAACAATGTGGCAGTCCAGGGATGTTCCTGATTCTCGGACTTCAGTGTAAATACAGGCAGGAAAATGTACATTTAATACTCAAAACAAAATAAAGTAAAATATATTTTTGTACAGCATATCTCACCAAGAATTTTTCTACTTCGTTCTACAGCAGTTCTTCGGGTTTGTTCAAACATTGCAGTGAAATCAAATGTTCGAGCTTTCTTTCCTAGATAGAAGAAAAAAGAATCCAATTTCTTAGAAAGTGATATTATATTAAAAGAAAACATCCCTAGGCAATCTCAAAATATCAATACATGAAACTCAGTGAGAACTGGTTGCCTTACCAGGATGAATCCCACAACCTTCCAGCAGGCCATGCTGACTGAGAATTACAAACATTATAATTCAGGACACCTGGAGATTAAGGAATGCTGTGGTAAATAATATATATTTTACAATGCAATCCTATATTGCATACTGTGCAAAAGTCCTATATTGCATACTGTGTCACACAAAGTTAAGGGACTTATTACAGGTAAACATATTTAAGATTGCAACTTTTATTAGAACAGCCCTGCTATCAGAAATCAAAGGAGACTCTGAGAATCTGTTTCCTGCAATCAGACACTTCAAAGAGACTTAAGTATGGATTTTAAAATAATGTTTCTCAGTAAGTATATTCTTGCTTTTCTTAATTATATATGCAAAACAGAAAAATACTGATAGATTAAAAACTCTTGCTATATTATTTCAAATGCTTGATAACTGCAAGCCTAAAATATTAAGATAGTAAATTAGAATGATCAGTTTTATTGCCGGAAACAAACCAACAGATGAAAACTCTCACTCAACAAGTCTCTTTATTTACCAAAGAATTTACATAAAAATAACTTCATCCCACCAACTTTCCAGGATCTGATGGGCTCCCAGAATTATTTTCAGAATGAGATAACCAGACCAAGAAGAAAATATATAAATCTGATGTTGATATCATTTAGTTACTTAGCCATGGATAATAAAACTATTTTTCCATTCTTTTAACTAATGTTTTAATTAACACCAGAATAACTTAGACATACTTCCACATAGGAAATAAGTGAAAAACAGATGGACAACTTAAAAGGCATGAGAAAATACACTTTATTTATTTATTATTTATTTATTAATTCGACTTATATGTCCTCTTCTCCCAAAGGACTCAAGTGACTCACAGCTAAAATACAATAATAACAATAAATTACCTAAAAATATATGAAACAGTTGTAAGCCAAATTAGAATTAAAACCCCAAAATAAACAAACCCCAAAGAGTCAGCACAGCCCAGATTGTAAAAACAGCCAGGTTTTTAACTTGTGCGGAAGGTGCGAAGATCGAGCCAGCCGGAGCTCCGGCGGAAGAAGATTCCATAAAGTGGGGGCCGCCACAGAGTAGACCCTCCCGGTCACCGCCAGGCTGACATTGAGTCGCAGACGGCACCAGGAGACCCCGTCTGTGCCTCGCATAGGGTGGTTGTTATTTGATGCTGGGAGGAGTTCGAGATATCCTGGACCCATGCCATGTAGGACTTTGAATGTTAACACCAAGACTTAAATAAAGGACCAGGCAGCATAACATGGATTACAGATTCCTTTTTCTTAGAATATTCAGAATGTTTACACTTAAGCATCGGACTACAGAACAGAAAAATTCCAACCTGTGGCATGACATTGCTTTATCAGCCAGCTGATATTAAAGTTCTTTCTAAAGCCAGGTGATATTAAGGGTCTTTCTAAAGCAATAGTATTGATCTTCTTCCCTATCTCAGCTTTTGCAAGATATATTTTTTTAAAATCATTTTTTAAACTTCATGCACCACACAATACACTCACAATGATAGGGATGTTTATGCAATGACTTAGCTGCTGGCCTGATGTTTTTTTCTCTCTTATTGTAAAATTCTATTGTTAACTCTGTAGGTTAAGAACTAATCATATTGTGAAACTTTTCTTTTTGGGGGGTGGCTGGGTTTGAGGGAACTTTATGCAGAATTTCTCTGAAAGTTATGTTAAGAGTCTTTCCAAAGTTAAAAAGTTAAGGAGAAGCTGTCCTAAACACTGGTTAATCTTATTGAAATGGAATAGGGAGTGTGTGTGTGTAGGGAGTGTGTGTGTGTATGCTTTTCATATTCTGCTGCTTTTTATAGTAGGGGTGTGTGTGTGTGTATCAGAAGCAGCACTACAATAACTGAGAAGATGAAGGCATTTGCAGTTGGAAATAGGAGTCCTCCAGAAGAGACATCCAGAATACAGCTAAGATAGAAATACCGTCTAGTCTAAAGCAAGGGTTTTCAAACTTGGCAAGTTTACTTGGATTCAACCCCATAATTCCTGAGCTAACATGACTTGAGGAGGAATTCTGGGAGTTGAAGTCCATAAATCTTAAAGCAGTCCAGTTTGAAGACACCTGTTCTAAAGCAAAAAAGAAAGAAAAAGAGGAATCTGAGCAATAAAAAAGCCTCCAAAATTCAGTATTACTTTATTGCAGAGATACAGCTGCCAAGCTGAGAAATCTGAAAAGGAGGGTCTCCGGCTGATATTGAACAGAGTTATTCTTCAGCCGTAGATTGCCAAAATTTGGGATTCAGCAACAACTGGAAGCCCACCTCCTCCTCTCCATCTCATGCATCCCTGGGCTTCAAAAGCCCCTGAGTATCACCAGGTCTTGCTGTTTCGGGGTGGGGTGGGGGCCAGATAAAAAAATTGCTGCCCCTGCCAACTTTCAGCAAGGAAAGCAAGGGCGCCCAGAATTTGCAGAAACTATACCCCCCTCGCCCCCCACAAACCCCGTCTCTCCGGATAGGGGACCCCCGATTCACGTAGAGATCTGCATGAAGTTTTGCATCCCACCCCACCTCTCTCCTTCTCGTTTCCCGCGGTTCTCCTCCAACTTACCGAAGCCCGAGAAACCCATCGTAGCCGCCAGCTCCGGATCCGGTCCTGTCATCTGCTCGGCCTCTGAAAGGAGACAGATACATTCAGCGCTCTTTCCCTGCGAGTCTCTGCGGAGGAGGGAAGAGAAGCAACCCGCCCGCCACTCACCGTTCTCCATCGCGGGCTGCTGCATCCCAAACGCAGGTTACAACTCTGCCGGAGCCACCACAGAAGACCACAAGGAGGAAGCGGCGCTTTGGAAGAAGAAGGGGGCGTCTCCTTGCTTGGGAGAGTATAGAGGCCTCTAGCGGCCGGAGGGGGAAATGACCAGAGAGAGCGAATTCAATTCAATTCAGTTTATTACAACCCTAGACTAGGTCAGAGACCAAGACAGAGCGAGTTTAGGGAAGCTATTAAGGCACCAGTCTAGAAGCCGGGAAGCCATCATCAGTCGCTCTCTCTCTCTCTCTCAGCCCTAGGAAGCAGACAATGGCAAATCACTTCGGAGGAAACTGTAGGGATAAGTCCATGTTGTCGCTTTAAAAGAAGTGTCTTGTACCAATGGAACTCCTGAAAGACCAGGTTAAGGGGAAAAAATCGTCATGGAAAAAATACAGGTGAAACTCGAAAAATTAGAATATAGTTCATTTATTTCAGTAATGCAACTTAAAAGGTGAAACTAATATATGAGATAGACTCATTACATGCAAAGCAAGCTAGTTCAAGCTGTGATTTGTCATAATTGTGATGATTATGGCTTACAGCTCATGAAAACCCCAAATCCACAATCTCAGAAAATTAGATTATTACATGCAATCAATAAAACAAAGATTGTACATAGACTAATATTGGACCTCTCAAAAGTATAAGCATGCATATGTACTCAGTACTTGGTTTGGGCCCCTTTTGCAGCAATTACTGCCTCAATGTGGCGTGGCATGGAAGCTATCAGTCTATGGCACTTGCTGAAGTGTTATGGAAGACCAGAATGCTTCAATAGCAGCCTTCAGCTCTTCTGCATTGTTCAGTCTCATGTCTCTCATCTTTCTCTTGGCAATGCTCCATAGATTCTCTATGGGGTTCAGGTCAGGCAAGTTTGCTGGCCAATCACAGTAATCCCATGGTCATTGAACCAGGTTTTGGTGCTTTTGGCAGTGTGGGCAGTGTGTGCTGGAAAATGAAGTCAGCATCCCCATAAAGCTCGTCTATGGAAGGAAGCATGAAGTGCTCCAAAATTTCCTGGTAGACGGCTGCATTGACCCTGGACTTAATGAAGCACAGTGGACCAACATCAGCAGATGACCAAATCAACACAGACTGTGGAAACTTCACACTGGACTTCAAGCATCTTGCAGTGTGTGCCTCTCTATTCTTCCTCCAGACTCTGGGTCCTTGGTTTCCAAATGAGATGCAAAAGTTGCTCTCATCAGAAAAGAGGACTTTGGACCACTGAGCAACAGACCAGGTCTGTTTTTCTTTAGCCAAGTAAGATGCTTCTGATGTTGTTTGTTGTTCAGGAGCGGCTTGACAAGAGGAATACGACATTTGAAGCCCATGTCCAGGATCCGTCTGTGTGTGGTGACTCTTGATGCACTGACTCTAGCCTCAGTCCACTCCTTGTGAAAGTCTCCAACACTTTTGAATGGTCTTTTCCTGACAATCCTCTCCAGGCTGCGGTCATCCCTGCTGCTTGTGCACCTTTTTCTTCCACACTTTTCCCTTCCACATAACTTTCTATTAATGTGCTTTGATACAGCACTTTGGGAACATCCAACTTCTTTTGCAATTACCTTTTGAGGCTTTCCCTCAATGATGGTTTTCTGCACAACTGTCAGGTCAGCAGTCTTTCCCATGATTGTGATTCCTACTGAACCAGACTGAGAGACCATTTAAAGGCTCAGGAACCCTTTGCAGGGGTTATGGCTTAATTAGCTGATTAGAGTGGGACACTTTGAGCCTAGAATATTGCACCTTTTCACAATATTCTAATTTTCTGAGATTGTGGATTTGGGGTTTTCATGAGCTGTAAGCCATAATCATCACAATTATGGCAAATCACGGGTTGAACTATCTTGCTTTGCATGTAATGAGTCTATCTAATATGTTAGTTTCACCTTTTAAGTTGCATTACTGAAATAAATGAACTTTTGCACGATATTCTAATTTTTCAAGTTTCACCTGTATGTCTATGATCACTAGGAGTCAACAACAACCTGATGGCATATAATCAATCATAGACTGTGAATGAGTTTGTGTATCAACTTAACACCGATTTCAGCACTAGAGTCAAAACTAGTCAAAACAAGATGGTCTGTGCCACTCTATAGACTTAACAAGACACCCAGCCTGGTGTAAGAGGCTGTGAATTTTAATCTCATTTTACTTAGGTGATCCTGGATGAGTCAGTCTTTCTCAGCTCTATGAAGGAGGCAATGGCAAATCACTTTCGAAGTCTCACAGAAAGCAATTGCTGGGAAGGAGTCAACTCTGTTCATCAGGGGTGAATTGTGCCTGGAAGGCATAAACCCACACAGAGACAGAACTGAGACATCCCTGCTCCATCCAGAGAAATGTCTATTCTGTCCTGTAGAGTAAGTAGGATTAGACCAGCACAATGCTGCAGGCCTTGGTCAAGTCTCATTTGTAATTTCTTGAACATAGCTCAAGGTTTTCTTGGCCAGAACAGTGAATGGCCATGACCTTCTCCTGGGATGTTTTGTTTATTCTGTACTTTTGGGATGTCATGAAGGTCTCCCATTCAAGTACTAATCAGATCCGGCCATGCTTAGCTTCTTCTGCCAGCCAAGGTCAGGTCAAGCAGGTGCTGCACCCTGTGGAGATTCTGCAGAATGATGCACACTGAATGCAGAAGTGTATGCATGTGCATACTACTTTCTCAAATTTATATAGTTGCCCATCTCACATACATGACTTATAAGTGAGACCTGCCAGAGATAGGAGGATAAGTTGTCAAATATTTGGCATGTTGGAATCAATGCATTCTTTTGAATAAAATAGTAACAAAAATGCCAAGTAATTTAAACCAGCATTTCCCAAATCCAATCCACCTCATGGCTAAAAATAGACAAGCGGTGCTTTTACCACATGCTTAAAATGTATTACATTTGGAAGCATGGACACTAGAGGAGGGCAAGAATAAAGGTAGTCCTCAACTTATGGCCACAATTGAGCCCAAGATTTCTGTTGTCAATGAGACATTTGTTACGTAGATTTTGCCCCATTTTATGACCTTTCTTGCCACAGTTGTTAAGTGAATCACTGCAGTTGATAAGTTAGTAATCTAGTTGTTCAATGAATCTGGCTTCCCCATTTACTTTGCTTGTCAGAAGGTCGCAAAAGATGATCACATGACCATTGGGACCCAGCAACGCCATAAATATGAACCAGTTGGATTTCGGTCACATGTTCATGAGGATGCTGCAAAGGTCATAACTGTGAAAAATGGTCATAAGTTATGTTTTTTAGTGCCATTGTAACTTTGAAGGGTCACCAAAAGAACTGTTGGTAAGTCCTGGGCTATCTATATCTCCACATCTGCATTGAGTCTGTGTGAAGAGTATTTCCACATGACATTCCAGGGGACCAACAACTGGGAATGACACTTTTTCCCCTTTTGCCTCCCCTCCCCCTCCCAGCTGCTGTCACTTTCCCGGTCACCTCGCGCTGCTCCCGTCAAGAAACAGTCGCGCTGTTCACAAGCCCCGCCCTCCAATCAGAGTAACAGGGAAATCCTCGCCTCTCTTCAATCCGACAGGCCGGAAGCGTGCGTTTGTGATTCCGCTCTAGGCTTTGCTCTTCGCTGACCAGCAGCCGCGTTGGGCGGGCGGGCGGTAGGAGGGGGCGAGCGCGCGGGGTTGCCGGGATTGCCCGCGAGGCGCGCGGTTCCTCAGCGGCCCGCGTTGGCCCCCTTGAGAGGCCGGGATTTTCTCCGCCGCGGCCATGCCGGTCGCTCTGAACCCCGCGGCCGCCCCGGCCCTGCAGGAAGCCCTGGAAAACGCGGGGCGTATTATCGATCGGCAGATCCAGGAAGACCGGTGCTATCCAGACCTCTCGGAGTTGCTGAATGTGCCCGCGCCCGGTGAGGAATGCCTTGTTGGGAAGCGTCGGACTTGCCCTCCTGGGCGACTACAGCGCCCATAATTCTCGCCCGGCATGCATGCTTTTCCGAAGAATCCTGTAATCTTGTGCAAGGCACCCACTTTTTCCTGTTGTCCGCCTTTTTTAGTGACACCCCTTTTCAGTCTCGCACCTCTGACTGCGGTGATTAAATCGCTTTTTTAATTAAATCGTCTGGTCTCCGGATTCCCCAGTATTGCCTAATGATTAACTGTCCACTCCTACCAACAGCAGTCTCGTCTGGGGGTGCCTCTCGGAGACTTAATGTAGCTTTGCCAATGGCAGAAGTATAGGTAGCCCTATACTCACGACCACAATTCATCATCATCTTTTAACAACCCCATAATCCCTTGTGGGGTGGAGTCTGGGCAACTGAATGGAGCTAGCAGGGTGTTTACTGGTCGGATGCCCTTCCTGTTGCCAATGCGGAGTTTTGTTCAGCAGATATGTTCTCATTGTGCCCAGAGAGAAAAATACCTGCCACTACCTAGGATCGAACTCATAGCCAGCCTCCTGATTGTGAAGCAAGAGTTCCACCTCTAGGCCATCACACCACTCCTACTTAACGCCCACAATTGACCTCAAAATTTATGTTGCTAAGTGAAAGTTTGTTGAGTGAGTTTTGCCCCATTTTACGACTTCTCTTGCCGCATTTCTTAAGTGAATCACTTAAGAAATTGTTAAGTGAATCTGGCTTCTCTGTTGACTTTGCTGGTCAGGAGGTTGCAAAAGGGGATCACATGATCTGGGGACACTGCAAACCTTCATAAATATGACTTAGAATAACATTATTGTCACTTTGTACGCTTATCAGCATACATTAAAATGAAATTTCATTGCATACAGCTGAACCAGTTGTCAAGCATCCAAATGTAAATTACATGACTGTGGGGATGCTGCAACGGTCATAAGTGTGAAAAATGGCCTTAAATCACTTTTTCAGTGCCATTGTAACTGAATGGTCACCAAATGAATTGTAAGTCAAGGACCACCTGTATTCATATGCTTTTATGATGGGACATGGGGAGAATAATCTGTCTCTCCTTTGCTGTCACATGACAAAATAGAATGATCCAATGAAACTTAAGAATGGAAATAGGATATATTAAAAATAAAAGCAGTTTACAGCTATAAAGCTGAGTAGTCAGGTCTAATTTTTTGGATAACCATAGTCAGGCTGCGAGCTAAAAGTGATTGCAAATATATTGTTTTCAAGAAATTACAGTGTAAAATTTACCAGTATGGGAAGGTCTTAAAAACATCATTTCATTTTTGAAAACCAAAAGGATTCAGTTGAATGAAAAGGCTTTTCATTTGGCTTTGAAAAAGGAGTAAGATATGTGTCAGGTAAACCTATTGGTTATCTTGCAGCCAACCTGCCATATGTATATGATAGAAATATATTCCAGATTTAAATTTGCCATTTTTAATAAGGTAGCCATGCAGTTTCTAAGCAGATGGCAGTTAATTTGGCTGATCTCCAGATCAGTCACAGGGGGCAATTCAAATCAGAGTGGTTGGTTGTGTCATCTTTTTTAATCTAAATCCAAGGAAGCTGTTCTGGAGTAAAATAAGTGTCTAATAGAATGAGAGAAAATAAATTTAGTCAGTTAAAAGGCAGGTTAAAGATTCAGTTCAGGTATGTGTGACTTCCGTTAGCAAAAATGTAACTAAGGCATGGAGCCATAAAAGAAATCAAAATATTCCAACATAAAAATAAGAACAAAACTCACAGTCAAAGCACGCAAAGACACAATGCTTCCCAAAATAACTCACCTAATGTCCTGGTCCCAATGCCTGAGTAACATCCAGGTCTTCAAAGATATCAGTGACTGTGGAATCCTTTTAGAACATATATTTGGGCTGATTTTTCAGAAGGATCTAATCTTTTTTTTTAAATGTATTTCTTGAAGAATTGTGCCCCTCCCAAATTTTTCTCAGATTTTCAGAGGTAACTTCTTATAAGTAAATAGACAAACAGAAATGCAAATATCAACCAAAAAATACTGGGAAAATCATTTATGTACTGTATCTCATCAGAGTTACATATTGGTATAGCAGTCTTTTTGTTGTGTCTTCTTACTGTTTCTTTTTTTATTCCCCTCAATTACAGGTAGTCCCTCCGTTTCTGGCATGTCAGATATGGATTATCCATTACAGGGGCCTGGCTTCCTTTCAATTCCCTGCCTTCCAGAAATAAGTTCAATTCGAAGAGTTCCTTTACCCCATGAACTTGTTGAGCAATTTGGACGTATCCTCATTTTGATATTAGTGAAATGTTATGACAAAACATTATCTCAAAGATTGAAAAATGTATTAGAAAAGTATATTTTTATTAATTTTGAAGGACTGAGATGTTGGTACTTTTTAAAAATTATAGTTAAGAATAAGGAATTTTGTCCTGTGGATAATTTCCCCCCACGGGAATAGACTTTAAAAATTGCTTTTATTTACATAAATTTGTGCCAGATAATGTTAAAACTCTCAGAAGTTGAACATATGTGTAGCATAAAAATGTATTCTCAGGTTTGAGTGCCTAGCACAATACTGCAATCTGGATTTATATAGTTGCCCTGATCTCTTCTTGTATCAGGCAATATCATCTAAGTTCCACGTATTTATTCCTTAAAACTGGGTACTTCAGATATGCAATGTAATTGTATGATGGGAGTGTTTCCTGAAATCAGTAGAGCATGGCTGACTATTGATAGTGATATCTTTATGTGGAATTATGAAGATGGGTATGTAGATGAAGAATTTGTATCTTGGAATGAATGTATATTTGTGTACATATATACACAGAAGATATTAGACTCAAAATTGACTGTGATATATATGTATGATCTGCATAAAAATTAAAATGTTACACTTACCAGTTCCAGGTTCCTTGAGAAATATTTCCTACATCTCTTATATTTTAATACAGCTTTCTTGTGTTGCTTTTCTTAGGGGAGACCTTGCTTATTTTGATGGTCTCAGTGAAACCATTCTTGCAGTTGGATTGGTGAAACCAAAAGCAGGTAAAAGATTATATAACCAAGCCATCTAGGGACAGGGCAGAGAATGGGGAGTTCTTATTTTTTGAGAGAACAACCCTCTGTTTGGTATCTGTAAAAAAAATTTTTGAAGTACAGTTTTTGTAGAAATTGTCCTTCATGGATATCCTCTTATAAAGCAGTTAGGATAATAGCAAACTTCCATGTCTTCTGAACATGGAAGCACAGTTGGCAGTTGGTATCTTTCATGCTGTAAGCATGCTTTTCACATATTTAAAAGTAGCAATGGAATCTTCTGGCTAGAACAATATAAAGAAACCATGAGTTATTGGTTTTGTGTGTGTGAGTGTGAAGTGGGGTATTCTCTGGTTTCTGGCCAGAGCAAGCCATGCAATACATTTGGCTGAAGTGGCAAACCAGGCTGAACTAATAGGGATAATTCTGCAGCCCTGTCCATGCACAAAAGAAGCCAGCAGCTTCAAGCAGGTATTTCCAATTAAGCCTTAAGCTTTGTTCATGTGAACTTTTGATAGTACTGTTTACATTAACAGAGCGGCACAAATTCTTTCAAACAGACATTTTTCAATGCATCTCTTCTAATCCTTAAAGTAAACCCTCCAGAGTTGTGTGTCTGCTTTGTAAGCTTATCCCAGTTGCCTTCTTTACATGTGTTTCAAAGCAAAGGGGTTAAAAGCATATGTGTATATGGAAGTAGTTGATAGCAACTTTCCAAGCAGTTATACAAACTTGACTGGTGATTAAAAAAGGCTTTCTAAACACTCCTATGCATATGCCTCTTTTAAAGGAGTTGTATCGTTCTTTAAATCAGCCTGATTGAAGATTGATTACAGGGATCTTCCCCAGGATAGAAAATTAATAGTTACAAGACTTGCAGTAGTATTTCAGGCTACCAGGTGTTACAAAAGTTCCCTTCATCAAACTGGTGTGTATGTGAGTCCTGATTTTAATTTTGTTAGAGACCACTATTTACAGATGTGGACAATATTTTTGTTAATGAAAAACTGATATATGGACACGTTTTCTTATACTTTTATTATTCACAGGAATCTTTCAGCCACATATACGGCACTTGCTGGTTTTAGCTACTCCTGTGGATATAGTAATTTTAGGACTCAGCTATACTACCTTGCAAGCAGGTAGGTTGAAAGTATATCCTTTCTGTACACCACCTTGAGATGGGCAGTCATATAAATTTTATCCATCCATCCATCCATCCATCCATCGTATCATTATAATGTGGAGAAGTACCAGGTTCTGAAGGAAGAACTATAGAGTATGTGGAAAGCAAAGAGCAAAGTGGTCCCAGTGATAAGTAGGAACATTCAGAACAGTGATTCCTAATCTGGAAGAATGTCTCCAACAGATTCCAGGAATGCCATCAGAGCTCTGTGTTAGGAACAACTAAGATACTATGCAGAATCCTCAAATTCCCATGCCTCTGGTAGAAGACTGAAGATTGAGGAAGATACATACCATCCATAGGGATGTTTGGGCTTGTTTTGAATTAAATGTTGCCTTTAGCATAGGATAGAAACCTGACATGCAAAAATATGTGTGTTAACACAGGCATTGATCTTAAAATTGTTTCTGCAGGCTTAATAGATGGTAGGACTAGAAGACGCCTGAAGTCCCTTCCAGCCTTATGATTTTGTGTTCTAACTTTTCAGTGGGTTACTGAGAGAAAATAAGACTTAATAATTTCTAGTACACAGATGAAATTCTTGTGGTTTTTTTAAAATAATTGCAGTATCAAGGAGTTTAAACAAACCAAACAATAATTTATTTTGTCTCATCAGGCTCTGGAACCCTCAATGATAGCATGTCTGGTGGAATGCAGCTTCTTCCTGACCCCCTTTACTCACTTCCTACTGATAACACGTATCTGCTGACTATAACCTCTGCTGAAAATGGGCGCATTTTTATGGCTGGCAAGGATGGTTGTCTGTATGAAGTTGCTTACCAGGCAAGTCAAGTTTGAAATTGCATTTCTTCAGTTTAAAGCCAGGAATTACTGCATTTTTAAATATAAGGATCATAAGAGAAAAGGTCAGAGTAATTTTTTTTATTCTAGTAATGGACAGTGCTAAGAAATTATCACCAGTAAATTTTTCTGGTTAATGTTTAGAATTTTGTCAACTACAAAGCATTTAGAAGTGTATTTAATATCAAATAGCTGCTCTAAAAGGTTTCACGGAGATTAAACTGCTTTTTCTTGCACAAATATGATCACATATGCTCTCTATTTAGGACTGCCCTTGCATACCATCTGGAGGTTGCAGCTGGTGCAGAATGCGCGCTGGTGGTGGTGATGGGAGTTACCCGATTCTCCCATATTACCCCCTCCTGCGCGGCCTGCATTGGTTGTCGGTTGCACTCCGGGTGAGATTCAAGGTTCTGAGTTTAACATTCAAAGTCCTTCACGACATGGGTCCATAATATTTAAGGAAGCGGCTCCTGCTGATATCGAGCGCCACCCGCCCCGGGGGCACATAGGCAGGACTCCTCGGGGTCCCGTCGCCAAGTCAGTGTTGGCTGGCGGTCCCCCGGCGACGAGCCTATTCTGTAGCGGTCCCCGACTTATGGAATGAACTGCCTCTGGACCTCGGTCTGGCCCCTGACCTCCGCACCTTCCGCCACGATTTAAAGACCTGGTTGTTCGACCAAATCGGACCTCACCAGGGGCATGGGATAATTTTAGATATTTTAATTTGGTTTTATTGGGCTTAAAATTGTTTAATTCTTTTTTAAATAATTATTGTATTGTATGTTTTAATTGTGAGCCGAGTCTTCGGAGATGGGGTGGCATATAAGTCCAATAAAATAAAAATAAAATAAAACATATACAGAGGTGTAACAAAGTTACTTTAAAAAAAAAGAATCTACATCTTCCAACTGGGGAAAAATACTGCTTAAGCAGGGATGACAAGCTACTGAAGCTTTGAATAGAAATTCAGTGCCCTTCATCAGTACAGACTTCACAGTTTAAATTCACAAGTATTAAACTTCTTATGCAGAATCCAAAAGAGAAGCACAACACGCAAAGTGTGCAATTCTGTTTTGTATACCTTTTGTATATCTTTGTATACCTTCAAGGAATTTTTGGATCAGCCTTGGTTAAAAGTATTTTGATTTCCCCCCATTTAAAATTATCATTTACTTTTTGCAACAGTTAGGTTTACTGAATAAATTAATAAAATAATCCACTGATTTGCATACTTGTTTATAGCTGATGAATTTTTATTTTTATAGGCAGAAGCAGGCTGGTTCAGTCAGCGCTGTAGGAAGATCAATCACTCAAAGAGCACCCTTTCTTTTCTTGTTCCATCTTTACTGCAGTTCACGTTCTCAGAAGATGGTTGGTGATCAATAATCTATAGTAACAATAAAACATAAATATATTTGTGTAGACAACACAATAATATGCATGGCCCGTCTGGTCCAACTAACTGATTTTATTTTATGTCTTAAATTATATATAACAGTTTCTTTTTAATATAATAAAACTAAATTCTTGGATAATTATTCTGAGTTTAGATACTTTTCAGACTTGCTATGCAATTGATTTAGAAAAGCAAAGCAATTCACATTATAAAAAAATATTTTTTCCAAATAAGCTCTAGGCCTTCAACAAGTAATTCTGAATTTTAAAATTAATTTTGTAGATCCCATTGTTCAAATAGCCATTGACAACTCCCGGAACATTTTATATACACGCTCTGAAAAAGGGGTGATACAGGTATGACTTTTAGATATTCTGATTATTTGTGGTTTCTTAGGTTACACATTGTCAGCACAGTGCATGTTGTTTTTATGCCTAAATCCCATTGAAACTAATGCAGAATTGATGGTAGAAATGAATGCATCGTATGCATTTGCTGCAGGCACTTCTATGTATCCTGATGCTTTTTATATATTTTTATGCTTTTCCCATCTCTTAACTATTCATTTGCAAGACTTGCCTGCAGTACAACAATCCCAGGTTTGCTGTGTCCTTCATCCAGAATGTCCCTTTTCCTTTGATCCTGTTATTTTTTTTATTGTGCCCATGCTTGTTCTTTCATACTGCTTGCATTTAATTCAAGAACTTCTCATGTGCTTTTCTGCATTGGGCCATGTAGCATGGATACTGCCTTTCTGCTGAGTACTATATGCAGCATGGAATTAATGATAGATTGTTTTATTTTAAATCCACTAAAAACAATATAATTAAATTACAGGTTTATGATTTAGGTCCCGATGGCCAAGGGATGGTGAGAGTTGCTTCTGTTTCTCAGAATGCTATTGTGTCTGCAGCTGGAAGGGTTGCCAGGTAAATTATGTCACCTAAGAAGCTGTGCTTAAAGAACCCACCTGTTTTAATTGAGATGATTTTGTTTTCACAAAGTACTTCAGGTGCCCTTTTGAATTTTTTTTAGGACCATTGACCGTTCTGTGTTTAAACCAATTGTCCAGATTGCAGTGATTGAAAATTCTGAGTCTATAGATTGTCAGTTACTGGCAGTCAGTCACGCAGGTAGGAATTCAGTATCCTATCTTATTTGTCTAGTAGGTGATTGTGAAAAGTATAGCATTTATGAGACTTTTACATCCTACTTGGGTTGGTTATTGTAATGGTATGTGGGAATGACCTTGGGAAAATGGCCAAGAAACACTGCCCAGGGAACAGTCAGATAAGAAACATAGCCTGTAACTGGGTAATGGCAGGGCAAGGGGCTCAGAGGGGACCCTCCCTTGTTTCTTGGGCTCTAAAGGAAACAGCAGAAGGATTGTACTTTCAGACTTACAAGATTTATGTCAGTCTTACTAGGTAGACCAGACAGGAAATATGGCCAGATGAGATAATTGTATTTTACTATAATGCTACATTAACACACTCTTGCACAAGGGAAAGTTAAAGGCAAGGCACCCAGAAGAAACATAGAGATACAATGAATTAATTTTGAGAGAGGGGGGAAAAATATCTAGCAAGACGTGGATGCAGGAAGCTCTGCTAAAGAAATAGTGCTTAAGCTAAACTGTAGCCATAAAGTTCTACAATGACTATTAGGTATTTCAGCAGAAATCTCAAGAATGGCTCCAGCTGTTTAAAGGTCCTATGTTCCAATATCTGTTCACTATATGACATGGGCCATTCTTGATAATATGAGGTATTTTCCTCAGCCTTTCTCTGTAACATCATCCTACTTTCAAAAAATACACAATGAAACTTTGATCTTTCTTCATCTTTGTGTAATGGACTTCTTTCTTCACCTGCTACAATCCACATAACGACTGTGTACTTTGTATATTTCAAAGGGTGAAAAGTAATCACCTCATTTGTCACAACAGGATATAGATGCACATCTCATTTCTGCAGTATTAATGTTCTGAAAGCCATTGATTAATGAAATCTCCGTGGCTTACGTATTTCTGTCAAACCTATTAGCATTACTAACTTACAATCACATCTTTCTTCCTACAGGCGTACGGATGTATTTTAGCGTATGTCCATTTAAGCATCCTTTTGCTCGCCCTTCAAATTTAACGTTGATTCATATCCGCCTACCTCCAGGATTTTCTGCAGCTTCTAATGTGGAAAAGCCGTCAAAGGTTCACCGAGCTTTATATAACAAAGGTACATTTTGTAGGTGGCAAATGTTCATTTTGTAAATAAGTGGAGCAAGAGTGAATAACATTTGAAGGATGGGGACCTCATACAGCCTCCTGACTCTCTTAAGGCTATAGACATAGGAGTGTGTAAAATATTCCATGCACAAACCATAGAAAGCATGGAAACCTAGTTTCCTGTGGTCTCTGTCCAGACTAAAATCTTTGGTCCAGATATGTGCCTGGGACAAAGGTTTTGGGGCAGAGGGAGAACAGAAAAAAGCCCAGAATATTGATGGTGTAGTGGTAGAAAAACCAAAAGAAGTCACTAGAAGGCTGGAGAGAGGAGGGCGGTGTAGACTGGTTGCTTCAATATGATGCTTTTGTGCTTGAGTGGGGATGGTGAAGTAGGTCTCCTCTTCCTACAAGAACTTCTTGAAGAAAAAGAAACTTCCTACAAGAAACATTTTTGGGTCTAAATCCAGAACAATTCAAGTTTTGTCTTGCTTCTCTGCTTGGCAGAAACACAGTTCTTTTGACCTGAACCTGAAAAAAAATTTCTCATTACATGAGCACCTATAAACAAGAAGCTTTCGGGCACATCTTTGAAAGTTGTGGAGCTAACTTTTTAAGTTTCTTTTTAAATGTATGCCTGTTTAGTATTTTAGGGTTAGGGTTAGAGCATAAAATTGTGGAGTGAGAACAGACCGTCTTTGGATGCAAAATATTTCCACTTCCTAAATAGACATTTAGCAGGAAAGCAGTTGCTCAATTATGTAAATTTAGATTGCTTGGGAGTGGGATCAAGGTTTTCCATTTCAATTTTTGAAATGTTGGGGAGAAAACCCTTGAAAATCAGATAAAAATTTGGAGCAGAGGGCTATGTACATGTCACAGGTTACCAATCACTGTAAAGTAGTTCTTTTGTCTTAGAAAGTGAAAATTTAATTTCAGTATTTGAATCTACCATATTCTGAGAAATAGATGAGGTCACAATAAAAAATTCCAAAATCCTTATATACACATACAGGTCTATTAAACTGTTCCTTTTCAGTGCAAACAGCATTATGGAAAGTATGGAAAAGAATAATAGGCAGGAGAGAAGGGCTATACAAGGAAATCTTACTAAATGTAAATCCATTCACATCTCTATACCTCCCTTTTCTTGAAAATGTATTTCCACTGTATCCATGTATCACTTCATGTATTAATTTTTGTAAAAGAATGTAGTGTTGACCTTGAAGAATGAAGCTGTTAAAAAAAGATTATGCTATCCTGAGATGGACTTCTTATAAGATGGGACAGAAAACAACTTGGACAAGTGTTCAAGATCCTGTTTTTCAGGTTACTATAAGAGCATTCTTTAAATGCTTGCTGGCCTGCTTCTTGACCTGGCTTACTGTACCTCAGAGGATTGGCATCAATCTTAAAAAGCTTTTTAGCCTATTGAAAAAACAGCCTTTATTTATTTACTTGGTCCCATTGTCATTTCTTTTCTCTTGATGACCAAATCAAACTGGATAATTAACTTAGTAATTAGAGGGATATTAAATACTACCTTCACATAGTACGGTAGATTCCTCTTTTTCCAATGTAAAACTAAATATTATTTTCCTGCCAGGTATTCTCCTAATGGCTGCTTCAGAAAATGAAGATAATGATATCCTGTGGTGTATTAATCATGATTCCTTCCCCTTCCAAAAACCAATGATGGAAACCCAGGTAGTTTTTCATTGTGTGCGTCATTGTTGTTTTGAAAGCAGCATTTGTAACAGAGAATTTACATTTTCTTTCATCTTGGTCTTTCTTAATTTGGTTGTTTGTTTAAGTTTTTGTGCTGCTCAAATTCATTGCCACCTTTTTGACATTAACTTTCTTCCAGTGCAGTAGCCACATTCCAGATTATGAACAGCTCTGTGCCTTGCTAATACTAGTGTGTGTGTCTGTGTCTGTGTGATTGTTGACTATTGCCTGATGAAAAGGTGTTCTGATTCAGTTCTGGTTTAAAAGGGGCTTCTGAAGGTGAAGAAAAAGACATCTGTTAAGAGCTATTGACCTGGAGTCAGAGTCCAGATTCGCTTTGGATAGTGAGATAGGTGACATAAACTTAATAAATAAATGAATTCACTTTGGGTGGACTAAACAATTGAAATGTCATGCTTTACATTTTGTTTCAGACAAAAACAGCTGTCGATGGGCACTCTTGGGCGCTTGCTGCCATAGATGAACAAAATGTTCCTAAGATTGTAACACCACTGAACAAAGAATTAATTCCAATAACAGATTATCCTATAGTTGTGCAACAACATATGTTACCACCAAAGAAATTTGTTCTGCTGTCAGCACAGGTAGGCAGTACTTACTGTTTGTGAGTAATCACACCTTATTTGTGTGCATGTGTGCCTAGTACATATGCTATAAAAGACTAAGATGTAAAGTTCAATAATAAGAAATGAAACACTGGTCCTCCACAGAATAACTTTCAGAATCACTTAATCTCATTATTTAGAATGCACAATTCCATAGTGATTATTGATCCAATATGGAATTGTTTTGACATTTTCCATTTTGCTTAATTGAAATGCAATAGGAAGAAATAGTGTTATTTGCAAGAACTCATCCACATTATCAATTTTCTGAAGTAGAACCCTACTTCTGTTATACATATAATTTCTTATCCTTTTGAAGGCTTTTTAGATTTTTAAAGATCTTTCTTGAATATTTTCTGAAAATTTTTTGAAATTTAAGAAAATGTCCTTGAGTTTCACAAATTTCTCAAGAAGTTGCAAATTATCAGATCCTTCATTGTAATGGCTATTGCTTGATAGCTATTTAGAATACAATAGATGCAAAATGAAGATAATAAGCTTGTAGTCTATGGTATAAACTGATTTTTTCAAAACAAATGTTTACCTTTTAAAATTAGATTTGGGCTTTGTAACTCTGTACATCTCTGTTCTTCAATTGCATAGGATTAGGGAAAGATTAGAAGTATATGCCTACAAATAGACATAAGAAGTGTGTGTATGTGGTGTCAATAATTTAGCTTCAAAGTGTTAGGTATAGCTGCATGTTTTAGTATTAAGTTCAAGTTGATCTGTATTGATGTGGGGAATGTTCCTGCTGCACTCATTATTCTCCACTTTTGTAAAATGGAATTATGAGCTGCCTAACTTTTCTGAAATTGAGTAAGAATTTTAAAAATGTTATATACATTTTCAACCATTTGCTACTTTTGTTTTCCGTTAGGGGAGTTTTATGTTTCATAAACTCAGACCAGTGGATCAGCTAAGACATCTCTTTGTGTGCAATGCAGGAGGGGATGGAGAAGATATTGAAAGATTTTTTAAACTTCATCCAGTAAGAATTCTTAACTTCCTTTCTTAGCTGATTCGCACATCATTGTTAATTGTTCACAAGAACTTGTGTTCTGTCCTAGGTCTTAACATTTGGCATTTATCTGTTATTCGCTACTGTAGCTGGTTTAGTAATCATAGTTGTGACCTTCAGTCCTAAATAGCTAACTTGGTACATGAAAACAATTATTGTATCTTTACCTTCTAAAACATTAAATGCCCAGTAGCTTTCACTTTTCCTTAAGCCATACAGATGTCTTAATGTGATTTGCATGTACAGAAGCTATGAATTGTTGTTTATAGACTACAACGGTTGGTTTATGCATTTACACATATCAAATAAGTGACTGAAGTCACAAAATAATGAAAAAAGTATGTTCTGTGAAGCAAGAGAGTGTTTTAGCAGGCTCAGTTTGTTCCTATAATATAAAACCTGGGCTTGCTCTGAGAATATGGATTTTAGTCCACCACGATATACAAGATTATAAATAGTTTTATGTTTTCCACAATATTTATAATTTGCAAGCCCAGATATCACATTTGTTATTAAAGAAAATAATATTATTTTACCACAATAGTGACCAGCTAAACACTTCTTACAAGATTGGAGATAAATATTAGTCTACTTTGTAGATTTAATTTAGCTGTTCAAAGCACGGCATTTAATTCTCTGTAGATTCCTTTTATTTTTATCCCAATATATCACAATTATAATAAAATATTTTATGAAATATGTTGCATAGCTAGATAAACAACAGATAACTTTACAAATTTTAGTAAGAATCCTATTATTTATACCACTGATGAGAAAAGTTTCAGTTTCCACTCCAATGTCATTGAGTCCCACTGAAGTCATTTGGAATTCAAATGTATGGGTTATTTTTGTTTTTTAAACTTGCATGCAGCCTAAATGTCAACAACTCTGGGCAGCTTACAATAATCAAAGTAATTAAAATAAAATCATTATAGGATAAAGATGAAAGATGACAAGTGTAATGAACCTAAGGGCTGTCATTCTTCCTCACCAAATGCTTGAGTGTAGTCTATTTCTTACTAACCAAAATGCCTCTTTAATTCTTACCCTTTACTATTGTATAACGATAGATCTATCATTTTACCTTATTTACTGGTGAATTTTGCAGGTAGAACAAGCTTGTGCTACTTGCCTAATCCTTGCCTGCTCTTCTGCTGCTTGTGATAGAGAAGTATCTGGCTGGGCTACTCGAGCATTTTTCAGGTAAAAATAGTTCATATTTGCAGTAGAACAGGAGATGATAGTTAATCTACTGTTATCACAACAAAATTGGATTGCTTTGAATTCTAGCTGGAGTATATAAAATTGTGTTGTTGTTTTTAATAGCTTCCTCATGCTATTTTTTCTTTTTTGGTACTCTTCTCAGGGGGCTGTTTTGTTGGAGGCCCACTGTTAGTTAATTCCAGAGCTATATATAATAAGTTCAAATGCCTCTAAAACTTGGTAAAGGAAGCAAAGGCATGCGTAACATGAATCAGCAAACAGACTGGGAGAGGGTGGAGAAATATTTCTCATTTTGGTGTGCTTCTGCTATCATGACACTATGATCTGGGAAGGTAGTGGTGATGATCCCTTGCGGTAGCCATACCAGGCATCCTGCTCTACCGATGGCAAGTGTTTGTACCCAAGTAAGTTGAGGCTGTTGCTGATACATCTGTACTTTTTAATACCATTAAAGGATTAATGTTGGATTCTCCTGAGCCTTCCACTCTCTTAAGTATAGGAATCTAGTAGGGCTCAGAAATTGGTCTCCATGGCAGCTATGGATTTTTCCCAATGCAGACTGGTCCCCCCAATCATACCCGCTTTCACTGGATCGCAGCCTTTAGTTCAAAACAGATAGAGTGTGATCTGAAGGATATGACTATCAGATCTTCATCATTACCACGTAGTCTGCCTATAGCTACTCACCACTACTGATCTCAGTACAGATTGGGGACTGATTAAGATGGTCCACTTAAGATGTCTAAGAGATGGCCCAGTTTCCAGCAAGTCCTTGGGTTGTTGTTGTTTTCCTCCTGTCAGTAAACCAGGCAATTGTGCTACTGCCTTTCATCTCTGTAATATGAAGGTTTTCTAATCTGCTTTTTGATTTAATGGTATCATATTTGTTTCATTTTAATGCTGCTAAAAGACCTGGAAATAGATTGCACTATTATGAGTTTTCATCTAAACAATTACAGATATGGTGGTGAAGCACAAATGCGGTTCCCTTCTAGTCTGCCACCTCCAAGCAATGTTGGGACAACATTAGGCTCCCCTCTTCTACCTGGTAAGTGGTGAATGTGATTTATGCTCTTTTTATGTTTATGTTGTGCCTATTTATCCCTTGTTGGGAGCGTTTTCTATTTTTAAATATTATTTTACAGCAACATGTTCTTATTCTCTTTTTAAGTATTAGTAGTGCTTGATTTCAGAATCTATTTATTCTTGTTCGGTTTTGAAAAAAGGGATGAATTTTCTACCATCTGTAAAGAAGAATAAATAGGCAGTGCTTGTTTTGGCAAGAAAGACTGAAGCTTAAATTCATTTCTCTCTTTCTCTCTCTAACATGTCTCTGCTTGTATACCTTCCCCATGTAAGCATTGAAAAAGGAAAAGCAATCAACAGATTTGTACAAATCGAACTTTCCTCTTCATTTCTGTTTCTTTCCTACATGCAGTGCAAAAACAGATTTTTTTTCTGGTGTCCTTATTTTTGGCATCTCTTTAAACTTTAAAAACACTCTTCAGGAACAATGCTTTCATGGTGCCCATTTGGGTATGAGAAGGAATGATTAGTTTTCTCAAAAGAGAATACTGCTTTTCAAAAATTTCCTAACCCTGGGGTATATCTCCTGAAATTTATCAGAGTTACATTCATATGTCTGACAAAAAGTGGTTTCCTTGTGATTTTTATGCATTAGGTTCACCTCTGCCTGCTGGTAGTCCCTACTCTAATCCAAGCTTTTTAGCAACACCCACACAAGGTATTTACTTTTCTTTTTCAATAACTTGTTTCAGTTATTGAAACATATTACATATATAACAGCATATAATTAAGATTAAACTGCACCATTAAATAATGGGTTAATATTTCAGGTTTGCAGCCTCCTACCATGTCCACTCCAGTATACACTGCAGGTGGTCACATGACTCAGCCAGGCGCTTCAATCAGTGGAATGGTGTGCCCTGAGATAGTGTATTCTGGAAAGCACAACGGTGTCTGCTTATATTTTTCCCGAATAATAGGGTAAGTATGCTTTTCTTCCAAATCAAATGCCTATCAGGGTTATGCAAAACTCACTCTTCCAGGACAGAATATTCTACCAATAGCAGAACCTTGTGTTTTTCATCTAGATTACATTGATCTGGCTGTTCTGAGGATGGTCTGCTAGTTTTCCAGAAATATATCTAGTTTGTGGCATTCCAGGTGTGGAAGAGTCTTTCCCTGAAACAGTGAGTTTTGCAGACAGTGCACAGCCTAACTGGATTGTTTAGTCGTAGTTACAGTTAGTGGTACCAATCCACCTTCCACTAGCCATATTTAAGTTTAAGGATGATGGAGGCACACAATAAAGTTTGTTTTAGTTAAAAGCATAAATTCCCAATCTTCCTAAGGCTGTGTAGGGACAACATGGCCCAAAGAGTCATGACAATATGTCTTAGATAGATTAAATTATTTTTGGCTATTATATGTGTATTGGCTCACTGTTCTTTAATGAAAAAAATGCTGAAGATAACATTTTTCTGTTTCAGGGGAAAAAAAACCTTAACAGTTTTGTACATTTGTACATTTTTTTCTACTGTGCAAAATATCTTTTGGTAAAAGTTTAAATATGTTACTCTGATATGGTAAAAAAATTATCCAAACATGATTTTAATATTTCAATTATAATAGTTCATTGAAATGGTGTGAAGAAAATCCAAGTTTTGCTTAGTTATTGTTAGGACACAAATTGCCCAGGATGGGCAGAGGCAAGCTATGGTAGAATTCTTTATTGTCCTGTTACACTCCACAACAAACGGCCCTACAATGACTGTTAAGGTTGCACCCCATACTTTCCAGAAGGCAGCCATCCACAGTCCAACAAATAAAAGCCAATGAGCAAAAAAAAAGCAATTTGCAAAGGCAAAGAAGAAGCCCAAAGATGAGGGACAAGTTCACGGGGAAATATTCAGAATCGAAGTCCATAGGGCAAGGCAAGTCCATGAGGCAAAAGACAAATCCACAAGGGACAGCAGAGGCAGAAGGGAGTCAAGGCTGAGTTTTTTCCAACGATGGTAAACAATGGTAAATGATGGCTAAATGATGGTAGGCTTCAAAACAACATTACTTGGTGACAGAAATTCCAGTCCCAATTGCCTGTCTAATTTAAGGACTACCTGTAATGTAATAATATAGTTTGCCTGTGGATTTGGTAATGAAAGGGGAACTAGTGCATATATATTACAAATAGGTTACCTTTTGAAGTAAAAAAATTAAAAGGGGCCCAAGCCCATATTATAATGTAAGAAATTTGTAAATTTTGAAAAAACTTTCAAATGAAAAACTGCCAAATACATATACAGAATTTGTTATAGATGAATGCATGAGTGGTTTTAATGCAAGTATTAGGAAAAAAGCATCCATATATATTACATATAAAATAAACGTGTGTGTGTTGGGTTGGTATACATAACATGAAAATTTTCGAAGTAGATTTCTGACAGCATTAAAAGGTGAGTTTCTTGCTTTCCAGAAACATTTGGGATGGAAGTATAGTTGTGGAGAGAGTTTTCAAGAGTGGCAATCGAGAAGTTGTAGCGGTAAGTGATGATGGGCATTAATGCATGCTCAGAATTTTTAATAAGGATTTTATTTGTGATATGCAAAATGTTTTCAACTTTGTATCAGCTTGATCACAGTCGCTTTAATTGATAGCAGGTAGTTTGAATGTGATTGGTTAATTCTGAACCACAGCCACATCCCTTCTTATAAGAGCGTGTGAATACTCATGCAACTACATTATTCTAATTTATTATTTTTCCCCCACGAAATAATTTCAGTTTGTTTTTCAATTGAATTGTTCAGCTTATGTGTTATATTAAAGATGAGAAGAATTCTGAAGTGATTCATCTTGGTCTGGGTTTTGGGTTTTTTTACATCTCAAAAACGTGGCATTTTAACAGAGGGTGTCTAGACTTTCTATATCCGCTGTATATTAAAGGCCCTGCCTGGAAAAAGCAGAAGGGTATATTTATTTGTTGCATGGCCTGCTGAAGGTGGCTCTTTGAGAGCCTAAGGGTATGGGAACAGGAGTAATTTGGGCCTAAGCCTTTGCCTTTCTCTCCCTCATTTAGGTTGAAAGCAGTGTTCCCCCACAACTATTAGAATCAGTGCTACAGGAATTAAAAGGGCTGCAGGAATTTTTGGACAAGAATTCCCATTTTGCCACAATAGGATCTCTTAGAAACCCCAGGTAGGATGATTTTCATTCATAACAATAGATTTTAAAACAAATCATTGGAGGTATTTTTTAACTGTTCTATTTAATGATATTTCTGTTTTCAAATGGATTTATACATTTTAGTGCTGGCTGTAATTACAATAAACTAATTCTGATAAATATTTCTGTGCAGTTTGAAGAGTGAACAGAGCTTGCTGTTTGCTAGTTTTGCTGATCAGCACTTGGTGTAGAAGGGTTGTAGGGACGAAAGCTGTCCCAACCAGTCATTTGCGACATTCGTTGGCGCTGATGCTGACATCATTCCTAGCCAGCGTGGCCATTGGGATGTTGACCTATGTCTGCTCCATTTGCAATTTTAGCATGCTGTTTACATGGTTGCATTTGTTTTCTTTGCAAAGTTTCATCAACCCAGCTACCCTGCAGCAGCGTTTACTTGGAGTGATGCAGTATGAGATTGGAAGCTCTCAGCAAATGCAGCAAGAAATTCAGAGGAAGTTTCATGGTAAACTTTGGTTTTATCATATATTTTTGTTAGGCGAAAAAAGTTATTAGAAAATAATCTTTCTTGCCTCGATGAAAAATAGTTTGTTTTCTCAAAAAATGATACTTAGAGAAGAAATGGTCTTTTCCAAAAGAGATTGAGCTCATAATGTTTAGTGAAGTCAACATATCAACAGATATAAGGCACATATAACAACTCTCATACATGAGCTGCACTGCTTATTACTGTGTTTCGGGTGCAATTCAAACCCCTACATGGCTTGGGATCAGGGTGCTTGAGGAATTGCCTTTTTTCCAAAGTCTCTATCTGTCCAACCTGGTCAAATAGAATGGGCATTCTGCAGATCCCATCAGGCAAAGAATGTTGGCTGGCAGGGACTAGAAGGTGAGCTTTTTCTACAGCAGTCCCTGCTCTGGAACATCCTTCTTAGGAGATTAGAATGGCCCCAACCTTGTTAGCCTTTCATAAACCTCTAAAAACCTACATATGCTCCCAGGGACTGGACATCAAGAGTCCCTCCTCTTGACTATATTGTTAACAGGCCAGATACCTTGCTTTTGTATGTACTTCAAATTAGATATTTTAAAGGTTTTTTCTGTTTTAATGCTTTTTATTTTTATTGTTTTAAAATGTTTTTAAAAGTTTAATATATATTTTACATGCATGCATTCTATCTATCTATCTATCTATCTATCTATCTATCTATCTTCCAAAATCTAAGAAATAATTTGAATTTAAGTTGAAGTTTATTGCATTGCATTACTACATAGACCTAAACTAAATAAATTTCCCTCAAGGCTGCTCACCCTCAACAACTTTTAAAATGTGTGGACTTAAGCTCCCAGGATTCCTTAGCCAGCCATGTTGGCTAGGAAATTCTGGAAGATGGAAGTCCACACATTTTAACATTTTTTGAGATGGTGAAACACTGCCTTAAATGATGGACGATGTCCCTTAGACAAAACTGAATAAGTATCGTGAGCCACACAGTCATATATTCTTTGTTGGTTTCTTGAAAAGGATTATACAACAAGAAAAAAAAAGCAGCAATCCATGTTTTCATTTTACAGCAGAAGCACAGTTATCTGAAAAGCTTCCCTGCAAAGCATCCAACAGCTGGTGCGAAAAACATGCCAAGCGTTGGCTCTGTGGAAGCTTCTTTGTGAACATCAGTTCAATATTATTGTAGGTGAGCTACCAAAGGTATGTAACTGCTACATTTCTTTTTACGTGGTTTTTGATATTAGGGTAGCACAAACCCATCTTAAAAAACTAGATAAGTTTTCAGAATATATTTTAAAGTATTATATAAAAATCTAATTTTAATCAGAACAGAAATATAAGAGAAATATTAACTGAGCTTGGTGGCTCAGGCTGTAAATGCCTGCTCTTAAGATCCAGCTGTCTACAATTACTGTAGGCTCGAATCCCACCAGGCTCAAGGTTGACTCAGCCTTCCATCCTCTCGGGGTAGGTAAATTGAGGACCCAAGATTGTTGGGGGCAATTAGCTGACTTTGTAAAAATGACGCTTAGTAATAAGCAGGCATATACAATGGAATGAAGGCTATTGCTGAGCACACCAGGTTGTATCCCAAAAATTGTAAGCCGCCCTGAGTCTTCGGAGAAGGGCGGCATATAAATGTAATTAAAAATAAATAAAAATAAAAATAAAAAATAAATAAGGATGGTTAACATGCTATGTCAGTTTTTCTGCCAGCATAATTAAACCAATTTTAAATATGTACATATTTAAGGACAAGATACTATGTGCTGCAAATCATCTTCATTAAATAGTTTTTCATAAATATATTAGGATATCTGCTTAAGGTATATCAGGTTATTTGGAGTGTAGCAGAAATGTGGTTATGCTTTTTCTTTTAAAAGGAGTTTCAAGAACATCTGAAGATTACTACTTTCAGAGACCTCGTCATTAGAGATAAAGAACTAACTGGAGCTGTCATTGCTTCCCTTATCAACTGCTACATCAGAGACCATGCTGCTGTGGATGGCATCAGTTCACATTTACAAGACATTTGTCCGCTTCTCTACAGCACAGATGATGCCATCTGTTCTAAGGTATTTGAGAGTAGTTTAGTATACATTGTGCCACCTGATCCAGATTTATTACTTGACGGGATATGCATATGAATTTTATTTTTAATAAAAATTACTACAAAAATGACTTGTTTTTGCATAAAATGTATTCATTGACAAAGTTGATTAGAAATAGTTAAATGTTAAGACATAATTCCTTATCACAAGATTGTATAGACTTCACTTGTGTGTGATAGAAAACAGTTAGCCCGTGGCTTCTCTAATGAGACTAAACAAAGGATGGACAATCAGGCCAAAAGGTCACTGAAGGAAAAGGTTTTAGATTAGAATGACAAGATATTAGCTCAGCATCAAGGCAACATAGCTCTTGGAGACTGACTTTTACCACTAATCCAGGTGATTATTGTGAATCCTTAATCAAGAATAGACATTGACTGCCTAAATTCAGTCACTGATGGTAAATTCCCCAAAATGCCTTCCACAAATGACTTTTCCTCTGTGATTCCCAAACCACAGAGGACATGTAGGCTGTTCTATTGCAGGGGTCTTCAACCTTGGCAACTTTAAGACTTGCTGGCTGAGGAATTCTGGGAGTTGAAGTCCACAAGTCTTAAAGTTGCCATGGTTGGAGACCCCTGTTCTGTTGTATTGTAAGTTCTACCCAAACTTATACAATGTACTAATTTGGCCTCTTATAAAGGAATTCTCAAGGAGAGAATATTACTGGTATGTGACACAATTGCCCATAATGTAGCCAAAACTGCAATGAGGATGAGGTAGCAAATACTGAGTAATAACATAGCATTTCTTTGATACCTTCAAAATTTTGTCCTCTCCACCTCCTTTTTAAGTCTTAATTTCTTTTTAATTATTATTTTTATGAACTATATAGAATACTTTATTTACTCTAGGTTCTCTTGCTCGTGAGACAAAAGAACCTGGAATAAATAGGGCCTAAAGATAAAACTAGAGGTGATTGGAAAGTAAAGCTGAAAGTGACCCCAGTAGTGGTATCACAAGCCGTAGAGCCTGTGACTTATAAGCTATGAGAGTGGGGCTCTTAACAGATCCCAGGATCATCAGAGCTCTCTTTCCAGAAGAGTGAAGTGCATGAAACAGCTAAGATAGCATGCACAATCTCAAGACAAGTATGACTCAAAACAGATACTCGTTAAATGTAAAATGTTTAAATCTCCATCTGATTTTTGTTTTAAATCTTACAGTTTTAAATCTTACAGAATACGACCAGAATCTTCTCTCAATAACTTCCTGTGATGAAAAATTGACTTCAAGTTCAAACACAGATACAGAATGAAAAAAAAATTGATGTCTGCTTATGTTATTCTAGGCAAATGAACTACTGCAAAGGTCCAGACAAGTTCAAAACAAGTCAGAAAAAGAAAAAACGTTAAGAGAGTCATTGAAAGAATACCAAAAAATTAGCACTCAGGTGGATCTTGCCAACGTCTGTGTACAGTATAGGCAAGGTAAGATGCAGCTATTTGTTGAAAAGCTTCCACACCAACATCTTTTCATTTCAGCTATTGCAAAAATAATAAAATTTGTCAGTACAGAACAGAAACAGATTTACTCAACTAACAAGAGTTTAAAACAATAACAGAGAAACAAATAGTTGAATTAGTTTTAAATTTATGAGGCATTTTGCCTAATATCATTTCCCCCCTCTCTTTAATTTCAAGTGCGTTTCTATGAGGGTGTGGTAGAACTTTCTCTGACGGCTGCAGAGAAAAAGGATCCACAGGGCCTTGGACTTCATTACTACAAAAACCATGAACCAGAAGAGGATGTTACTGGCTGGCAGGCTTTCCAGGAGAGGTGAGTATTTTGGGAAATAGGAGGGATTTTTTTCCCTAACAACATATTTCCAGCAAAATATTATTGATATCAGGAGTTGGGAATTCTCATATATGGGAGAAACTTTAAATTGCTATAGACCGAGATATCACACCCAAGGATATGTTGTCATCACATACAGGTTATGTTCAATTTAATAACCACAATTGGGACCAGAA
This sequence comes from Naja naja, assembly GCA_009733165.1. NCBI lineage: Eukaryota > Metazoa > Chordata > Lepidosauria > Squamata > Elapidae > Naja > Naja naja. Next base: position 287,620,436 of record CM019149.1, read on the forward strand.
TACCCCTTGCTCTGCAAGGCCGTTGTAAACTGAGTCATGCCCAAATTTACAACCTTTTTTTTAGTTGTTTGTTAAGCAAATCACTGTAGTTGTTAAGTGAATCATGTAGTTGTTAAGCAAATCCAGCTTCTCCCCCATTGACTTTGCTTGTCAGAAGCTGGTTGGGAAAGTCACACATGGCAATTAACATGACCCCAGGATGCTGCACCCATCGTTAATACATGTCAAATGCCCAAATTTGATCACATGATTGATTGTAGGGATACTGTAAGTGCGAGAACTATTCACATCACTTTTTTTCAGTGCTGTTGTAATTTTGAATGGTTGCTAAAGGAATGGTTATAAGTTGAGGATTGCCTCTATTTCTTTACCGAATTTACTGAGTGGTTTTTTTTATATTTGTACTGTAGAAAATTGTACTTTTTATAAACGTTCCAGTCTAATAATCTTATGTCCAAGTAACATGTCACCTGGAACATGTGTGATTTTAAAATGATAAAACTTGAAGACATTGATGTACATTGTTTCTTTTCCTTCATGAGCATGTTATTCAACTTGGCATCTTTTTACAGGTTAAATTGTTACAAATGCATCACAGACACCCTTCAGGAGTTGGTTAATCAAAGCAAAGCTGCCCCTCAGTCTCCCAGTGTGCCCAAGAAACCAGGTCCTCCTGTTTTGTCCTCCGATCCCAACATGCTGAGCAATGAAGAAGCAGGGCATCATGTAAGCGCTACTCAAGTCATATGCTGAGCAGTTCCTTAGGGATAAATGGGATTTCTTGGATCGTTTTTTAAAAATCTATTTATTTTCCTTATTAAAGCATAATGGCTTCTTGCATACAAGATTTTCAGAGATTAATTGGAGTATAGAAATATTCAATATTTGGTTCTTTAGTAAATACTAAAGTATTCAGTATTTAATACTTTGGCATATGCTGTTAAGGGTCTTTTTTAATTATTCTAAAAGTGAAGACATGCCTTATATTCTTGCAACCACAAGTAACATTTAAAATGTATCTGTCTTCCTGATTCTAGTTTGAACAAATGCTTAAACTGGCCCAACGTTCCACAGATGAACTTTTTAGTATTGCCCTTTATGGCTGGTTGATTCAAGCTGATTTATCAGATAAATTGCTGCAGGTAAGATCACAGAACAGCTTAATGAACATTCATAAATATAGTTTCTGCTTCAGTTTCAGAAAAATAACAGATTAAATACAACAACGGCAAATCGATAAGATTCCTCCCTCCATTTCTCTAGGTAAACTCTCCCTTTCTGGAGCCGTATCTGGCCCGCATGGCCAAAATCGATCAAAACAAAGTTTGCTATATGGATTTGCTATGGAGATTTTTTGAGAAAAATAGAAGTTTTAGTAATGCAGCCCGGGTGCTTGCAAAATTGGCAGACATGCACAGGTAATATAGCTTTTTGTCTATTAAGACTTCAATTATGATTGCATTATTATTCTATGGATTATTAATGGCTTTATTATTTAAACCCCCTTTATCCCTGTGGATCTCCGTTTGGCCCCTGATCTCCGCTCCTTCCGCCGGGACCTGAAGACCTGGTTGTTTCAACAGGCCGGCCTGGAATGACCCGGGTGCGGGGGGTTTAACTGTTTTAGTTTTTAAGGTTTTAATGTTTTATTGTTTATTCCGACTTGTTAGGTTTAATTTGTTTTTATGTAAATTATATGTAAATACGTGCTGTTTTAATGTTAGCCGCCCTGAGTCCTTAGGGAGAAGGGTGGCATACAAGTCGAATAAATTATTATTATTATTATTTAATAGCACTGAGATTTCGCTTCAGCAGCGTCTTGAATATATTGCACGTGCCATCTTGAGTGCTAAGAGCTCAACAGCGATATCGCCGATAGCTGCAGATGGGGAGTTTTTACATGAATTGGAAGAGAAAATGGAAGTAAGTAAAAGCTGGTTTGCATGGCATTGATGCCAGTGTTGCTTGAAGGAGGCATATAATGTTTTTTCATATTGCAATTAAAAATGGAAAAAATATGCTTATCAACACCTTTCATCTGTGATTACTTTCATTTAGTAAAAATAATAATTAAAAATGATAGAATTTTATTTGCTTATTGTGTTTTTGTGTTGGGAGTGGTACAGTGACCTAGAGATGAAGCGCTTGCCTCACAATCAGGAGGCTGTGAGTTCCATCCTAGGTAGGGGCAGATATTTCTCTCTCTGGGCACAGTGAGAATATATCTGCTGAACAAAACTCCGCATTGGTGACAGTAAGAGCATCCGGCCAGTAAACACTCTGCTAGCTCCATTCAGTTGCCCAGATTCCACCCCGCAAGGGATTATGGGGTTGTTAAAAGATGATTGTGCTTTTATATTGCCTTCTGTGTGATAATCAAAATGATGCAGAACAGTAAAATTATTTATTTTATTTATTAATTTGACTTGTATGCCGCCCCCTCTCCAAAAAGGACTTGGGGCGGCTCACAAATAAAATCAGAACAATAAATTAATTACTTAAACAGTAACAGTAATTTGTTAAAATAGTATAAAGGTGTTTTTTAAGTGAGCAAAAGGGCGTGATTCAAATACAGAACTATTATAAAGCACAGTAATTATAAAAAGTTTACCCTTAAACTTTTCATTTAAATATTCTTGTATTTTTAATTAGGTTGCCAGGATACAGTTTCAAATACAAGAAGCCTTACACCATCAGTGTTCTCATCATTCTTCAGTGCAAGATGCAGTTTCCCAGTTGGATTCTGAGTTGATGGAAATTAGCAAGGTATCTGAACTTCACCATTCTAGGTTCCAATTCTAAATCACTTGTTTGTTGGAATATATATTTACATCTTAAATAATTTATTTTTCCTATTCATACTTTGAAAACTGCAGCTGGCTTACTGTGTCTGTCTTATTGGCTATTTCAGGTGAAGATATGATATTTAGTATTTTCATTACTTAATTAGTGTAACATAATGTTTTCCATTTCTTACAAGTGACCAAATTGTTGCTATTTTGCTTTTTTAAAACTTTAGCTCTATGGAGAATTTGCAGATCCATTCAAACTCTCTGAGTGTAAATTGGCCATTATACATTGTGCTGGACATTCAGATCCTATCTTAGTGCAAACTCTTTGGCAAGAAATAATTGAAAAAGGTAGGTCTTTTGCAAGTAGAATCAGTCTTTGTCAGATCATTTTTCATCTCTTTGTCATTTATATTTCCACTTTTAATAATAGTTTCTGTCGTTTGACAGCAGTTTCTTCATTTTCCATTATCCTTACCTCTGTTTGAGATTTTCTCTTCCACTGCTGTCAATAATTGCCATCTCCCAATTTCAGAGGTCCTTTGAAGTGTCTTGATGCCATGCCTTTGTCTGTCATCCAGCAAATTTCACTGTTTTTCCCCCTGCCTGGAGCTTTAGTCCCTTCTAGGGTTCATTCATAAATTTCTCAAGTTTGTTTTCAGCTTTCCACCTATATTGCATTTCTTTATAGAATAAACAACTCACATCTATATGAAAATGTTATTTTATTTACTCAATTTTTCAGGCTCTTAACAAAAGTTCTAGTCAGTAAAGGAGAATATTTGTGGTGCCCTCTAAGTTCGGTTCTTTTCTTGTAGACATTTCATTATCCAAACTAGGTAACAGAATCAGTGCACTGATGACATTACCTAGTTTCAATGGATTGGAGTGAAAATGGGCTGTCCTTGTTTGGAGAAGCTCCATTGAATGGAGCTTGCCATCAGTCATTGCCATGGCATTATCACTATTCATTGAGAGACATCTAATTTGCCATTTTCCTCAACTGGACACCTGTTTATTATATCTAATTGTATTGAGTTGAAATTTGAAAGAACATATGTAATAGATTTCCCTTTTTATTTCAGCACTGAGTGACAGTCTTGCAATGAGTGCTCCTGATAGGATGCAGGCTCTTAGTTTGAAGATGGTGACACTTGGGAAAATTTATGCTGGAACACCACGCTATTTCCCTTTAGGTATATAAGTCAATTTTATATATTGAATAATATAGACTTGTCAAGAAGGAAGCTGCCTACTGCTTGTTTTTCTTGAATCTATGCCGAATACTTATCCCAAAATCTTCAAATGGTAGAATCCAGAAATACTGTTTGTAGGTTTTGCTTGTTATTTAAAACCAATAAAGGCAGAGCAGAAATAGGAAAAGAAATGATGGAAGCCACCTGACTCTGGAATTGTATCCAAGCAAGTATTTTAAAGGCTTACACTTTACCTTTTGCCTTGTTAGTTGCTATTGTCTTGATAAAAAGCAAAATTGGGGAGGGGAATAAAAAACTGGTAAATTGTGGCCAACTCTGTAACTAAATATGTTTCAAGTTATCATAGGACCAATGAATATTGATGTGGTTGCTAAGAGAACTAAGATACCCTCTTTCAGTAATCTTATACTGGTAATATAAATGCATGTTAATGAGGCCTTTTAGGAGACCACTCTCTTGATTTTTCTTTGATTTTTCTAAAGACCTTTATTTTTAGGTTAGTCAAGATAGTAGCAACTAAGAGTGTCCTGTGAGTGAATTCTAAAGACTCTAGGTTTGGCCCTTTTAATCTGATGTGCTCAGATATGTCTATTTCTTTCTATACCCTAGACTTCTTGGTCTCCCTGACACTTTAGAAGCTATGTTAAAGAACCTCAGCTTCTTCCCAACAGACTTAAATCCCAACCTGTCCTGTCACAGGCAGCAATGTCTCTGTTTTTTATATCAAGAGACTGATCAGATGGAGTCAAGAATGTTCTCTGGTTCCATAGATGAAAAAAAATGAAAAAAGAAAGAATAACATTGTTGCCATAACTGTATGCAAGAATTGATGTTTTATTGCATTACATTTTTTCCTCAGATTTCTTGGTACAATATCTAGAACAGCAAGTGTGTTCTTTGAACTGGGATGTGGGATTTGTAACTTACACAATGCAAGAAATTGGTGTCCCACTACCACGGCTTCTCGAAGTATATGATCAGCTCTTTAAAGCACGGGTATGAGAGTTCAAAATCTAGTTTTCAGTTTAATTATTTTATGATGTTCTCTATTATAACAATGCATGGGATGAGAATACTTACGTTTAGATGCAGTATTATGAGATGCTCAGTTAGAAAGGTTTTTGGTGATTATAGTTACAGATCATTAAGTTTCAAAACTGAATGTATTTTCTGTCACATATCAAAGTTAGAAATATGTATAAAGAAAAAAGATGTACTGTATCTTTCCTCTTTAGGTGGCAATGAGACCTTTAGGCTAAAAAGGGTTTGCCTGGTTTTCTTAGCTCTAGAACAAAATTGATAGATTGATTTTTGGAATGGGAGAAATTTTAAAGGTCCACTGAGCAGAGTGGGGTTTAATATGTTTTCAACACTGCTAGTGCAGGAAAGAGCACTGTTTACCCACTGCTATCATTGGCAGAGGAGGGCAATTTTTATTAGAACTGGCTTCTTGCTTAAAAAAAAGGCAATGAAAACAGAAAGCTTATGTTGAGCTCAGCCCCTAATGATTCAACAGGCATGTCAAGTTGTTTTGTAGTATGTTTTAATAGTGGGTTTTATTGTACACTGCCCATAGCCACCTTGCTTAAGATGAGCATATATTTAAAATTGACAAACAAACAAAATATCTGTGTAGATTTCTGAGCAGCAATGGCTGCTGGTCTTTGTCACAGTTTAGTCTATGTCTTGGTAGCAATGGAGAATTAACAATCTCTAAACTGCCAACTGGTTGGTGAACAAATGTACAAGCTGATGAGTCTTTATTTTTGCATATATACATGTATCTGTGTTAGTACATGTATATATTTCCATATTTTTGTCTGTATAGGATCCCTACTGGAGCAAAATGAAGAAACCATTACATCTTTTAGAGTGCATACATGTACTGCTATCAGGATATGTGCAAGATCCTAACAAAGTAGCTACTTTTGAAAGGTATTTTAAAGTTTTTATACATTGGAAGGGAAGTTTTAATATAGCACATGATGAATGATGATGTTGACAATGCATTCAGGGTTGTTTAAACATATTGAAATTAAATAAGAAAAAAAAACTTCAGTCAAGCTTTTTAACAATATGTTGAGTATTTTCAGGCCTTTTTAATAACTTACATATTTTAATCCATTTTTTATTCTTAAAACCACCTCTTCTGAAATAACACATTTTATAGAAAAGACATGTGGCAGGATGGCAAGAAGTACCTAGTACTCTTTCACCTTCCAATTCCAGAAAGGTTTTTTTTTAACCAACTTAATTTTCATACCTGAAAAATTTATGTCATCAGCCCAAGAGTAGAGTGAGCTGGCAAAAAAGGACAAATATCTATACAGATAGTCCTTGACTTATGACCGCAATTGGGGCCAGAATTTCTGTTGCTAAGCAAACTGGTAAGTGAAGTACACCCAATTGTATAACCTTTTTGCATGGTTAAGTGAATCACAAGGTCATTAACCAATTCCAGCTTCCCCCATTGACTTTCTTATTGGAAGCTGGCTGGGGAGATTGCACATGGCAGTCACATGACCCTGGGATGCTACAACCATACCAATTAAATAAATGCATACCAATTGCAAGTCCCTGGATTTTGATCATGTGACTCTGGGATGCTGCGTTAGTCATAACTTCAAGGATTGGGATGTTCTGATGAGTCTGGTGGATCATTAGGGATTACTGCACTTGCAATTATTTGTGCCAACTTGCCATTATTTACTTGGAAAAGCATCACAACCCAGGTGGCCAGAAAGGCCCATCAGAGACTCCATTTCCTTAGGGTCTTGGGAAAGAATAAAGTGGAACAACGACTGATGACCTCCTTTTACCGGTCCACAATAGAAAGCATCATCACATATTGCATTACGGTGTGGTATGCTGGCTTGACAGCCGCGGATAGAAAGACATTACAGAGGGTGGTGAGCACAGCACAAAACATTGTGGGCTGTTCCCTGATACCACTAGATGATATCGCTAGGGCTCGCTGCCTTAGAAGAGTGAGGAAAATGCTCAGGGACGACTCACATCCCGGTCAGCACTTCTTCACTCTCCTACCATTGGGTAGGAGATATAGAAACATAGCCAGCCGCACCAACAGGCTGAAGAATAGTTTCTACCCGTGGGCTATCAGACTTCTGAACGGAAAATAACTTCATGTCAACATAGTAGGATAGACTTGCAGGACCGGCACATTGTGCAACAAGTCCACATAGTGTAATAAGATTGGGACTGGGTTAGGGTCTTCTGTCCACACTGAGTTGCGCTGGGGGGGTGGGGGTGCACAAAGGGAAGCTCAGCCAATCTCATTTTACACATGTTGTACTCTGACAATAAAGGTAGTAATTTTCAAGCAAGCCTTCTTAAAGCTGGGCCCTGCATTATGGAATTTCCCCACCTGAAAGTTGTGATTGTAAATTTGTTGCCTCTGGAATGCCTCCCTCTTCACCCAGGCTTCCCAGAATGAATGTTGGGTTAATAAGTATATTTATTTTTATTTTCCTTCCATCTACCAACTTTTTAATGAATATAAGTTTCAAGACGTTTTAAGTCACTGTCTAGTAATCGTATGAAAAGGAATATAAGATCCATCTGTTTTCTTTCTCTTTAGACGGCGATTCACAAATATCTGCTTAGATGCTGTTAGCCGTTACCTTGTTGAACTCCAGTCTATAAGTCCGACACTAGCTGTACAGACCATTACAGGGAGCTTTAAGTCTCTGCAGGCAAAATTAGAGCGGCTTCACTAAGTCCAGTGATGCATGTCTGCTTGCTCAGCTATTAATGTACTGGAACTTGAAAAGGCAAAATGCTGATAAGGCTGAAGAGAATCAACTTCCTACTGATCAGTTTTTTAGTGTATCTTAATGAATGTCACATGGAACAGAATGTATAAATAACATTGTTTTGTTGTGTTCTTTTTTTTATTACTGCCAAATTTTTCTAACAGTGAAACTGTTTTATATGCTTTGGATTAAGATGCATTGTATAATTGTGTTCTGGAGATTAAACTTATTTGTAAAATGGTTTTTTTGTAAATCTGTACAATGTGCTTGACCCTAAGACTTCACTATTCCATAGAGTCCCAGCTGGTAGTTTAGGTAATGGAACTGATTAACTGAATTTCATTTTTAAATTCATCATGCCTCAGACAGAAATTCTGTTTCTACAGTGTGCGTACCTACCTCTCTTACTTTTAAAAGGAATTACTATTTGCCTGTACTATGAGAGATTTTGATAGTGGTCATGTCAGCAGAAATACTGAGGAACAAACAAGCCATTCATAATTTTTAATCAAGCAACATTTTTACCACTATACTTTATTGTTTATATGCCACTCGCCTCACTGTCCAAAATGTTTCTGGGCAGCTTACAATAGAATAAAACCAAACCAAACATAAAGACATTAAAATTAACAAGAATCAAATAAAAATTACAAACCAAGATCAAAATGGTATGGAGGTGGAATCTTCTCTATTACTTCTCCAGCCACCTTCACCATGGAGCCCCAAGCCAACCAGCAGAGCCAGGTTTTAAGGGCCTTCCAGAAGGATGGGGTCAGATCTCACCTCCAGCAGCAAGCTGTTCCAAACCCCAGAGGTCACAACAGAAAAGGTTCAAACAGAATAGAGCTGGAGGGAACCTTGGAGGTGTTCCAGTACAACCCACCCACCTGCTCAAGCAGTAGACTCTATACCATTTCAAGTAGTAGATGGTTCTCCATTCCAGTCTTCTTAAAAACCTCCATTGATGAAGCACCCACAACTTCTGAAGTTAAGTTGTTCCAATTCAACTTCCCCTAGATCCCTCTAGCCAAAATTCCTTTATCAAAGGGGTCCTTTTGCCAAAGCGAGGGGTGGAACAATCCCATTGGGGCAAGATAGTTCCTCAGATAACCTGGTCCCATGTCATAAAAGGCTTTAAAGGGGATAACCAACACCTTGAATTGGACCCGGAAATAAACCAGCAACTATATTCTGACATTCGAAAAACAGGATTTTTTTAGAAGCAGCACAGAACCTTTTAGAAAGGATATTGCACAATGGGACATAAATAACATTAATTTTTCAAAGAGGTTTTTACTTTCCTCAATATCAAGTTTAGCATCAAAAATAATGTTGGTATTTTACTAAGATCTTAATGTAGGCACTTTCAGTGTTAAATCATCCAGGGGATTGAAGTACAGCTACGCTGGCTGTTAAATTATTAGTGAAGGCTGTCAATGCAATAATAAAAAATAACTGGTCCTAAGTCTGCATTCCTACATTGGTTCTTTAAAGACGTAAGTTCCTGTTCTGTTCTTGTTGGAGATACTGTAAGGAGCTTCCAAGTTGATTATGATTAACCAGTGACATCACCATTGCTCAGGGGATGCCAAAAAGGCAAGTTAAATCCATGAGTTAGCCACTGGTACTATGGTACTTATACTGTGCCTTTGGTTCAATGGCCATTAGCCAACCTGAGCCAAGTGAAAAAGCTAAGATGGTTTACACTTGTTATTATTTACTACGTTACTATCCAGAAAACAATATGGATCTGTCCAGAAGACCAGCTGGATATGAGGGGCCTTTAATTTCTAAGTAAAATAATGAGGACCCAGTGGGGTTTAGAATTCTACCACATGTTTATAACCATTTTTCTGTATATGTGTAATAGTTATGTGGCAATGAGATGCTACCTAGGAAATGATTGGATGAGAGGATGCAGCCCTGATGACTTCATGGTCAGGGGAAGAAATTTAGGAAGGATCGAGCAGATGGCTAAAAGTGGTGTTGGGAGATTTATACCTTCCAATTTGCAAGTTTCTGTCAACATAGCCTTACAATAAAGTAAAATTACTTCATCTAGTCATGTTTCCTATCTCATTTACCTGGCAGTGCTGGGAATATGTATAAGGAGAGACAATTTATTAGCCCCAAGTAAAATGGCATTCCTCAAAAAGTATTATATTGCTGCAACAGGGACTTCTTAAGCAGATGTCTCCTGTGTTTACTAAACCACTTCTCACCTTTCTTTTCACCTGATGAGATCATCACCCACAAAGCTTATGCTCTTTCCCCCAGTTTAGATGCCTTCCAGAGGGGTTGCCTAGAGATGTTGGGGCTGATGGCACAACCACTCTAGGAGCACCAGACTGGTTTCTGCTCTTAAATCTACTTTTATGCCCTCTTCCTTACCTGTGGGACTGTAATCAAAGCCCATGTACTGGTTGAGGGATACTAATGTAGCACAAAATGTCCATCACCGTGAAGAAACCAGCTAGCAAATCAAGTCTTTTAATTCTGCTCAGCTACCAATAAATTCACGTGTACATCTCTGCAACCTTCCTTTTTTTCTCTTTTTCTTTCCTTCTTTCTTTCTTTCTTTTCCTTCTTTCTTTCTTTCCTTCCTTCCTTCTTTTCCTTCCTTCCTACCTACCTACAATAATATTGAGGGAACTTGCCATCTCCTTCCAGGATTTTTTTTATTTTTTTTTTCTGGTGTAGCCTATACTGCTAGGCTTTCCTGGTGGTCTCCCATCCAAGCACTAACCACACCCTAGTCAGCCAGTACTCTGTGCTGTGACTGCTGGCAGTGGTGAACTGCTCAAAGATTAAGACTTCCCCGAGTCAAGTTGTGGTTTTGAAGGAACAAATTCGTTAGTTCTCTTGACAGTCATCTGGAAGCGGTTCACCTTTCCCTGGGACTCCCCGCCCCCGCCCGCAACTTCTCAGTCTAATCCGGAGGCTTCCTCTTGGTCTCCTGCTTAGCTTCTGAGCTCAACCAACGGCTTCTGGATACTTGACTGGATTAATTCGTTCAAAACGCCAGAAATTTTGCGCAGAAGTTCTGAATCCGAATATAGTCGGAATCTGACACTTCACTCCGGCAACGAAATCCCTCAACTCATTGCCAAGACAAGACCACAAGACAAGACCCGAGCAAGAGGCGAAGAACGAGAGACGTCCTCCGCTTTAGAGGGGCGGGACTTCTCTGTTTACCATTGGAGCGGGCGCCGGGGGGCGCATGCGTGGTGCTCGCGCTCCTCCACCCCTCGGTTGGCAACTTGGGAGCCTGCTGAGTCCCGAAAGGAAAACCGTTGGGCTGAGGCGGTGAGTAGCGGGGCGACTATCTCTTTCTCTCTCTCTCTTCCGTTCTCCTTAGGCGGGATCTCGCGGCCGCGAGCGATTGCAGAGCCAAGAAAAGGCGGCAGCACGACAGTCAAGCTGCTCCCTGCACGAAGCGTGAGGGACGCGCCCCCGTTGCAAAGCAGCCCTTGGTTGGCAATTATTAGGCATAAAAAGGAGAAGGCGGGGAGGAGAGGATTTTGCGGAGAATCTTGCGGTTCCCGCAGGATCCATCCATATATCCTGGAGCCCTCCAGATCTACTGCACCAGTTTTTCCTATTGGCTTGTCAACCTGGGGATTTATGTGCGAGTCATCCGTGGAGCAAGAGATTGGAGGAGGAGGGGGAGCCATTAAATAGATCTATATTTTTCACTGGTCTGGAAGTCTTTGCACACAAGGAAACGGGAGAGAAGGTGGTGGGCAGGATTGTGCCTGGAAGCCTCATTAAGATTGGAGAAGGGCTGAAGTGTTCTCTCATGAATCCAGGGCAATTCCTTGTGATGCCATGGTGATGTGGGTTCTTTAAAAAAGAAAAGAAAAGCAGTATTACAGATAGTCCTTGACTTATACTAGTTCATTAAATGACTGTTCAAAGTTACAATGGCACTGAAAAAAGTGAGTTTATGACCATTTTTCACACTTATGACCTTTGTAGCATCCCCATCAAAATTCAAAGGCTTGGCTTGACTCATACTTGTGACTGTTGCTGCAGCCCAAGGTCATGTGATCATCCTTTGCAACCTTCTGACAAGCAAAAGTCAATGGGGAAGGCAGATTCACTTAACTGGGTTACTAATTTATCAACTGCAGTGATTCACTTAACAACTGTGGCAAGGAAGGTCATAAAATGGGGCAAAATTCTCTTAACAAATGTCTCACTTAACAACATAACTTTTGGGCTCAGTTGTGGTTGTAAGTCAAGGACTACCTGTATAGAAGTAGCATGTCATTACCTCCTGGTATGCTTTACAACCCAGTTTAGTCTGTTGCCTTGGATTTCCTGATGGTCTCCTATCCAGTCAACCAGGGATTAATAACTGTATGGCAGGGGTCTTCAAACTTGACAGCTTTAAGACTTGTGGACTTCAACTCCCAGAATTCCTTCTCCAGTCATGTTAGCTCAAGAATTCTGGGAGTTGAAGTCCACAAGTCTTAAATTTGAAGACCCTTGCTGTATGGCTTTTTTAGATCATCCATCGTCAATTAGATGCTGCCACCTGCTGTACTCAGGTGTAAATGTCTATAGAGATTCTCAATCATCCAGGTCCTGGTTGTCCCAAAGGTGCTTTTTTCAAGAGGCAACTGGACTTTCTTGTTCTTCTTTGGGGATGTTTTGCTTCTCATCCAAGAAGCTTCTTGAGCTCTGACTAGATGGTGGGGGATGCAAATGGCCAGCTGTCTGCAAAGAATATAAATCCTTCCATTCCAGTTAATAGAATGCCCTTTTTGTATGTTTTCCTTCTTAATTTTGTTTTTATCTTAATTTAAATTGTTTGTTTTAATGGTTTTTATATATTCTTCACTATTACCACATACATCTCCCAGTATCATTTTATGTAAGATGGATGACTATTCAAATGAGAGGAAATAAATAAGTTATGTTTATATATGCAATAGGCTAACAATGGTTGGAAGAATCCAATCTAAACAGAAATACAGCTTCATCTAGCAAAGCATCCTGATTCTTACCAGCCAAAATGCTTTATGGAACCTTGTGGGCAAGAAACAAAGGCATGTTTGCTTCATACAGGAGGTACAGTTTAACCAATATGCTTATGGATCTAGACTTTAAAATTATGTGAAATTTCTAGGTATATGTTAGCTCAAATGAAGTACTTCTCAATGGCTTCAGAAACTATCCAAATTCTTTGCATAGCATCACAAGCAAAATGGGTCTGCATGTATATGCCTGCAAAGTCAGCTGAGAAGAGCTTTTAAGGGAGTCATACAGAGATGCTGCTGATTTAACGATTTAAAGAATGGATCTGTATTAATATACATTGTGAAGTAATTTGGGTGTCATGCTGCTCTAGAAACCTCCATGAACTTGACACATTTCCCTTTAAAACTTTCTAAATCCATGACCATTGACACATCTTTTGGCATAGAATTTCACAAGTTTATGTTCATATGTATACTGATAAATATACAAGTCTGAATAAATACCAAGTAATGGGAAAGATCTTAGGATTGCAATTGGCAGTTTGATGAAGAACAAGGTACAGCAACAATATAAATTTTATGTTGGAGATGACTGAAGAAGAACCAAGAGACATACTACCAATATCGTATCTATATATAAGCCTTCAGTGTGATCATACTTGGAATATCTTACATTGGAAAAGCTGAACAAAATGCAAAATGTGGCAACGGGAATTACTGAGGGATGATTATGAAGTTTAGGGCTTTTAATTTGGAAAAATGGAAAGTAAGGCGAAAGGAGTACAGGTTTATAGATGTATGCTTAATATAGATAGTAGTTTTTTTTTCTTATCACTAACACTAGAATTTGGGATCATCCAGTGAAGTTGAAGGGAGACTTATATATCTTTACCTTGTGTATAGTTTCATTGATATAATATATGATCTTGCCAGATTTTTGATCTGCCAGATTTTTGCACAAGAAGCTATCATCAATTCATCCTAACATCCTCATGAATCAGTGATCCTAGGCTATGCAGTTATTGAAAAGTCTGCTTGGCTTTGAAAAATCTTTGCGCAAGTACCCTTTAAAGCAGCAGGCCCTGAGCAGCCATTCTGTTTTGATCCAAATGGCAAAACTGATCTGTGCATACTCAAATGCTCATCACTTTCCAGTGAAGCAAAAGATGTAGTTGGATGACTCACAGTAGAGGGATTCAATTATGCAAGTTGAGGCAGTGCATTGAACCTGATTGCTGGTGTTCTGAATTGAAATGCTATCTTAAAGCCTATTTGACATGCCCTCTGGTATCTGGTATTGAATGTTGTTTTGAATAATTATAACATATGAACAAATGGAAATTATCTCTCTGGTTTAATTATTTCAATACTTAAGGACTTTAAATTGTTTTGCAGAGATGTTGTTGAATTTTCATTAAGGAACCATTGAAAAGCTATTTAAAGTTTGATAAATGTTATGGATTATCGTATGTTTTAATCATGAAAGTCAAATTAGAGGTACTAGCCTCTACATGTATCAAACAGAAGAAGCCATGGCCTCGATCACCTGGCTGGGAGAGGTAATTATAATTTTTTTATATATTGTACATTAAAGGTACATTCCTCCAAAATTTAAATCTTACTGGCATAACTTCAAGTCATTATGAAAATCTAAGTAATATAGCAACAGCAATAATCTATACATCATTAGGAATTACAATAAAAATTGTCTGAGCAGTTGAAAAATGCATCATTGAAGTTTAAAATATCTACTTTGCTTAGAAAAGAGCTGAAAATCCAAAAGTTTGGATTTTTCATAACGTAAAGCATTCCTATCTAAACTTGTTTTATTAACTAAAGATAATGTTCTTGAATTTTTCATTTCAGTCTCAGATTTGTATTACGCTGACTACTATTATTGCAATTTATTTGATTCTTTAAAGTTATTTTATTCAAGATATTTTAATATACAATACTAATCACATATTCCTTCTACATTTTATTCATACTCATGACGCTTGAAAATCTTTTTTTTATTCGCTATGTTTTTTAAAGTATCTTCTATTTTAAACTTGGATTTGTACTATGGTGTCTTATAACTGGATCAGTGATAATGTATGATGGTCGAAATTGCTTTTTCAATTTCAATTTTTCAACTCCTCAATTTGATTTTATTTATTTTTATTGAGTTTTTAATTTAAACTATATTGAATCTCTGATTTGGATACCTTATAAATCTAAATTATTACTACCAGTATTATTGTTGTTGTTATCAAAATTCCATATCAGATCTTTTTGCTCAGAAAAAAATTGTCAGAAAAGTCTTGTTTTCAAGGAACATTTATCTTTGTGTAAGGATCAGAAAAAGAGTTTCTGAATCAAGTATTATGTCATTTAATGTTTTACTTTTATTTCTTATAATGCTAGCAGAATTCTTGAATTAATCCAGACATTCATTAGCAAGAAAAAAAATGTAAAGAGACTGACATTCTTTTAATAGGAAAAAGAGGCCGTTTTCCTATTGGATGACAAAAACATACAGGAAATTAACCTACTTTCTGGAAAAACAAAAAAGAAAATTCCCCAATTACAGACTTTTCTGAAGAATGTTATTGTATTATCAACCTCAAGAAATGGTAAAGTATTACACTATGAATTCTTTCTACCTAAGTGTATGAAGTTTTGTTTTTATATAACGCATAGAAGTTTCTAATAATGAAAATTAGCAGTTCTTTGGTTGTTTCTGATGTAAATTGGTTAACCCTTTTTCTGGTTATAAATACACTCATGATGCAAAATTATTCATGTATTTGGAATATTAGATCCTAATTGAATATACATTTAACTGGGAAGGAAAGAGTGAACTCATTGAAGAGTTAAGCTCATACTGTACATATATAAGTATATGTGCATCACACTCTAAAATGATGCACTTTATTTAATCTTTTTCACATAGGAGCTTGGTTGGCAGGAATGCTTAAAACAGGAGAGCTCTTTCTTTGGAACAAGGACCAAGACATTATAAAAACTGTTCCAGCCATAGAGGAATCTAAAAAAGTGTCTATGGCAGTGCAAGGTATGATTATTCAATTAATATAATTGTTTAAAAAAATCTTTTTTTCGCTTTCATCTTTAAAAAATACTCGGCATGTTTTTTTTTAAAAAAACATATATTAAGAACTGTACTTTAAAATTGTCATTTTTCTTATAGTATTTTTCATAAATATCAAGGGTACTACCTAATTGTTTGCAATAATGACTCATTAATATCTAAAATGTATACTTATTGAGGCTATTATTACTAAGTGTGTTGCTTATTTATGCAGTAAAAGCATTGATGATAAAACATGTATTCTTGTTTAAATTCTACTACCTAACTATGCTTGTTTGTGATAGCATGTGTTTCGTTGTCATAAATTAACTAAATATTTTGAGTAGATTTAGAAGAACTGAATAATTCTAACACAACATTATTTTCTAGAACATTCCTTGAGGTTATGCCTATGTGTTTCTGGCAAAGGAAATAAAATACTTCTTGCTACTCCAGATGTCTGTGTCTTATTGTGGGAAAGTATAGAATCAAAAGCAACACCTTCTCAAATTTCTGCAATGGGGCAGTGGTCCCAAATTATTCCTGAAGCTTCAGTTGTGTTACCAGCCATCAAAGAAAAAGAAACTGTAGTTGGTGCTGATTTTATTGAAAATGAGGTAAAATATAAACTACATCTCATCTTATTCATTGATAATCTTATTTTTAAAATATGCAGTGAATTTTCTTATAACAGCCATATAATTCTGGTTATTATTGAAGACTATGTGTTTATCTTAAGTAAATATCTACTTTGTATTGAAAGTAATTTATATTGAACCTGTGGCTATTGCCTGTATTATTCATAATTGGACTATGAATTATGGTGCTTATGCAGCCAGACATGCCACCCTCAAGTTCAGACTTCTGGATAAACCGAGAATTTTTTAGGTGTCAAAATACACCTCCCAAAAAATCAGGTTTTGCTTATTTTGAGGATAGGCCTATCAGTGACTAAATACAGTAATACTTGTTAAAAGTATCTGTATTTTCCACTTATATGTAAGACCATCTGCAAATAAAGTGACCCTTGAAGTTTTAACCAGACTAAAGAAAAAGATGGGTTGACTAAGAGTGCTAAGAGTGGCATATTTTTCATGGTATCTCAGTTAAAAATATTTGAGGTTGGCTTATACATAGATGGGCTTGTACAGAATACAGATAATCCTTGGTTAATGACTAGCTTAGCAACTATTTGAAGTTACAACAGATCCCAAAAATGCTTACAACTTGGATTGAAAGTTCCAGTGGCTGACCCCCATGGTCACATGATCACATTTTGGGTGCTTAAAAAGCAGTCCACATTCACAGATGTTTGCAGCATTCCATGGACATGTGACCTTGATTTACAACATTTTTTTTCCTGAAAACTTTTACTTCCTGTTTTTGGCAAAAAAAAAATCTCATTGCGAACTGTGTGTTCATTTAAAACCTGCCTCACACATATACTTAACAATCACTGCAAAAAAATGTTGTAAAAACGCTCAGCTCGGCACTACTTAAAACTATAATTCTAGGTTAAATTATAGTAATAAATTGAGGACTACCTGTATGTACGGTAAGCTGAATCCTGACATTGTTCAGGAAGGGATAAAATTGAATGACAGGGATCATGAATAGGGTGTCTTCTATCTTGGCAACATTTTTTATAGATCCTCCTTGGGACATATTTAATGCCCAACATCTTGGTCTTATCTATTTGCATTGGCATGTTCGCATGTGATGGCAATATATTGAATTTTCTGCTGTGTTTTGTACATGTGTTTTTCCAGACAACACAGTAGAGTTTAGGATCCTAATCATCATATTGCATATGCAAGATAGTTCATTATGACTGCAGTTTAAATTTCTACAGATTAATAGGGGAATGGTTAAGTGTTCCATAACATTAATTGCTGACCACGTGATAAAATGTGAATAATTATCATATATAAATTTAAATAATTGATACATAGATAATTCAGAAATATTGATTTGTTGACAGGTATTGGGAATTTGTTGCTTGGGTTCTTTTGCATTTTATTATGAGGACAAACTGGTGCTGATATTTTTGAAGATCAAATGGCAGGAGAACAGTTTAAACAATGCAAGGTAAAACATAAATATTCTCATTTTTAAATGCAGATGTTTATATCAGATATTTAGTAAAATGCATATTGGTTTATGAATGAAAATTACTGTTTATATGCATGCATGTATAACAGAGACTAGGTGATAAATATATCATTTTGAATGAAAAATACATTAGATAGACAATTATATTTTTCCCCTTGACATCTGAATGTATATTTTAGGAATATATACAATCTGTATTTCCTAAAAAGTGGATAACAACTGCCAAAAAACTAGGATGGATAGTACATAAAACCATAATACTTAGTAGATGAGATAGAAGGAACTTAAATTCCTTCTACTTTCACTATTATTGAAAATGAGGTAAAATATAAACTACATCTCATCTTATTCATTGATAATCTTATTTTTAAAATATGCAGTGAATTTTCTTATAACAGCCATATAATTCTGGTTATTATTGAAGACTATGTGTTTCACTATTTTTCAGTTGCACAGCTCACTAGCTTAACTTTTAATTTCAAAGAATCTAGGTTTAACTTTCCAGAAACTGTAGCGAATAAAAATGGGTGAAGTAGGCTGGTTTAATTATTTGAAGTCCATGTCGATTAACAATATCCTTTGCATGCTTAGCAAGAAGGAAAACTTGACTATACATCAATAAAATTATTTTCCATTTTTCCTGTAATATGCACTTTTTTCTTCATCCGACGTAGCTCTGTTCCATGTCAAATCCATTGGGCACAACAAACATGCTCTCTGCTTAATTTGGCTCCCGCTTGTGAATCAGTGAAGTCGAGAGGTGCTTTGCTTACTGCATTCTCACATGATGGACTTGTGCTAGCAGTTGCTCTCAATCAAAAGGATCTACAGGTACCAATGTTAAAAGCATACTGAGAAAGTGACTTTATTAATAGTGTGTCCTTTGTTAAATTTGGCTTTGTAAATTAGTTTGAATACACCCAGTATCACCCTGGTAGAATAAGATGCCTAGAATTTAATTGCCTTTCCCTTTCAATTCTTGGCAACCATCACTTTCTTACATTTATATATGATCACCGAACCTATCTGGCATGCAAGGCTATAGAATAAAAAGGGAAATTTGAACCTTCCTCTGGCCACTTTTAAGGAAACTGCCCAGTCTCCAGTTCTACTTGCTACTCTTCATCCTATTAAAAGAATCTGCTGCTGCTTTCCAGGAAGGGGATGGGGGAACACTTCCTTCTGGTGGTGCAGTCTTTAATTTATTTAATTAATTTTAATTAATTTAATTTAAGACTCTTTTAGTCAGGGCTGTCAAACTTCTGGGCCACACGTGCTGGCCACGCCCATGCCCAGTTTAGCGAAGGGGAAAAAAATCCCAATATGTCATGTGACACATGAGTTTGACACACCTGCTTTAAGTCTTAAAGTTTAAAATTATATTCAGCAAAGAGACTTGTGATGTAATCAAGGAACAGTAATTTTGTATCTTGTCCAGAATCAGCATTTATGTTCAACAAATAATTTATAAAGGAAAAGCAATTTAAGAAAAGATAAAGATACATGAGACATTAATAAATTATTAAATTTTATCCTGGTGTTTCGTCCATATTAAACTTACTATTATTCTTTTTTTAAATGCTCAGGCAACTCAAATTCTGTTTATGAGCACTAAGAATTTTATTACTACTTCAGGGAGTCTTAAAGGTTGTGGCAGCAAGAATCCCAAAATTCCATCCAAATTAATAAGGTCAGTATGAAACCAACTTTTTTTTCCCCAGGAGATACTTTGAAATCCAGTGTGGATATTTTAGTTGCATGTTCCTGAAGGTATTATTTATTGTATTGTTGAAGGTCTTACTGGATTTCTGACATGAGCTGGACTCCTGATAGTCTGTTTTTGGTTTGCATGTTAAAACGTGGATCTCTGATCATAATGACGTGCTTGGGTGAACTGATGACTTTAATTACTTACGGCTGCTCTGTAGAATTTGGACCAGCAGAATTTATTCCTCTGCATCCATTAATAACACACAGGTGAGATAATAAAACAATCTAAAAAAGTCATCTGAACTTTATGTTTTTCTTCCATATATTTTCTAATAATGATTTGTTAAACTTGTATGCTATTCAACTCTCAACAACTCTGGATGCCTCACAATAGTAAAAGAAACTACAATAAATTCAGTAAAATAAAAGATAAGATAAAAGGTGATATGCATGATAGTCCAGAGGGAATTAAGCAAGGGGTCTTGCTCTTCTTTGCCAAAGGATATTCATATTTTAAATGTTTCATTTTTTAAACTTATTTCTTTTATTCTCTGTCAACGAAAATGGCACTGGCAAGAAAGATTAACTTCATCTTAAAGGACCTCTTCTCATTTTCTAAGAGTGCAGCTTAACATACTGTATTCAGGGTGGGGATTTAGCCTAATATATTTTTAAGTGAGATCAACATTTTTGCATTATGATACTGTACATTAATCTTTCATTTTTTTTGGTTTATTCTTCTATCTGCTAGATCACAGAACTCTTTCTTGAATTCTCATGATTCATCAGTTTCTGAAGGGGACTTCATGAGGCAGAGGTTTTCTGTCATATGTCACTCGAGTTTGCCTTATCTCATTGCTTCTGATGGATACATGGTTACTGTTCTTAAATTTTCCAGTGAATTTTCACCTTCTACATATACAAAGTCATTGCTGCTTGATTCAGCCCAACGACTAGAAAAGTTGCACCACAATTTGATTACGTTCAAGGTAGTCATTGCTTTCTTAATTTTTTATTACCATATATTGGTTTGCAATTAAGGTCCATAGAGTCCTTTCTGAAAATGGCCACAAAACAGTTGCTACTTACAATAATCCGTTTCTTTCTTTAAGGAGGCATCCAATTATGAGTTAACACTCTCTTTCCCCAAGAATTGGAAATTGTTTAATATTTGCCAAAGGGTAATTCTCAGTGTTCTTTTGTATTTTACTTAAAATCAACTTTTCTACTTTCCTCAACTAACAACCATTTGTTTAGTGACTGGCTGAAGTTACTGTACACTGTAAAAAGTGACTTATGACCGTTTTTCACACTTAACGACTGTTGCAGCATCCCCATGGTCACACAATCAAAATTCAAATACTTGGCAACTGGTTCATATTTATGACAGTTGCAGTGTCTTGGAATCATGTGATCCCCTTTTGTGACCTTCTGACAAGGAAAATCAGCGGGGGAGTCAAATTTACTTAACAACTGTATTAACTTAATAACTGCACTTATTCATAACTGTGGCCAGAAAAGTCATAAAATGGGGCAAAACTCACTTAACAACTGTTTTGCTTAGCAACAGCGATTTTGGACTCAATTGTGGTCATAAGTCAAGGATTACCTGTATTCTTTTCTGATGAAAATGTCTTCTGTTGCTCTCTTCTGTACATCTCTTCATTCTTCTGCTTAAAGTTTCAGGCTTTATGTTGTTCTCTTCCATAGTCTGAGGGGAAAAAGCAGCCATTGCAGTCTTTGTCTTCTTTAAGAGCTAATCTCCTACAATATGAAAATCAACTTTCTACTTTCTCTGGCACTCCAAAGTTTCTACAAGAAGAAGAGGCAGCCACTGAACTAATTGAAGAAATATCACTATTCCAGGTATTCTGATTGTTTTATAACATTGAATGATTAATGTTAATAACTGTAAATCATAATAAATAAATAGTAAATATTTAATTATATAATGTGAATGAGAATAATTGTTATATAGAAAGGCCATTTTGTTTGTTCAGAGGATAGTAATGTAGAATTTTGTGTTTGAGATTTTCTGTTATTAAAGATAAATCTTCCTTTTTTCTGTTGTTGATAAATGTTGATAAATCTTCTTCACCCTCTCCTGGTGCTCAGAAGGCTACTTATGTGATACAGGATCCCTAATCTTAACTTAGAGTGAATCTGTACAACAATATCAAACATTTTATCTTGGCTAAGTATTCATTTACATTTTGCTGAATAGATATTGAACCATTCATACACCAAACTGACCATATAGCCATGAAGGATTTAGATATCGCACTTGCAACAGTTTGTAGACCAGCACTCAGAGAAATATTGTGTTTCACATTTTTTCATGTGTTGTGTGTACATATATATATTGTATATGTGGATCTATAATTATTACTGATACATATATCACAAAATTAGCATCTTTCAAATGTATAACATTTTTTAAAATATAGGAATGCAATGAAGAATCCAGTGATGACAATTTTTTTCAAAGTAATTCATACATTTTGAGAAGCCAAAAAGCAGATTTTGCTTTAGGTGATGAAGGCCAGCTGGAATTTGCATCAATGTTTGACACAATTCATGCAATAGATGGTACAGACAGAAAAAAAGATGGCCTGTTGTTTGAACTGAACCATATTCAAAAGAATCTCATCGCTGCTTGGAGAGTGGGCACTTCAAGAAGTATAAAAGAAAAAGACATATTATTGAATTTTAACATTCGTTGCATTGTACACTTCTTTAACATTCTCCAGCATGTGAAGCTGAAAGAATTAGATCATCCTATCAAGAATCAATCATGGATACAATGTGTCTTAAACTGTTTCCACCAATTTTTGACTGTCCTAAGTTGGGAAAATCAACACAGACAAACATTGGGGTATTTAATGAAATTCACAATGCAGACCTTGAAACTGATACTTGCAGAACAACAAGATCGCTTTTTCTCCACTAATCTTTTGGGAGGTTTCTCATTGCTGAAGATGGTTATTCATTATTTAAATGCCAAAACAATACCACAGTATGAAGGTCTTCTACCAGATCTGAATGGTAGTAATAAAGTGGAACTAGATTCTATTGATGTGCCTCTGTTTCAAAGCATGGATTGGAATAGTCACCAGAAGCACTGTGCAATACATTCTGTGCTAACGTGTTCTCTTCCAATGGGAAACCGAACTGAGAATCAAGAAAAAAGGTATTTCTTGTATAAAAATTATTATATTAAATATTTTACTATTTTGATGTATAGTGTAACTTGAATCATGAGTAAAATATCATAAATAAGAATTCTGGAACAAGTAAAGTGCAGCATTTGAGTTTGTGTACCCCTTCTGGTTTCTTAACACCTATAATAGATTTTATTATGAGACCCAGTATGCCAATAACCAGTGGGACCACCAAAGCCAATGTATGCCATAATCTGTCAACATCAGTTTTCAGATCTTAATACTTTATGATCATCTCCAGTTCTTTGTCTTCTACAGTATTCTTCTATCCAGGGGTGGGATTCTACTGGTTCTGTCCGGTTCTATAGAACCCCCTGTTAACTTTCTAAGCAGTTCGGAGAACCGGTAGTTAGAAGCAATGTCCTTTTGTTTTTTTCCACCCTTATTATATTCTTGCCAGTATGCTTAGACTTCCTGTCTCCGGAGCTTCTGAGGCTTGACTTACTTAAAGGGGAAGGGTTGTTTTAAGATTTTTACACTGCTGTTGGGAGGAAAAACTTCCCTAGACAATCAGCACTTTGAAGAAATAATTGGATAATGAAGCAAAGCTTTTAGTGACAGGGAACCAAGATGAGTGACATTCAGCAAGGCTTCTTGGCTAGCTAGAAAGATTGACATTCAAACATCATACCCTTTCTGAGTTTTGGTCTAAAACTGGTTTTTGGTAAGGTTAATTCTATGCTTGGTGATGTTTAATCTTGTGTTTATTGATGGGATAATTTTCCCTATTTAGCTTCAACAAGCAACAGCTACTGTTGTGATTTAATTATTTGTATTGTGTTTGAATTTTTTCCTGCTTCATGGTTTCTTTTTCTATCTGGGGAAAGGGTCTTCCTTTACTGCTTTAGTACTATCTGACACTGTCCTTTTGGGGTATACTTCCAAGAGGCAGGATGCAAGCTTGGCACTGATTTTTTTTACTGCCTTTCTGGGGGGCATGTGACCTTTCCTTAAATCTGGATGATTTCCTTAGGATATCTTGTGAGGTGAGTGAGACCAGCTGGTATCTTAAGTGGTGCAAATGGATCTAAGGATTGCTTTTCCTGGGTGTGCTTTTTCTGGAGAGCTTAAATGACCTCTCTGCTAAAGCAAGAGATGGCTGCTTGATAGTTATCACTGCATTTTAACTATTTTCATTCCTGAAGGTGCTCTAGCACCCTGCCTGATTTGTAATAGTAGCTTGCAGGTATTTTTAATCTAATGATTGGTATTTAGGGCAGCTTTTTGCAAGTAAAGAAGTTTTTTGTATTTTTGTACAGGTAATCCTTGACTTACAACAGTTCATTTAGTTACCATTCAAAGTTACAGTAGCACTGAAAAAAGTGACTTATGACCTTTTTTCACAATTATGACCGTTGCAGCATCCCCACTGTCATGAGAGGCCAGGGGAGGAGAAGCCCCCCCCCTGACATGAGTGATGTTGAGTTGGCCACACCCACCCAGTCACATGACCTTCAAGCCACACCCACCAACTAAGCCACGCGCACAGAACTAGTTGTTATAAAAACTGAATCCCACCCCTGCTTCTATCCCCTGGTATTGCCCATCAATTAATCACACTTTCTTTTTTTCAACCAGAGTTAAATTTGTGCATTATGAGCCAAGACATTACCAGTTTGTATTTGGAAATCCCACAATATTTAACTTGCTCATTTTCAACTACTTTTTCAACTCTGTGTTCCCACCAATTTTTCATTAGTGTCCCGTGTTATTTTTTACAAAATTATTTATTCCATTGAATAATTTTGTTGATTGTTATGTCATTGTTCATAATCAATTTGTATGATCTTGCATGAGCTGAATATCTGATCTACCATTTCTTCACACAATCCAGACTTTGAGTTACTTGATAATAATGATGATAATATAATATAATTATTACTTATGGGCCTGGTTTTCAGCCCTGAATTTCCTGGTGACTTCTCTTTGAAATACTAGTGTAAGAATATAGAATATGTAAGGATTAGTCAATAGCTTGCTTTAATTTGTGACTTTAATTCTTTTTAAATTTAGGTTAGCTGTAATCTGGCGACACTTGTATAAGCATGTGATTTGGTATTGGGCACAACTAAGCGGAAAAGTGAGTAACTCAAACAAATCAATGACTGAAATCCAGATTGCTCAGGAAATTCCAGTGACCAAAGCACTTGCAAGTCATATACAGGCAATTTTACAATCTTCAGGAGAAAGTTTGGAACCGTTTCTGAATCTCAAGTCTCTGAATGGTTAGTGTCTTGAAGAAACCACCATCATATACCTTGCATAAATATATACATGTAAATAAAAAATTGATCATCCACCACCTGCAATGCTAATAACTGACACAATTTAAAGGGCTGATTTGACCTTAAATTCTGCATTCAGCGGGATGAGATATCCAATAAAAGGTTAATGTTCCCATTAACTCTTATGTTGAGAAACAAAACAGATTCCTGACAATACCCACAGTGAACTTATTCATTCAGATTTTTTTTCCTAATAAGTATCAATGTCATCTATGTGAGAACAAAATAATTCATGGTTGTTGCAAACTGGCCTGAAGATTAAGATTAGTTTAAATGCTAGATTTCAATTTGTTTTTAAGGTGAGGAAGAGTTTCTGATAGGATCGTATAAAAAGTCTGTGGAGGCCTGGGAGAGAGCTTTTCAGGAAACAAAAGCAAAAGGTATGATAGTGGTTCCATTTTTAAGGTTAGTCCTTTCTGCAAAAATTACTTGTTTTAAGAGATATGGGTGGTCTTTTGTTGTTCTTGACATTGTCTGCAGTCTCTTTGTAGCAGTATGGTGGGTAGAGTTGAAGAAAGCAGTGAATGGGGCCAAAGCCAAAAGTAGGTGATAAGATCTTTCTAACTCTGATACACTTTCTTGCACTTTATGTTCCCCATTTTCTGTGTTGATTGTTTCTATCCCAAACAGCATGTAAGGAAAGTTGCTCATAAGATTTTCAAAGGGCTTTTGACATTGGACAAAAGAGCAGAGGTGGCCCATCTCTAATTTAAAATTTTTATATCTTTCTCTTTACCTTGGAAGTATATATAAGTTCAGTGATGGTAAACCCATGCAGTTCTTTCTGTTTATAATTTAAAAGAGTGTGATATTAAAAGGAATAAGGCAACAAGAGTGGCCAATTTCAATTTACATCATTAAGCAAGGATTACCTGCATATTAAGGTGTGAGTTTAACTGAACTTCAGCAAATTCCTTCAATACCCGTTAATGCAATTCATCTGCTATTGTGTATTGAAGAATATTCCTTAGCTAATAATTTGGTATTTCTTTTTATTTCAAGTCTCAATCTGGCCCTTTCATCCTGCTCCTGTTCCACAATTGGCCTGCATCCAGCATAGCCAGGCAAGATAAAAGTATGCAAATTGTCAGTGTGCTGTAGTTGCAGCTAATAATCTTACAGCATGTAGACCTTAAGTCCCTTATGTGTGATGCTTCCTACACTATCACCCCTTAGAATTCCATTTCACTCTCCTATCATCACCGTAGCAATTGTTTGGTGTCCTCTTTCACAGAATAGTTTTATGCTTGTCAACCTACCATACCATTTTCTCTTTAATCTGTCTTTCATACTCTGCCCATATAGTCTCTTAGAGTAGTAATTATGTTGCTTGGAGAGAAAGATAGAGCTCCATCACAGCATTCCTATCCTAAATGGGTTTGGAATTGCCTGGGGAAACATGGGGAGAGAGAAAGCTTGTACAAAATAGAAATGAAGTGTACATACCTGAATTGGAGGTTTCTAAAACTGCCTCACACTTTTGTTATTGGGTATATGCAGACAGAGAATCTAGCAATACAGCATTTGATGCAGATAAGAAAAAGCCAGAAGTAACAAGATAATTAAAATTATTAAAAGTTAAGTTTAATATTTATAAACTAGAACACTGGGATTCAAAAGAGTTTGCCTATGCCAATTTTTCTTTGCAATAATGCTGTTGAAGAGTTCAAGTTGAAAAATCATTCAGTTAATCTTGTTTAAGTGATATCAAATGATTCAAATGAAATGTATTCTAATATAATAATCAAATATAATAATTGCATCATGTATTTCTATTTTCATTTATGAATATGGATCTGAGAAGCAGATTTGCATTCATATGCATAGGGTTTATTTTTATATAACTAGGATTATGTTTTTAGCTTTTGTCCAATTATTTTTCTTTTTAAATATAGGGGGAAAGAGAATACCCTTTCTTCAAACTCGATATTATCTTGCTATTTTATATTGCCATCTGTATCATTATAATATAAGTGAGGCTCAGGGTCTGTGTGATCATCTGGTATATGAACTTCTAAAACGAAACCAAGTTTCTGTAAAAAACCGAGATGTTATGACAGGTATGTAGATGTAGAATTCTTCTTTCATCACTCAAGTTACATATAATAATGCAGGTAGTTTTCAGTTAAGGACAATAATTGTTACCAGCAATTAGTTACTAAGCAACAGGATCATAAAGTGAAAAGTGTTTGCACCGAAATATTCCAGCATTCCAGTTGCTATCATTAAACACAATGTCATGTGACTACAACTTGTAACTTCCTGCCAGCTTCCTCATTTGTTTGTTTGTTGGGAGTTGGCACTGAAGGTCCCAAATGGCCATCACATGACCGTGACACATTGCAACGGTCATAATTATGAGCCATAATTATCAAGTACCCAAATTGCAATCATGTGACTAAGACTCTGATAGTTGCCACTTCAAGGACCATCCATAAATCTCGTTCAGCACTATCTAATTTTGAACATTCACTGAATGAGTCATCACTAAATATATTTAACTTGATATGTTGCAGATGTATTATTTTTGTTACAGTTATAAACATATGTTGTTCATCATTTCTATATGGATAATAGAGCATTGCTTTGAATTACATTATGCATTTTTTTATTTGGTTGCTTTTAAACACTTTCCCTCCCAAATCTCCCAAAAATTTCCTCCCAAATCTGGCTTAAGAGTATAGATAGTTCTCAATTTACGGGCACAATTGAGCCCAAGGTTTATGTTGTTAAGTGAGAAATTTGTTAAGTGAGTTTTGCCCCATTTTATGACTTTCCTGGCCACACTTGTTAAGTGAATCACTAAAGCTGTTAAATTAGTAACATGATTGTTAAGTGAATCTGCCATCCCCATTGTTTTTTCTTGTCAGAAGGTTACAAAAGGGGATTGCATGACCCCGGGACATTGCAACTGTCATAAACTGGCATCCAAATGTAAGTCACATGACCATAGAGATGCTGCAACGATCATAAGTATGAAAAATGGTCAAAAGTCACTTTTTTAATGCCATTGTAACTTTGAACGGTCACTAAAATTGTTGTAAGTCAATGACTACTTGTACAGTGTCTCAAAACTTAAATGGCTATTATCTTAATAACTATCAGCGTATCTGCTACAACTCTTTTTTTCTCTAAAGCACACTGATTGTCTTGCATCAAAACAAGGTGTTTGACATTTAAAATGGTTTGCTTCAAAATATTTTGTGTGTCACTGTTTGGGGGTTCAGTATAGTCCTATCCCAGCAGCACCTGCCCTCTGCGGGAAGATGGCATTTCAGAAGGTCTTAAAGTCCTGGCTGTTCTCACATGCCCTTGGCTAGCCTGACTGGAACTCCTTGCAGGATGTATATATTTGTGACATTGGGTGAATTCACAATTTTGAACTTTATTTTTGCTTGTTCTTACTTTGTTTCTTTTCTTACTCATTGTATACTCTATTTTCCTTGTTCTATTATGAGCTGCCCGGAATTGTTCTGGAGTTTGGCAGCACTTACATCAAATCATTCATTGTTATTTTTGTTATTATTTCTATTTGAAGTAAGCTCCATTAAGATCAGTAAGATCTTATATTAGTATAAGATTGCAGTCTTTGGCTTTTGTTTCTGAAAGACCAAGGAATTCTTACATGCTGAGTCGTAATAACTTAATTTTGAGCTTTTTACTTCATTCAGTTACCCCAGACTTAATTAAATTTTCATTTTAGATGCTGAATGGATAAAAGATATTCACACTGAAGCTGCTCTGGCAGTGGTTCAGTCTTTGGCCCGATTCATGGCAGCCTACTTCACTAATGGGCCAATTTATATACTTCCTCCCCACAGTGTTGGTATCTTACCACCACTTCATATCAAGCCAGGTACCTTTTGATATTGTTTCATATGCTTGCTTACTGCTATAGTGACAAGAAACATTACAGAGCTGTATTGAGAGGTAATCTCCTCCATCCTGCCCTATAGAAACGCACACAACGTGGATTGGATATTATTGGATAGCAGTATTTTGTAGTTATTTCCTAATGTACAATTTATCTAGTTTATTTAGCTGCTGCTCCTTTTCTCTTTTAAGTAAACTAATGACATAACACTGGTCTTTGACATTCCT
This sequence comes from Naja naja, assembly GCA_009733165.1. NCBI lineage: Eukaryota > Metazoa > Chordata > Lepidosauria > Squamata > Elapidae > Naja > Naja naja. Next base: position 287,649,699 of record CM019149.1, read on the forward strand.
CTGAATGAAAAATGTTCCTCCTTTAAATGCATCCAATGTGACAGGTCCTGTTCTTACAGAACTGAAAATTGTAGCTGCTGTTCTAAATTTCTAGGATAAAAGTAGGATGTTTGGTGGGTTGGATATCTGATGCAAATTATCTACAGTTCTGATGACTGTGTTCAGCTTATCCGCCCGGTACGGTCACACAGACGGGGTCTCCTCGGGGTGCCCTCCGTGACTCAATGTCGCTTGGCGGGGACCCGGGGGAGGGCCTATTCTGTGGCGGCCCCCACTCTATGGAACCTCCTTCCGCCGGAGCTCCAGCTGGCTCCCGATCTCCACACCTTCCGCCACGAGCTAAAAACCTGGCTGTTTTTACAATCTGGGCAGTGTTGACCCTTGGGGTTGTTTATGTAATTTTGGGGTTTTAATAATAATACTAATATTAATTCGGCTTTAATTTAATATATTTTTAAGTAATTTATTGTTGTATTCTATTTTAGTTGTGAGCCCGAGTCCCTTGGGAGAGGGGGCGGCATATAAGTCGAATTAATAAATAATAAATAAATAATCCGAAAACAGGCTCAAAACTCACCTGGTCTTACTTTTAAGTAAGTTTGCAAAGAATTGGCCATTGAGCAATTTAAGAACAAAATAAACCCACAATAACTACTTTTTTATTACAGATGGGAGTTTTCGTATTATTCCTCTGCAACATTCCAGAGTCGCTGAAGCACTTAGGGATAATGGCCTGTCTTGTACTTGGACTGTAGAATATACTCTTGATTTGTTGCTCATCAGTGGACTAATTCCAGAAGCTGTGTGGCTAGCCCAGAAACTTGGAGATTGGAAAATGGCTGTTTCAATCGGAGTGGCTTATCAACTATATTGTCAAAGTAATAAAAGCTTATCAAGGTCAGTCATATATATAAACAGTAATGTATAATTACCATGAATTGGTATTATAGTATTTACCATGAATAGAAATTTATCGTAAATGGATACCATCATCATTATCATCCTGAATCTATCTATAGCAGGATAAAAACCTCCACTTGAAAGTTATGAAACATAAGCTACCATAATGGTTAAGGGCAGGTTGATAGGTAGTTATTTTTTTATTTACCAGTCTAATGCCGAAGATAAAGTGGACCAAAATCATCAATTTTGTTTCTGTGCCTAAGGAATGACAAGAAGCTGGTTTTCCAGCTCATGAGCTAAGTACCTTGACCACTGCAGATGGATGGATGGATGGATGGATGGATGGAATAGATAGATAGATAGATAGATAGATAGGTAGGTAGGTAGGTAGGTAGGTAGGTAGATATAGAAGCTCTGTGTTTATGTATGTGTTAGTAAATATAAAATAGGTAATATCTACCAAATCTAGCAGAATTTTGTCAGAAAAGTAGAGTATGAACTTTTCTATTTGGTTTATTGGTGGACCACTTCAAAGAGAAGTGACAGAAAAACAGCAGTTTTCTTTTTTGTAGTATTTCTTTCATCACTATTGGTTCCATTTTAGTGACATGGTATGACATAGTTTGCTAGCACATTGTGTGATGAAGTTTTAGCTCACACACCATTACTTGGTTTTGTCATAGCATATTTCAACCCAACCAATTATGGCTACTCAATAACTGATAGGTAAGCAACTATGGTTTTGGGCAGTGTGATAATTCAGACATAAAGATTGGGCTCTTAGTAGAAATCTGTGTAAGTAGCTGGGTTGTTTGGGATTTGTTGTGTATCTTGAAACTTCAGAGATGATCCCTAGATAAAGAATCCAACTTTTAGAGATAGTTTTGATGTTTTAAACACAGATTATTAAGAGATTACAATCCTTGCAGAGTTATGGATATCATCTCTTTTTCCTCCATCCAGCAGATATTGCATTTGTAATCTATGGCAATTGGGCATTCACTCCTTCTAGTTACAATGTATGAAATGATAGTTGCAATAATTTTACAGGTCAGTAAGAAACATCTCTATCTAAGATTTCAAACAACACCCCCCAATAGGTTTCTTTTGCAATATTAGCTCTTTTAGAGTTTCATATTATACTGAATGGGACAAATATCATTTGCTTTAATCAATATTTTTCTTTTGTGACTACCCTTGAGTAAATTCCGTGTGTGACTAAGCAGAGGCCATTTTGAGAATTATTTGAAGCTACCCTGTTATTCTTAATAAAATTTCAGGTCAGGGAAGGTGGAATTATTCCTGCCATTACACTTGACTCCAACAAACATTTTTCAAGAAAAGCTACAATCTTTCTTGGGTCAGCCTGTCAACAATGAAACAACAAATCAAGGAAACCTGAGATACAAGAAACTCACAGGTGAGCAATCTTTTAATATAAATTTGTTCTTTTATTGTATTTCTAATCACTTGCATGTAAATTATGTTCTTTCCACATCAGGAAACAAGTGGAAATATCCTTAGGTATTCTTTATGCCTTTCCTAATATACATATTTATTTAACAGACATTTACAAGCAGACAACTATCAACTCTTCCAAATGATGAAATATTATTATATAAAATTTTAATCAATTTTTACATTTCTGAACTAGATTTATAGAGGTAAAATATTTCTTCAAATATCTGATATATTTGTGTTGTGCCTTTTTGGTCATTTTCTAAAGATTTTCAGAAATCTACACATATTACTTTAATAGCTCTCTTTTTATAGCCATTCATTTTCAGGGATAAGGGATCAGGAAATTATATTATAAATTATATTAGTAACTCAGTGTCACTATCATTTTGAACTAAAATATATATCAACATTTCACCATATATTATTGCCTAATTTATTATTATTGCTTTTTGCTTGTTTTAGATCCTATTGAAGAAGAAGATGCAAGTGCCCTTTTTAATTCAGTAGAACAAATATTAAAAGCAGCTGTTATGGCAGACGCAGACATTCTGTCAGAAACCTTTCAGGTTTTGATGGGCTTTGCCAAGGATCAAAGTAGAAAATTCTGCGGCTTGGTTCCTGATGGCTTATATCTCCCAGCACCACCTTTATATTGTCCTCAGCCAACATTTGTGAGTGAAGAATGCATCTCAGGGTTGCATGAACATTTTCTTATTATTTTTTTTGTCTTGTTAATTTTTTTCTGTTACGTTTCAGACTAGTTTTTTCTTTCAAAGAAATACTAGCTTTATACACTGTATGCATATATTTATTAATTTATCAGGTGCTCTTGTAAAGAATCAATACTACTTACATTTTTGTGTTCCAGTTTCCTAAGTGTGCAAAGGAACACTATGTAATCCGCTATATAGGAACTCAATATAGTTCCTATATAAAGGTAAATTAATGTTCCCTTCTGTGGAGGAAAGGGTACCTCTGTCAAATATTGTATCTGTATTTATTTATTCAAAGAACTTGGTTCCTTGATTTAGCATAGTTCTTTCTGTTGCAGTACATTAACCCCTGTGAACTAAACATTCACTATAGAACATATAGAACTCTGTGTGTGTGTGTGTGTGTGTATTATTTTTATTTGATCATAAAACCCCTTTTGTAAATACTATGAAACTATAGCGCTTTTCTTTTCACACTTTAGTAAATCAAAGGAATTAGGGAACTAGGATGGGTAATTTGTATTGGGCTTACACTTTCCTTGGGAATGTTCATATTGTAAAACTTTTAAATTTTATAATAATCTAGGAAGAATATGCTGATGTACCATTAAGAGCAGAGAGAGACTGCAGACAGAAAATATCTGGAATTGTTCAGCGGATTCTTCTTCTTTTCCGAGCTGCTCATTGTTCTTTTGCTGCTGCTCAGTGGTATATTGCGCGGCTGAAACATGCACGAAGAGTCGTGCAAAAGGTACATATTATTTTAATAGTATACAAAGTGATGATAATATACGGAAGACCACCTTTTTGGACTTGATATATTTCGTACTTCTATGATAGCTCTGGGTTTTATTTTTTATTTTTTGTTCTCTACTTAAATCTAGAACAGGGGTGGCGAACAAGTTTGACTCAAAGAGCCGCAATTTTAAACTGTGCGAGTCAGAGAGCCACACCACGCTCGCTGGCTCGTGCAGTTGTTTCCGAGGGATGGGAGACGGGATGACGCGGGGCGGGACTACGCAAATCTCTCCTCAGAGATCCCTCCTCAGAAGCAGCATAACAAAATTCAAACGTGGCAAAGAGCCACAGTATACAAAATAATATAATATAATAATAATATAATAATAATATAAGAGGCAAAGAGCCGCATTCATTTTGGCCGGAAGCATGCGCTCGAGAGCCGCGTGTTCGCCACCCCTGATCTAGAATTTTGCTATCCTGTAGGTTACTTTCAGATACGATCTTTTAATTAATCTCTGGAAGGCAAATGCCATGATTCATGTGAAGTTTATTTGCTTTTTATTATATAGATTATCTTAAAAATGTATGTCCTAATTTGTCTGCAAATATAATCACTGGGACATTTTCAAGTTGACCATGTTCTGGTGAAACAAAGCTTGAAATGGCTTGACTGTTCCAACTGTGGGAAATAATTGGAATTTAGCAGAAGTCTTTTTGGTCATCTGTATTTCTTAGAAGTAAATTCCAAGCTGTTCACCTCTCTTAGTGCAGAAATGTAGCTGCAGCCTGATCACCTTCTTTACAACTTTCCCCAAAAGGAGAGGTTGTAGATTGGATTGCCCAGGAAGATTGGATCTGGCGATGACCTCTTAAGGAAGATGTACCACTCCCACCTTCAAAGCTAGCAGAATCACCTTCCTCTCTGAGAAAGGCCAATGACCAACTGTATATCCCTTTCCAAATGGTCTTCACAAACCGGGAGTGACAAAACCTGGCCAGATAACAATCTTGAGAAACCTGTCTAGTTCATTAGGAATTACGGGATCTAAGAGACTTACACATTGATATTGTCTAGAACATTCACAGTGTCCCAATAAATGGTAATTAATGTTGTCCCTCCCGTATAAGGAATGGGCACCACCAAAAAGGCCACTGGTACATAAGATGATGATGAAGAAACAACTATGCTTTGCCACTGTTATTGCCAAAATAAATAGGTACACACACACACACACAAGCTGCATTCACTAAAAAACATCATCAAAAAAGCACAGCGAAGAATGTTCTTTCTGCGCCAACTCAGAAAGCTCAAACTGCCCAAGGAGCTGCTGACACTGTTCTACAGAGGAATTATTGAGTCTGTCATCTGCACCTCTATAACTGTCTGGTTTGGTTCTACAACCCAACAGGACAGACACAGACTTCAGAGGATAATGAGGATTGCAGAAAAAACAATTACTATCAACCTGCCTTCCATCGAGGACCTGTATACTGCACGAGTCAAAAAGAGGGTTGTGAAAATATTTACAGACCCCTCACATCCCGGACATAAATTGTTTCAACTCCTACCCTCAAAATGACACTATAGAGCACTGCACACCAGAACAACTAGACACAAGGACAGTTTTTTCCCGAATGCCATCACTGCTAAACAAATAATTCCCTCAACACTGTCCAACTATTTACAAAGTCTGCACTATTATTTCTATTAATCTTCTGATCACTCCTTATCACCCATCCCTCCCACTTGTGACTGTATGACTGTAACTTTGTCGCTTGTATCTTTACAATTTATATTGACTGTTTCCTAGTATGATTTGATTGCTTATTGTACCCTATGACTATCATTAAGTGTGATTCTTGACTCTTGACAAATGTATCTTTTCTTTTATGTACACTGAGAGCATTTGCACCAAGACTAATTCCTTGTCTGTCCAATCACACTTGGCCAATAAAAGAATTCTAATTCTAATTCCAATTCTAAATGTATGAAATGTTCTCCCGCTTCCCCTTTACATATGCAAACTGCTTACAAACTGCCCTTGTAAAAAAATATATGCAGCAAGCTGAATTAATCCTGAGTAGTGAAAAGAATCAGAGCCAGGAACTTGTGGTCCAGTAAACCAGATTGTTCATACTCACTGACCATATTTCAAAGATGCTGTGCTTAGTTTGCTGATCTAGTAGGAAGGAATAAATAATAAGGTCATGCAGATGGTTTTATCTAAAACATTCCAGTGCTATGTTGTAATTTATATTGTGTCTTCCTTTTCCCTCTGTTGTTTTTGTCCCTCTTTCTCATTGCAGATTCACAAAAAAGGTGCTCTTCCTCCTTTAAGTGATCTTCCAGAAAATTTGCTTAAGTATTCCAAATATCATACTGTGTTCTTACGGCCTTCTTCTTTTGGAGACCATAACTTTGATGCTGTTTCATGTAAAACTATAGGTGTGTATCTGCAAAAATTCCAATATGTGTTTAAAGAAGAATAAAATGCAAAGCAAAAAAAATGCCTGTCTCTCTGTAACAGCACTTAAAAATGTTTAGGTAGTATATGAGGACAGTGTCATCTAATCTAGGTTTAATAGTATTTTCAGAGCCTGTGGGAGATTCCCATCTGGCCCCTTGCATATTCCTCTGCTATCAAGCAAAGAATCACTTTCCTGGCCCGTTCAAGTAGAGAGTGTGTGTTAAAAGAAGAAAAGATTTCCATTTTAATAAGCTGAGGACTAAATTGGGTTGTAGGATGAAAGCAATCTAGTTGCTGATTTTTCTGACATTCCATTCCTTTTCAGTATATCTTATTGATCTGCTAACACAAGAAAGGGCAATTTTAAAACGTTCACCTGACTTCTTGTTAATATGTCGGGTAAATTGTTGCTATAAAATGAGACAACACATCACAGTTAAGGTTAATAGATAGAAGGAAAGTGAAGAAGCTGATGATAGTAAATAATATAGCCATTAAAATAATACACTGATTGCCTGCAGAAAATAGAGAAATGTTACTTGTTTTCTGATGTACTCCCTGTTCCATTTTGAATGTTTTGCATGTCTCTCTTGCAGGATGCTTTCGAGAATTATGTGTATTGTGCTGGATGCTTCATGTTCGTGAAAGGTTGTCTGATAGTTGCAGACGGTATCAAAAAGCAAGGGAGAATTTGGAAAACCGGAATGTAATTAAAATTAGACATACTTCTCTCTCTGCCTCTCTCTCTTCCTCCCTCCCTCCCTCTCTCTCTCTTCTCTCTCTCTCTCCCCTCTCTCTCTCATCTGTCACTTGATTTCTATAGCTGCCCACCTCAACAAATGACTGTGGCATATATAGGACATTATCTTTTCACCTTTTTTCTTCTTTCTAATTACAAAATTTAAGCTAAATCAGTTTAAATAAGTCAGTTTGTAATAATCCCCCAATTATTTGAAGGACTATCTTACCTCAGATTCCACAGACTTTACCTTTTTAAGTTTATCTCTTAAAATATCTGACTAATGTAATTGGGATTTCATCTACAGATAATCATAATCATATGTTTATTTTCATATTGGCTTTATTAATATTATATTCCATTTTTGCAGGCAGCCCTGAGAGGGGTTTTATCTTAAAAGTTGCCCAGAAATATTTTTATTAATAATAGTCAAAGTTTATACAATATACCACAATGGCAGATCTGTAGGCTTAAATCCAAGCTACCCGAATTATTCATAAAAGGAAGTACAGGAGGGTGAGCTGTGGTCAATATTCCCTTTAGCTTTATTCAAATATTAAATTATTAGCTTTATTCAAATGTCTTAATATTACATACATTTTTGTTGTAGACCAGGGTTCAACAAAATGGGTTTAGATCTCATATAGTTTGAGATGACAGTAACCATGTACCTAAGTTTTTAGGCCAATTACAAGATGTTCTTTCTTTAGGAATTCGAGAGGGTGGAATTTGATGCTTGCATAGTTGAGTACTCTGTCAGTGCTTTGGAGTGGGCATGCCGAATGCTTCCTTTTGCTAGATTCATGAACATTGAAGAACTTGTGCAGGATATCATTCTGAGTCTTATTGGAGAATTACCACCAATTAAAAAGGTATGCAGGATTGAGGAATTTAGCTTTTTATATATACAGGTAATCCTGATCTATTTAACAACCATTGAAAGTTAAAACAACCTTGGAAGGAATACTTTATGGCCCGTAAAGCACTTCTGACCATTGTAAAACTTTGTGCCAACACACGCACACATACACCCATCCCTGTCACGTGACCACATTTCAGATACTTGGCTATAGGCTCACATTTACAATCAATTTCCAAGTGACCCGCAGTTATGGGATCCCCATTTGCAATTTTGTCTGCCAGCTTCCCCAGTAAGTCAATGGGGAAGTCTTCAAGAAAAGTTGCAAGTGGGGGGATGGAGGGTAGCTGCAATCCTTTATGGAACTGCAGGAAAGCTGCTGAAATTTTCAGGATTTCATCTCTTTTGGCATGCATGGAAATCTTCACAGAAATGTTTGAGAGCAACAGGGCTCTCAACATGGAACTGAAATCCTTCAGCAGGCAGCTCTTTTGCTTATCGATACTGGAGGTTGCAGCCAGGATTATGGTTGTTGAATGAAGTAATTACATGTACATGTTGCTTAACGACTGCTTCAACAACAACAGTGGTTTGTGTCCCAGTGTGTTTGTAAGTTGTGAACTATCTACATACCTTTGAATGTTTGTTTTTACAAGTATGCAACTGATTTTTGGAAACTTTATCAAATATCTGGAAGCAATTGAAACTATTTTCATGCTGGTTTGTTTTGTACAGGTGGCTGAAATTTTGGTAAAAGCATTTCCTAGCCCTGAAGATGTGAGGGTCTCATTAAGGGATAAATATAATGATCTACACCAACGACTTAGGCACTGCACAGTTAAAGGTACAGTGTATGACAAAGACAAAAATAATGAAAGCAAAGCTGAATTTTTTTCTTTAAAAGAACATTCCTTGAAAAATGAAAATATAAATTATGAATATAAAGTGTGAATTACAGTCTTTAAGTAATGTGAACAATAATATCTAGAATTCTTTTCAAAGGAAAACTAATATAAATGACTCTAGATTATTGGTCAAGGGAAATGTTATATACTGAATAGACCCAGAATAGTATTATCCACCCACAGCATATACAATGTAAATTATCTGAAATCTCAGTTAAAATGACTAGTTAATGTGATCCACTTTAGAAATAATAGCATATTTTCTGTCTTTATGGTTAGGCCCCAGTAGTGAAGAAATTATGTCGGTTGTACTACAGACTACTTACAAAGTGAATGTGAAAACCCTGAAACGTGTGATAAGAAACATAGGGCCCATTCAAACAAATATCTGGGAGCCACCAGAAGAAGAGATACAAGACTTTGGAAGTTCCTGCTATGATCAGTTTTCTTTGGGGACTACTCTAAGCAGAAGCACAATTTCAGATTTCAGAAACTTTCAGGGGTGCAACAATGCTGAATCAGCAGACTCACTTTCTGAGTTTGGGGTGACAGAAGCAGCAAGAAAGCTGAGGCAAGAAGATCCCAAGTAAGAGTTCATAACATTTTGTCTTGAATCAGAGAAAATATTATTTTGTGTAATATCTTATTTAAACTGTGTGAAATTGTGCACATCGGCTCCGCATGAAGTACCATGTGACTTACTTTATGTCAGTCTACATAGGATTCCAACCTAAAAGCCTCATGTCCTTGTTCTACTGCTCTTATGCTCAGGATCACATAGCAAAGTGTGAGCAAAGCAGTGGTGGACTGACACAATTCACCCAAGAAAATCCTTAAAGCAGAAGAACACAGTAAGGATGAGATTGTGATAAAAATAATCTTTAACACATTTTTTCAGCACGTTAATATGTTTCATAAAATGTAGCATATGATTGACATTATGCCATGTCGGCTTATTTTAGTCTTAGCTACTTTGTAATACTAATTTCTTCCCTGGACTGAAAGCACCTTTCTTGCCTTTATGGTTATATAGAAGTTGTTGTAGAAGGGGGAAAATGCTTGTTATATGTTATTTTTAATCTGTTTTGTAGGGATTTACCCTCATGTATAGATGTTTCCAACCGTAAAGAGTGGACTGAAAAGTTAAAGGACTGCAGTGGGGAAGGAGATTTTAAAAAAGGGACCCATAAAGACATTACCAATCAACTCCATATGCCTTTAGTCGGCGAATGGGAATTTGAACGTGATGATGATGAATATATTAAGTTTTTAGACCTCTTCCTAACTTACGTGCTTGAAAGAGATCCACTCAATCACAGCGAATCTGCTGTTCCTTTTCTGACATGCTTTTCAGCCCTCCTTAGAGAACATGAGCTCCATTCTCTTCTTTTTGATGTTCACACAACACTGATACGTCGACAGGTCAGAGCTGAAGTCCAAAATGCATTTAGAGCTGGTTCTTGCTACACCCTTGGTTTTGGATTTAGTGATTCTAAACTAGCTCCTGTATGGGGTAAAAAGAAAAAAGATTGTGAAAAAGACACTTTAGCCGATGAGCAACCCTTAGAGCTTTCAGACTGTGATTCAGTCATGAGACTTACTGAAAGAAGGGTTTATTTGGTCAAAGCCAGCGATCAGTCAGTGACTCACATGATTCCAGTAAGACCTTAACAGTCACGCCAGCGTTAGCTCAATGTTGGTCTACCCCTAAAACAGCTCTCTTTCAAAAATACATCTGCAAAACTGGACAAGTGAATGATGTCACCCAACAAGACGAACCAGTCCCAGAAATACATCTTAAATTTAACAATATATCTCGCTTACTGGAATGGATGATCAGATGGTCCAGTAAAAGAATGGTTCAAGATCCCGTACAACAGGGACGTTTCAGGAATGCCAATCAATGATGCATGTGAAAATATCTTCATCTGCCATTCTTTCATCATTGTGGATTTTAGAGCGACGTTTCGGCAACAAATTTCAAGACCAAAATTGCAGTTTGGTAAGCAGCCAAAAATATTTTGAGCATTCTTGTTTTACTGTCATGGGATTATATTAAAAATCAAAAGTGATATAAAACATTATATGAAAGTTTTGCTTTACCAGAGGTATGTACTAATTCAAAATATTTGTAGCAATCATTTTATGTTTTCTTGCTGATTAATTAGCGCCCCGTCAGGGAGGGCATGATTTTAGAATGTTAAGTAATGAACCACCCTGTAGAGCAGTCGCTAAGCAGCATCAAACATTCCATAGCCATGGACATTCCTTGTAATGTGGTACATTTAGAAGGTAGCAGAAACTTACGTGAAAAATACTAAGGAATGGTATTTATCTCATGAAATTTGGCCTATAATTTTTTTAGCAGAAACATAATTAAAGCCAAATGGAGCCTTTGGATAACTAATATGGGACAATTTTTGTGAAGGGAAATTTTAAAATTTGATATATAATTTTTCAAAACACTTATATTATAACATTGTAATTTGTACTAAAGGCTATTTATAGGATGGCATATTCTTCAACAAGATTTACATTCTGATCCAAATCTGAAAATATATAGCTTCTACAGATGAGGATTTTCTTAGGCAGACAGGTTTCTTGTGGTTCAATAACAGCTATTGAAAAGATGCACAACAGGAGTGTAAAGCAAAGCTATGAATACAAATCATTTTTTAAATTAAAATTATACATGGGGTTGTTGTTTTAGAAACCACAGAAACCATGTGAAAAAACTTCCACTATCATACCCAAACTGGAGAAAGATGGTGCTGAAGATAGAAATAGTTCTTCATCGGAGGGAGCTCCAGCTGAAATCCAAAATGGACATGTATATGGTGAACCATTTAAAAATATTCCAAGGTAAGAATTCAGCATTCAGCTTGATGTAAGGGCATAGACTACCAAAGGGAGTAAAAAATGTGCTGTATAAGTGAAAGTTACTATCAAAAATCTTACATATATATATTTTTAATGTAACTCTTAAAGGTGCAGAACATTACCTGAAAAGCAAAATAGGAAGAAAGTAAGTTACAGGGGTCGTTCTGTAGTACCTGATATAGACACTGGAAGTACAGCTGTTGATATCAGTCTGGCAGAAAAAGTGGCAGAGTTTCTACGAAATGAAATAGTTGGACCATCTGAAACTGAAGGTTGGTTAAAAGAAAAATGTTTTTTTTCATCCATGTGAAGTCATTTATGTGAAATAAAAGAGATTTTTGCACGGATGTGTAATATTTACTCCCTCTAGTATTATTGGAACACTATGAAACCCTACAGGATCCCCCCCCAAAAAATTTGTTCTCTCATATTTAGTTAGAATTCTTTATTGGCCGTGATTGGACACACAAGGAATTTGTCCCCGGTGCATACGTTCTCAGTTTACATACGACCAACAAGTGATAAATCATGATCGTAATCATAAAATACAATCATCATAAATCATAAGATGCAACACTCAGTGATAGCAATAGGAAACTAAATAAGCAATCAACATAAATCATAATAGGATACTAAAGAAAAGTTATAGATATCATTTAAATGTAGTTAAAGTGAAGCAAAGGAATCTGATCCAGACCCTAGATCCATAAAGGCAAGGAAGGGGGAGGACGAAGTACAGATACCCTTTCACAAACAGAGAAGTTATAACATATAACAGGAATTTATTTCTGCCCTCACAGCCCACTTTGAGACTTTTTACTTCACTTTGAGGCCCATATTATTCACAAAATAGAAAGGTGTTTTAGATAAAAGAGAATATTTGTAGCTCGGGGTTGAAATGAGGTGTCCTTGGTGCTCCCTGAGCTTGGTTGTTTTCTTGTAGATGTTTCATTACCCAAACTAGGCAGCAATCATGTGGAAGTAAACAGCCAAGCTCAAACAGCACCAAGGATCATTCAGAATGGTGTTTTAAGATTTCCCTTATTGCCAGATTCTAATTTAGAAGCAAAACAGATGCATCACTAAACTATGCTTGAAGAATTCCCAAGGGAATTAAAATATGTGTTTGTAAAGGAAAGGAAAAATCAATATTAGGATGCCCTTGCTGACCAGAAAATGGAATCCAATAGTATGTTAAGAGAGCTGAAAACAGAGGTTTTAATAGGTTAAGAAAAGCAGATAGTAGCAAAGCCTAAAATTACTCTGGTGACTGGCTTCCCAGAGCAGGATACTTGTTAACAGAAGAAAATGTAAGGTTGTTAATGTAAAGATGATTAGGGGATTAAAAACGGCCTTGGTGGCTCAGGCTGTTAATTGCCTGCACTTAAGTTCCAGCTGCCTACAACTGCTGTAGGCTTGAATCCCACCAGGCTCAAGGTTGACTCAGCCTTCCATCCTCTCGGGGTAGGTAAATTGAGGACCCAAGATTGTTGGGGGCAATAAGCTGACTTTGTAAAAATGCCGCTTAGTAATAAGCAGGCATATACAGTGGAATGAAGGCTATTGCTGAGCGCATTGGGTTGTATCCCAAAAAATGTAAGCCGCCCTGAGTCTCCGGAGAAGGGCGGCATATAAATGTAATTAAAAACAAAACAAAACAGAAGCAAAAACAAAAACTGAGTCAGAAGTTTGTCAGTTGAAAAAAACAAATAAACAAAATTGAACTTTTTGAGGTCCCTGTAACTTAAAATATGAGGGTGTGAAATTATGTAGGATGATTTTTCTTTCCGGTTTTGTGCTGGATAGCCACCAACACACAAGCTTGAGGCAGACTGTCTTCTGACACTTTATGACATAGATGTATTTTGCAATGTTTGGATCTGAAGCAGATAAGGATCTTCTGAAAGAAGTCACAGATTCTCCTGAGCATCCATAGTTATAATGTAGCACTTGAGTTACCTCAAACACCATTTTTAAGTCTTCATGGTATCTGTATAAATCTAGGAAAAGGAATGGTTTCTTTAAGTACCTGCTGCCAGCTACAGTTTATCCCGAATAAAGGGGTGAGTGGATGTATGCTGAAGAAAAATTAGAAAGTTGCATTTCTATTCTGGAAATTTCTCATTCTGGAAACCTGAACAATATTACAAAGATATAGGAATGCTACTTTAGGTGAGGAAAATAAATTCAGCCTTTTTTAAGAGGTTCAATGCATCAGAGTTTTAGCGCCACTTAGAAACAAATACCGTTAATACTGTTTATCGTCTCTCATATAAACACAAGAATTAATGAAAAGGATAGTTAGTAAAAAGAAAGGGAAAGATATGGAAAAGAAATACATTGTTCTCTTTATTAAATTGTTTTTTAAATGTTGTGCTTGTTTTGAAGCCTTTAATGAAGATCCAATTTCAAGAAATCCAACAATCTCTGTCAGTATTAAATCAGTAGAAAAGAAAAAGGAGGTAAGTGGTTCTCAAAATAGGTGTATTTTCTTGAATTCAGTTTATAAAACCTATGTTTTATACATCACATATAACATTACCGGTAGATATGCTAGAACAGTGGTTCTCAATCTGTGGTCTGCAGACCCCTGGAGGGGCCACAATGTTGTCACAGGGTCCACAAAGGCCTAAAGAAATGTTACAGTTTAAATCTTGAGTTCAGTCTTGGGGGTCCATAGCCATGGTCTGTGGCCACAAAAGGTATTTAAAGGAGGTCCATGGTGAAAAAAAGGTTGAGAACCATTATAGGAATAGCACTTAGACTTATATACCGCTTTACAGTGCTTTACAGCCCTCTCTAAGCAGTTTACAGAGTCAGCCTCTTGCCCCCAACAATTTGGGTCCTCATTTTACCCACCTCGGAAGGATGGAAAGCTGAGTCAACCTTGAGCCTGGTGAGCTTTGAACTACCAAATTGCAGACAGCCAGCAGGCAGCAGAAGTAGCCTGCAGTACTGCACTCTAACCACTGCACCACCATTATGCTAGAATATGTCACTCCAGAGGCCTTCAGCATTGTTTAATTTGGCTTTTGTAGAATCATGACTTGTTACTTCAAAATCAAATTCATACAATTCTTGATCTATGTTTCATGTATAATAATCAAAAGAAACATATATCCTATATTTAATTACTTATGCTTTCCGTGATAGCATAAAAAGCATAAAATCTGAATAAAAAGAAATTCAGATTAATGATGAGTGATAGTTTATAGATTGATAATGAAGTATTATAGACATTTATTTGATTTGGGAATAAAAGACCTATAGTTTTTTGCTTGAAATGTTAAGTCCAAAAACTTTTTCATCACAACAGTGAGCTGTTGTGTTCCTCATTCCTTATCGAAATTTAAAATTGATAACAATTTACTGTTTCAGTTTTGGCTCTCAAACAATGTTTCTTTGATTTCATGACTTTATATTCTCAGGCTCTTCAGAAATTACTTGGAAAAAAGCTACTGGTTTTCACTGAATTTTAATTTTTAGGTAGGATACACAAGCTGTTTTAAACTGAGGAAACAATTTTTGAGTAGTTGGTTTTTAGGACTAGAATTTTCAAAAACATACCTATGTATTCAGTAAATTAGAATTAATTAAGTTGATAATATGATTACTTTCTCTGCATTTAATTATTGTTCTCTGAGGGACTCAGGATGGTAGACCAAGTATCTGGCCTGTAGAGTTTTATTGAATAAAATATAGTAATAGATTAGAAACTAACATTTGCAGATATTTTACTTCTGGTCCCTGCTCCATTTTTTCTTAAGTTCCATTTTTTTTTAATTTAGCCCTTATGTAACAGACTGAAAGTGGCCCTTAGGTTTCCCTCCCCCCATCCAAGGTACTCAAGCTAATGTTTTTCTGTTTTGTTAGATACTGAATCTGTAAAATGACACTGCAAGCTACACGTTTTAGAAGATATTCATAACCATATTGTATTTTATAATTATATAATAACCTTGGCTGTACGTCATTGTCACAGGTTAATCATTTAAGAAATTCCAACAGTTGGCTGACGATCAAAGTATTAATGGAATAAATATAGTAAATTTTAATCATTTTAAAGTAGTGAAATGATAACATGTTAACATATGCTTAAATACTCCTTAAATCACAGCATCTCTCTGAATTAAAAGTAGAATGTCAACAAGATGAACCTTTAATGGAAACATCTGAGGGAAAATGTACAAAACTGGATGGGTGAGAGAAATTAATACTCTGTATATTTATTGGTCTACATGTTTCATTCTTCGCTTTATTTTTATTTGTTGATTATTACAAGTATGTATAAGAATTTAATCAGCAGGTTATGTCTCATGTAGTTCCACAGCTTTGTTCTACATCCAGCAGTAGGAAGCCCTGATCTATACCCATATATTATCTGCTGATATTTGGGGGGGGTGCCCTAATAAATAATAGTATATAATTTTAATAGCCAAGAGTGCTTCACAGTGAAGTACTTCCAGATTGACATCTTTATTTTCCTGAATCTTCTGGACCCCACATGAATGTAGAAGTAATCCAGGAAGTAAAGATGACTGAAATCTTGCTTTTTACTTCGAAGTGCTCTTAGCTGCTTAGAAAATAAAGAGGTCAGAACAATTATTCTTCCATCTTTGGATTCTGTCCTTTGTACCTAAAGCGTAACATTTATTGATGAGAGCTGTGAATTTTAATATATTATTAAAATGCAATATAGTTACATGTTAACATAGTATTAATAATATTAATATACAACATATTCAAACATATTCCAAAAATGATTCATTGCTCTTTGTTAATTTTATCCTCTTTAAGATGTTTTTCCATAGCTAATAAAGTTTTTGTAAATGATTTAAATGAATAATTTGTCCTTTGAAAGAAAAGTATATAGGAACTCCCTTTAGACGTTAACTTTTATTCATTTAATAGTACTGATTTCTTTTTTTCTTTCTTGAGCAGTTACCTTTTATTATTTCAACTTAGCATTCATGTCACTTAGATGTTGATGTTTTGTTGATTTAGTTACTACTGGTTACAGCGACAAGATGTAAACAATCTAAAGTTGTGCACAGGGTAACAATGTTTGTTTAAAAACAGTTTAAAAAAAGCTTAATGCTGTGATAAAGAATGAATAGTAAGTAATACATTAGAAACTTTTAATTAAAATTTAGTTAAAATTCATTCGCATGCATTCAAATTGAGATTTATCATATGTTAAAGATATTACATGTTGTTCTCTTTCTATCTCCAGTATTACAGGTGAAGTAGATCCCAGTGATTTCCCCCTTTCATTTTGTTGTGAAAAGCGGGCAGAAACAACTAGGTAAATGTTACTAAATTATTCTTTAAAATTTATGAAATTCTGTTCCCTAACCCATTCCTTTAATTTCTAGCGTTTTACTATGAGTTTAAAAATTTAAAAATCACTATTTCCGAAGTTTAATCCATTGTCATTAGTTCACGGTTGTTTATCCTTAGATTTATTTCTGAACTGCCTTGGAAGAACTGGGCAGTCCCAGGAAGACTGGGAAGTATTTAAATACATGGGAGCGGTGTTGATACTTAATTCCTATTCTAAAGTGGAATGTTTGAATAATAATAATCCCAGATGGAGGAATTTTAAATTGATAGAGTAATTGCTAATTATTGTGATCTTCCTGGAATTGTGGCTGAAGAGGAGAGACTATTGTATGTAATGTTCATTTATGAAAGAGTAACTGGAACGTGTATAACTACTCAAAAGAATGTCATTATCACTTTGGAGAAGAGGGGAAAAAAACCTAAATAAGGAGAAATATAAACAATAAGGAGATATTAGATGTAATGGAACTTTATTGCCTCATGTTCCTCTTGTAATTTTATATTTGGGTTTACCACAGTTTGACTTTCAAAGCAAACAGACTTTCATATCTTTTGTTATTTAGGGATTGCTCACAATAGCTGTTTCAGATAGTCAGATACTCATATGATCCTCTCTAAGTAGTCACTTCCTAAGCAGGAACTATTTATTTTATACTCTTCAACCATTAACAAATTACAGTACATCCTAAACGTGCAATTTTCCTTGGAGTGGCTTGTCCCTGCTATTTCAGACTTCATGTGCAGCTCTACAGAACTAGATATTTAAGAAATTAGATATTTAAGAAAAAAAGTTTAGAGTCCTGGTTTCTCTATCACAGCTGATTTCCCATTTTATCTCTGCAGTGTAGACATCACTGTTTCAGATGACCAGCCTTCTTTCACAGAGGTGTCAGACATTCCTTCAAATGACGCTGGTGTAAAAACAGAGGTGATTGATAGAGAAATGACAGTGCAACCACCGAACACTTCAGAGGTTGTTGGGAAAATGCTACAAGACGAAATGTTTAAGCTGATTCAGGTGAAAATATAACATGAAAAATATAAGCATATGCGTTAGAACAGAGTTCCCCAACCTTTCTGTGTTGGTGGCCCGGAGTGGGGGAAAGGGGGTGGTTTTGAGGGAGGGGCAGGGCAGGCTCATGCCCACATGGGTATGTGAACACCCATTGCTCATGTGAGTGGGCCCACAAGCGCCTGCAACAACGCTCACATGAGTGCGGCCATGAGTGCCCGCACAAGTGGAGCTGTGCTTGCACACATGCACGCACGCTGTCCAGCTACTCAAGTGTTCTGGTGGCCAAGCCACAGGTTGGAGGCCCCGCCATAAGAATGTATTAAATTCATATTTTTTTCGTTTGTAATATTTTGAGCTTGAGCTGGACTGTTAAACTCTCACCAAAAGTGTTCCAAGGTCATTTCCACCTTGTTAGAAATTTTTCAAGTCCAGAAAAGCCTATTTGAGTTCAGATTGCTTCCAGTAAGTTTAAAATAGCCAACTGCATTAGAAATATTTTGCCCAATACAGCTCTATTCCTCTATTATTATTCCTCAAAAGTTGGCAAGATAATGGCAGACGAATTTGGTAATGCTTCCAAGAATAGTACCATGCTGCTAGTTGAGTTTGAAGCCAGAGTTTCTTTATTCTTCAAATAATCTATTGACCGTGTAGAGATTAGATGCAAGTAAGACTATTTGGAACAATCCTATTTACCCTTCTGTGTATTAGATGTACAGCAGGAAGTGTGACAAAGTAGTTGGCTTCTGAATAGTGGAAATGTTTTTACAGATGAGTAAAACACAGTGAAAATTCTACAAATACACTACCTGTACTTCAAATATTAGCTAAAACTATGCCTAATGTGGCTATGCAGTAACATATTTGGTATTATTTGGCTCCTAACTTTACTGTCCTTAAAATTATCTCATATTCTTAAATTACTGGTCATTTTTCCTAGAATTTGCTGCAATGGTCATAACAGTGTGGTTATCAAAGAAGGATAATATTTAGGCTTTTACCTGTTTCAATATGATATCTGCATAGTTGCAAATATGTTCGGTAATAGATTTTAGCTAAGACACATTTTTAGTAAATGTTCATTTCTTATATTCTAGCTGCAGCAGATTAACTATTTGAGCCTCATGCAAATAGTTGGATTTGCCAGCTTGCCAAATACATCACAGCAGATGCAGCAACCTCAACCCTTTCCATTAGGAAGAAACTGGGCTTCAAGCACTGAAGCAAATAATATCCATCAATCTACCCCCATGCAGCCAGCAGGTGATGTTCAAAAACCTACTGACAATCAGATACCAACTTTGGAAAACAGTTGGAATGTTGGTAAGAAAAATAACAATTCTCAGGAAGAAAAAAACTTACCTGATCAGAACCAGGATGGAAATAACAAGGTGAGTTGCTGAGATTTTTAAAGTTTTAAAGCTCATATTCCATGTTTTTGTTGAATATCATCATCAAGTAGTACTACAATTTAAAAAAACCCTTACATTGTTAACTTTTGCCTTATTTAGAAATTTGTGCACATGAATGATTCTTCAGCATTACGAGAGAGTCAGTCTGTTGGTGCAAGATTGATGCTGCCACTTCAAAGCTCACCTCATCAGAATCCAGCCAGGCCATTCCCTCTGTTATCTGTTTCCCTAAATGCTGAGAAGAAGCCAAAGCTTATTCCATTGGCAAAACCCTTAAATAATGCCGAGGGATTTCCTTTGCTTAAGCTAAAGACAAGTTATCAATTTCAGGCACTCAATTTCTGCCCAGTAATTCCCCACAGATCTTCTGGACCATCGTCAGGACCAAGAGAAGCCTGGGGTCCCCCACCTTCTCTGGCACAGAATCCTCCCGGTTTACAGATGTCAGAACCCAGAAATGAGACAGGAGCACATCTAAATTTGAACCGTTCTGATCAAAATATTACAAACCAGCTACAAGAGCAGACAAAGCATTGGGCAGAACCAGTCAAAACAGGATTTTTGAAACAGTTTCCTGTAGATGAATATGGAAAAAAGGAAGATTCAGCACCGTTACAACCCTTCCATGAACATCTAAGGCCAGAAAAACCATTGGTTGACAGCAAAATCAATTCACATAAAGCCTATGGGCGTTTTACTGAAATTCCTTTGTTACATCTGAAGGCCAGGCCACCATCCAAATGTTCACCAAGTAAATTTACAACAAAAGATACAGATTGCAGAAGATCCCTTGGACAGACAGGATTACCACTGCTTTATTCTAATTTACCTCCACTAACCAAGGTAATGGTTTTATAAAATATGTGTATTGCTTTAATGTAGATGTCATAACAGCCCTTTCATTTAAGTTCATAAATGAAGTGTTTCTCAACTTTATTCTTAGTTCTCCAAATATTGAAAGGGCATCTTGAATTTATTTATGATCTCTTTTGTTTCATGAATAGTTTCAGATACGAAACTCATTCCCCTTCAAGATCTGATTGCATTTGAACAAAGCCAGCATTTTGGTCAGTACCCACAACATAAAGAGCATCCCAAGCAGATGCAGTTATTGAAAGCTAATATTAAACTAAATGAAACAAGACAAGTGAGGAGTTATAAGAAAAGGTAAAAACAAAACATTTAATCCTATGTACCAAAACCCGATCGCAGTTGCATTAGTTCTTGCACTAAAGAGAAGAACTTTTCTTGTAAAGTGATAAATGCTTTAAATTAGGTGTGATTTTGCCAGACGTTAAGAAAATATTGATTACATTTCTGTATGACCCGATTAGTTCTGTTCTTGTGTTGCCTCACCAGCTGTTTATATATCTAGCACCATCTTCCTGAATCTATCAGTCTAAGCTAAGTAATTCTGCTTTGGAGGCCTTATGCCAGATGAATAGGACTGAGTCTGGAGCATTCTGGGAATTTTTCAAACAACCTATTTCTCTATTATTATCACACTAGACAGAAGAGACGTATTGAAAATCGGCTCAAGGAGAAGGAAGAAAAAATGAAAGCCATTGTGACTAATCAACAAGATGATTCTTCTGTTCTTCCTGATGCTGTAAAGCCAACAAAGGCAAGCAATAAGAAAATGTTAATTGATAATTATCTTACTTATATTGTTTAGTTTTAAGTAAAATATAGGAAAAATAATAGGGTAAAATATAGTAAATATAGTAAATATTATTATTATTATTATTTTTATTATTTATTTAGACTTGTATGCCGCCCTACTCCCGAAGGACTCAGGGCGGAACATACAAAAGATATACAATAAAATAATAACTAAAAACAAGTCCAAATTACCAAGAGCTAAAACAATAAAATTACAAATAAACAGACTAATTAAAACTACCCATCCCAGGGTCAATCCAGGCCGGCCTGCTGAAACAGCCAGGTCTTCAAGTCTCGACGAAAGGAGCGGAGATCAGGGGCCAAACGCAGATCCGCAGGAAGCTGGTTCCACAGGGCGGGCGCTCCCACAGAAAAGGCCCTAACTCTGGGAGCCGCCAGCCGACAATGCCTGACCGACGGTATTCCCAGAAGGCCCCTCCTATGGGAGCGCACGGGGCGATTGGACAGCGATGCAGGCAGGAGGCGATCCCACAAGTACCCTGCACCCAAGCCATTTAGGGCTTTATAAGTTGTTACTAACACCTTGAAGGAAACCCGGAAGGCAACCGGCAACCAATGCAGGTCGCGCAGGAGGGGTGTAACATGGGAGTATCGGGATACCCCCATCACAGCCCGCGGCGCATTCTGCACCAGCTGCAACCTCCGGGTAATCCGCAAGGGAAGCCCCATATAGAGAGCATTGCAGTAGTCGATCCTGGAAGTGACGAGCGCATGAGTGACTAAGTGATGCAGTAGTCCACTTTTTTGTCATTCATTCATTTTCACTCTGGAACTTGATTAGTGTTTGCTAATGTTCCAGGAAAAAAAAACTCATTTGTCTGTAAAGGCAAATTTAATACGATCAATACATAATAGTTCTATGAGATAACATTCTATCATTCTTATTTAATTTAAGAAAGAAGCATCAAATATATCTTGTTAGAATGTAGAAGACTTTCCAAATTGAGAAAACTATTCAGCATTCAATATTTACATTTGAACATCACAGCTTCATATATTCCCTTTGCATGGTTTTTGAGTGATGATGGGGCTCACAGAAGCAGATTAAATGTGGTGGAATGATATGCTATAGAAAATGGTAACCAGGTAATTCGTTAATTGAAAAGCATGCAAGTAGTCCTCAGTTAACAGTCACTCATTCAGTAGTTGTTTCAAGCTAACAATAGCGCTAAGTGAGGGGAGGTTATGACTAATCCTTGAAGTTCAGCCATCCCAGCATCCCTGTGGTCACATGACTGTGATTTAAGTGCTTGGCAAGTGGTTCACATTTATGATTGCAGCATCTTGCAATCAAGCTATCAGAATTTGTGATTCTCCATGACAATTTTCCCCAATGAAGGCAATGGGAAAACCAGCAGGGAAGATTTGAAGTTGCTTGGGTACGTCTTTCCCATCCACATACTCTTCCTGAAGCAGCTCTTCTTATTAATTGTTTCAGATTTGGCAGGGTGTGGTGTGTGTGTT
This sequence comes from Naja naja, assembly GCA_009733165.1. Classification (NCBI taxonomy): domain Eukaryota; kingdom Metazoa; phylum Chordata; class Lepidosauria; order Squamata; family Elapidae; genus Naja; species Naja naja. The sequence continues at coordinate 287,672,285 of CM019149.1, forward strand.
TGTATTTTAAATTTTGTGTTTTATTGGTGTGTCTGTATCTTAAATTCTGGGTTTGTTTTATTGATCTGGGACTGTAATTAAGTCTTGTTTAATCTTCTTGCCTCAGGAATCCCAAGCTGAATTAAGTGCTGGTCCGTGTGATACTGATTCATTACTGAGTAAGTTTTTTCAGCAAAATTGTCTTGAAAGATTGAATGTTCTTTCCAGGATATCACAGTTTTATATTTCTCTTGAATGGGAATGGTTACCTATATAGACTGAGTATGGAATTTCTCACTGGCTGCCCTTAATCTTTGCTCAAATGATTCAAGGAAAACTTTCAGAAATCTGTCTTGGCCTCTGTATTTAAGGTATTTTTTACTGATAGTGTAATTGCTGGTAAGAGATTCATTTTCAAACAGGTTCTAGCTTAGAGTTCTCCATTTCAATTGTGCTTATAAGTTCTACTAATTTCCCCTTAAAGTATGCTAATTACAAGAGCATTGTGGTCACTGTAAGAAGGAACAGAGTAATTGTTTATTGTTTATGCATGGACTGAATTTATATCCCATTTTTTGTCCATGCGTCACTCTAATACAGACTATAAAACATAAAAATAAATACCGTACATGGTAATTTAAATCATAGGTTAAATTAAATATCATCATCATTAGAGCCTGTTCTGTTAATAATTAGAAAGCTTGTCATCTTCATGAACATGAGGAATGAGGGCCAACTCCCTTTGTTGATGGGAAGGAAAAACGCTTCCCATGCTTCTTCAACAAGGAAAAGCAATTCTCTCCTCACCCTCAACTGATCAGCCAGCCAGTTGCTTGGACAGAGCAGAGAAATGCAGATTTACTTACTCTTGTAATGAGGATGCATAAAATGTCATTTTAAAATTGGCTGTAATTCCCAGATTTATTGCTACAGCTAAAGTAATTAAAACTCCTTTCACAGTCAGTGGATGGGAAGCTTTTGAGTGATTTAATAGAACATAAATACAGCCAGGCTTAGGAGGAATTAGCATTTGACAGTAAAGCTTTATCACCTTGTGTCTCTTTTTAATTTATCTCCCTTTCCTCTCTCAGCCTCTCAGCCTGCAAAATTGAGCTTTACTGACTTCAGCATGCTCCAGAACAATGGTACGTCAGGAGGCATCAGAAGGGTTGCTCTCAGATCCCATCTACTTGTTTTCAGCATTAGAAAATTAAGGGGGAGAAATGCAGATGACAAACAAAATTGGTAGGCAGACCTGTAGAGGAAAGAAATTAAACACGGATACTGTTCTGCTCATATTCTTCATAACCCCCCTCCCCTTGAGCAGATAACTAGATTTTGTCCATTTTTTTTTTAATTCATATTTATATCCCGCCCTTCTCCGGAGACTCAGGGCGGCTTACAATTTTTGGGATACAACCCAATGCGCTCAGCAATAGCCTTCCTTCCATTGTATATGCCTGCTTATTACTAAGCGGCATTTTTACAAAGTCAGCTTATTGCCCCCAACAATCTTGGGTCCTCAGTTTACCTACCCCGAGAGGATGGAAGGCTGAGTCAACCTTGAGCCTGGTGGGATTCGAGCCTGCACTAATTGCAGGCAGCTGGAACTAAGTGCTAGGCTATTAACAGCCTGCACCACCAAGGCCCTTGCCATTTTCAGGCAAATGGCTGAAGTGACACACTTAGCAATAGCTTATGAAATAGTACTTTTGTTTTTGGATTGGATAATAATCTGATCTTCTATTATTTTAGAATCAGATATGTATGTTTCTTCAGCGGCGCTGCATTACCTGGCTTCTGTAGGAAAAAAGACGGCAGATCTTCAGGACGCTAGCACAAATACAGCAGATCTGCAGAATGCTAGCACAAATACAGACACTGGTAAAACTCTTGCAAGAAATTATTGTGACTGGTTTCTTAAAGCTTTGAAAATGAAATGGTTTCCCAGTGACATAATTTGCATTCTCTAAGAACACAAATGTATGTCCATTTTCTCAAATAACATTAAATGGTGGATTGCAAAGTAACAGTTGTGTAAGATAATGCCCATCCAAACGCTTTCATTTCTGCATTTCAAATTTGTTCTGCTCTGCAAAATTATCTAACCTTTCACTCCTGAATAAATGCCTTTATAATAGTTTAGCAAGATACATTCTCCTCTTGATTCATCTTGATCTTATGTTTTTCTCATGGGAATAAAGTTCTGAAATCATCTCAGAATATACAAACTGTATCAGAAGAATTAATTGATGAATCTGTTGGGAATCAATCAGTCACTTCTGCATCTGTAACAGGTGTGTTTTCTTTCAAGTTATTTTTGAAGAAGCACAAAATTCTGTGTTTCAGAAATAAACAAATATTATCATGGTGGGATCCAGAGTTTCAAGACCTGAGTTATGAGCTTTTGCTGACATAAAGGAGAGAAAAACACATTTTTATTGAGTTTTATTCTCCCATTGTCATTCTTCTTCATAAAGCTGTCCCCAGGGGTGAACTGAAGAGGGGCTGAAGGAAACTATATAGGAATTATAAGAAACATGGAACCATATAATTAAATAAAGCCAAAAATGACCAGATCTTCTGAGAGTTCAGAAATTTTGCCATTGACACAATTTAGCAATTTAGATTAGAATGCCAAAACTTCAAAATATCACGTGAGATCTTGGTGTTGAGATTTTCTTTTAAACTGTTTATTTTGTGAAGTCTGCTGCCTGAGAAAGTTCCCAACCTCTGTTTTATGGGGAACTGATTGAAACAATCTTCCTGTCTTGGAGCAGCAGATATGTCTAAATAGCCATCAAAGGTAGATAGATCATCCATTCAAGAAACAAGCAGCTGTAAATTGATTTTTTCTGACTTTAAATTAATCCATAAGATACTCAACAATTCCTATAAAATCTAATTATTCCCAGAAGTATCTCTGGTATATGAAAAATAGAATGTTTTATCTGTTAAAGTTTTCTGACTTTATATATGTTTTTCTCATCAATCAAGTTGAAAAATCACATCAGGATGTTATAACAGACTTAAAGCAAGTACTTGCTGAAACTAATAAAAATCAGCCAATCATTTCTGCTCCCGCTTCTTCTTCTGAAACAGGTGTGCTTTCTGCTTATCTATCCTGTGAAAATACATTACCAAATTTCACTGTCTTTAAATTTTAAAAAATAGAGATTATGTACTAATTTTATGCAATTTTGTGCAAAGGAATATTTTATCCAAAGAATGAGGGGCGACGGTTTTTATTACTAATATCTAATGCTGTCGTTGATTTATATGTTCTCCTATCTGCATAACTTATTATTATTGTACAAAATATAGAGCTCTTAAATATTAATATTAAACATTAAACATGCTCTTAAATTTACATTTAATGACTTGGGTGTGCATACAAATTTAGTGTATCCAAAGCATGCTTAGTATTGTTTGTTTTGTTCCCCCAGTTTAGAACTTAAAATACATGTTTAGGAGTTTTCTTTCACTGTTAAGAGAAAATCGGAATACCTGCAGTTGTTATCTTGATTGGACTTTACTAAAGGCTAAGATCATGAAGAACAACCTTTTGATAGTTGTAGTCATACCCAATCCCTTTTGTGAAGAGGGTAAAGGTTACCATGAATGAAGCAAGGAAGCAGCAAACACAAGGTTTTCTGGTATTTTTTTCATAAAGTGAGGCTCATTTGTTTTTAAATAAATTTAGCTTAAGGCTCACATCACACTGGTTTTTTCTTGTATGTACCTGTATTTCCGACTTCTAAATGGTAATTAAAGCATGCCATCAACTTTAAGCGACAGTAAGATGCTTCAAGGGCCTTAGCGAAAGACTTTCAGGAAACCCATGTGACCTTAGAAGTCAGCTTGCTTACCCTTTATCTGGGTGTTAAAAAAAATCTTGTTCTGCAATAACATTTTTAGCATTTTAGTATTCATCACAATGCTGTTTATCTTTCCAAGTAGTCTTTTCGGCTCTCCAAGTTGCACGGGTGACTTTTAACCATGTTCTTTCCTTCAATAGAACGGTTGCCTTCTTGCATTCCTCAGACTTTGCCGCCAGAGTTGTATTTCAACTTTAAGTCAGACAGCGCAACTACAGAGACACGTTTGCCATCTTCATCTGATTTGGTCAGTCAATGAGAAAGGTCTCCTGAAAATGCAGGCATATGTCTAAACTATTCAGTAAATTGGTCAGTTACGGGAGGAGAGAGGTTCAGTTCTTCTGTGCAGTTTTATAAATATTTAATATAGGTTAACATTGTTTGCTACCTACAGTTTGGTTTGTTTATGTTTGTTCATTTGTTTTAATGTATGGTGTAGGCTGAACAGAGATATATCAGTGTGACTGATATAGAGGCTGGTGACCTTTTCAAGAATTTGCCAGGTGAATCTGAGCCCGCTACACAGCCTATTGTCACACAACCTGTGAAGTCTGAATTCCCAGCTTCTACAAAGCTGTATCCAGCAGTCTCTGTTACCAGTGTATTACCACTGGATGAATTTGAGAGACAAGGTAAACATCTACAATTTTTGTTTTGTAACATTTGCTTTCAAAATGTACTTAGGAGAACACAGGGTGGGGGGAGGAATCATGTAAAACAGGGCTCTCCAAACTCGGCAACTTTAGGACTTGTGGACTTCAACTTCCAGAATTCCTCAGCCAGCCATGCTGTCTGGGGAATTCTGGGAGTTGAAGTCCACAAGTCTTAAAGTTGCCAAGTTTGGAGACCCCCTGATGTAAAACCTCATACAGCAGTGTAACATCTGTATCTCCCTATACTGAGAGCTTGATGGCACTTTGTGAGTAGGCTTTGAAATTTTGTAGATAAATAAAACTTTTTTGTGACTTTTAATTAAAATGTCATTTTTTTTCAGTGCGGTTGTAACTTTGAACAGTCACTAGCTGTTGTAAGTTGAGAACTACCTGTAATTGGCTACGTTTGAAAATATGTTGTCCTTTTTTTTCTTTGTTTAATTGAAAGAAAAGAGACTTGAAATAGACCTGCCTCTACTAGCACCAAGAATAACAGAGGAAGAAACTTCTATTGATCATCTTACCTCAAGTCTCCTTTGTGAAGATTTTTCCAGTGTTTACACAGGACAGTTGGGTCAAAAGATCAGCAAACAGCATTTTTCTGGAAAACTACAAGAAATGGATAGACAACTATCGTACTTACAAAATTTGGCAGAAAAATGGAGAAAGAATATAGCACTACTAAATTGGTATATTTCACTTCATATTTTTATTTTAAATCTTTCTCCCCTTGGTAATAGGATTTATGCTTAAATAGATTGCAATTATATGTACTTTCAACTGGAGGAAAAAGCACATATCTTTGGTATGATACAAGATTTCTGGTTGGTAGTGAGTTGCCTAGAAAATGTTGTGTGAAAGTTAGGGATGTAAATGAATTTACTGTGATTGCAAAAAATACTTCATTGATCAATAATCAATTTAATTTTAATGAAAAAAATTAGATGCAAACCAATATATAAAGTGTAGAATTTTATTACTATTTTTATTGTGAGGACAGAGATACACAAAACTAATAAACTGTAGTAAACTCAGTGTTAAAAGCATAGATATACTTTCTAATTTATAAAAGAAACTTCTGCAGATATGAACAAAAATCAGCAAAGAGAGTTTTTTTTAAATATTAACAGCCGCAGTTGTATTTTTTCAATATATTTGGGTTAATCTTAGACTTGTGTATTAACTGAAATGGAAAAGAGATGCTCAGAAAAGACATATATATTATAATATTTATTATATACAGATGTAGGTGAGAAGTGCTGGATGTCACAAGTGTCACTTTTTTACAGTTCGGAGAAACAGCAAAAGATGTCAGTCTGATACCTGAGCAAGAAGAAGATGACATATTGTTCTTTGCACCAGGTATTCAGCTTTGCAAAGCAGGTGAGTTTACTAATTGAGAGTTGGGTTGAAGATATTATGGCTGTATGACCATTAGATATAGAAGGGAATAGGTGATTCAGAATATCGTTTTACATAATAGGAACACATAGAAGAGATTTGGTAGATATATATGGTAGAAGAGAAGTCTGATCTTAGCAGTAGCATTTAGCACTTAGACTTATATACCGCTTCACAGTGTTTTACAGCTCTCTCTAAGCGGTTTGCAGAGTCAGCCTATTGCCCCCAACAATCTGGGTCCTCATTTTACCCACCTCGGAAGGATGGAAGGCTGAGTCAACCTTGAGCCTAGTGAAATTTGAACTGCCAAATTGCAGGCAGCCAGCAGTCAGCAGAAGTAGCCTGCAGTACTGCACTCTAACCACTGTGCCACTGCAGCTTAGGTTACAGTGGGGATCAGAATTTCCATCACTAAGCGGTGCAGTCATAAATCACAATGTCATTTGACTGCATCACTTAGTAAAGGCAATTTGAGCAGTTCTGGTTGCCAACCTAAGCCAAGGATAACATGGGATCTTAAGTTCACATGATTGCAATTTATGATTTTCTACAGGCTTCCCCACTGACTTTGCTTGTGGAAACCAGCAGGGAATGTCAGAAATCACGATCATGTGACTGTGGCTTGTTACAATCAAATAGTCACCTGATTGTGAGCAAGTGATTATAGGGTGTTGCAACAGATGGAACTCGAAGGACCAGTCATAACAACCATTTGTTCAGCACCATCATGCCTTTGAACGGTTGCTAACCAAATGGTCATAATCCCAGAACAGATTTTAAAGATCAAAGCCAGAACTGGAACTGAACATGGAAATTTGCTATGGAAATTGAGTAATTCTGGTTATAATGTTACTAACTGTCTTAACCCTGTTTTGGACCACAAACATTTGGGAAGCCACCAATGGAAGATAAGTGTAGCCAAGTTGCTTTCATCTTGAATGACTAATTGACATAACATCTGTGTCAACTCATAAAACATTCCTATGCTTGTTTTAGTAGTTGCCAGAAAAAAGGAGGGGGGGAAGGAAATCTGGAAGAGCAGTTGAAAGCGAAAGTACATTCCAACTTTTATCTTTAAAAGATTGTCACTAAAATTCCGGAGTTTTTGCCCTTGAATATATTTAATTGGAGAACGTGAATGATGACACTCAGTCTGTGAACGTGCTCAATTGGTGAATCTGGTTTTAGGGGGGAAACAGGGTCACAGGTGACTGTAAATTACAAATTACATTCCAGCAATCGCTCTAATTAAATCATGATTCTCGAGCCAAATTTCAAAAAACCTTAAAGGATTCATTAGAGGCAACATATAGTACATCACCTCTAATGAATCCTTTGGTGTTTTTTGAAATTTGGCTCGAGAATCATGATTTAATTAGAGCGATTGCTGGAATCCTGACAAGCTGCAGTTGATAAGACTCACTATGCTACTGAAATCTCTTGGGTTTTTTTTTAAAATGATGCTATGGTATCAGCATGTCCTAATTTTAAAGCAATATCACCCCTTTACTGCCTATCAACGCACGTGCCATAATAAATCTGCACTCAATTCTTTATTGTACTTGCTGAAGAGGAACATAGCTTCTATCCTGAATGTGGCATAACTTTTTATATTGTACTCCTTTTAACTTTGGTTTCACTCTGTTCTTCTGTTAAACTAGAACGTTATTCAACCCGTGCAGGAGTGGAGAATTTTACAGAAGAAAAAGACTTCTTAGAAGCAGAATCTTCCCCAAAGGATTTCATTGCCTTAAAAACACCTTCTGTTTCACTTTCAGTATCTGTTGCTAATCACCCCAGGGTCAACAAGTTGTTGTCTGGTACTACTCTTTCTTTCTTTTTGCATTTTATTTGGTAATTTTGTAAACATCTTTTTAGTTGTTTATAGAATATGTTATTTGCTAGTACTATGTCCATATTTTTACATTAAATTCAATCAGAATAGAGCTGGAAGGAATCTTCACGCTTTTATAGCACCATTGCACCATAAGGAAGTCTCAGTCAGTGTCCCACAACATTGTTTGACTTGAAAGGAAATATTACTTTGATGATTAATATTTTAATTAATTGTATTGATAAACCAGGCTAAAACTTAGTGATGATTTTTGTTTTTTTTTAAATAGATATTAGTTTTAAAATGGAAGAACAAGATGAGAGGTATGTATGAGAAAATATTTCAGAAGCATTTGCTGAAATGGGGAGAGTCATATTGGGGGCCTTTCCTACTACTTCGCTATTAGTATACCAGTTTTGAAAATAGATTCTGTCCTCTACTTAGTGGCAGATTTCAAAATTATGGGAAGAAGTTCTTGTATATTGGTTATAGAGCACTTAAGTTTTTATTGAAGAGCCAAATTTGACTTAAAGGTTTTCCTTAGGATACAACCACTCATTCAGCAACCATACAAAGATTAGGATGACACTGAATGAGGGGGTCTTGTAGTCAGTTGAGAGCATTTCCAGCATCACTGCTTTCCTGGGGTCATCTGACAATGATCTTAATGCTCAGTGCGCAGCTCATGATTATGGTGTTGTAGCAAGCCATGGTCATGTCATAATTTCTAACGTTTTTCCAACTTTCCACAATCAAAAGCAATGGAGAAGCTGGCGGGAAATCAGAAATTGTTCCCACCACTTTTTCACCCACCTGCACATTAGAGGCCTGCCGGAAGCAGCCCTTATACTTCTCCTGTCCAGTATGGCCTGCTGTCTCTGTCTCCCACTGCCGCTTCCCCAGCAAGGCCTAGAGAGTGGCAGAACAGGTTCTGCTGCCTTGCTGAGCTGCGTGTGCATCGCAGGGCCGTGCTTTTGCCTAGCCCCGGATTCCAGGTCAGCAGTGTGAGGAAGAAGATGGCAATGTCAGATGGAGGGGGGGTGCTGAGTAGGCCACAGTGACGGGCAGGGCAGCCGAAAAGACAGAGGAAATAGACATATGGGGAAGCTGAAGTCCGCATGCTGGTTGTAAATGCAGGCTGGTTGCCAAGAACCTGAATTCTGATCATGTGACTGATGGGGCGCTGTAACAACCATCAGTTCAGTGCCTTGCAAGTTCAAATGATAGCTGAATGAAGCAAGGATGATTTATAGTGTGAGAAAATTATTAAAATCCATCTTTTGCCTACACTTGTATATTCATAGCACCTGTCCTTATATTTCAGCTATTGTTTTATGTGAAGGTTTAGAAGTGCCGTTGTGATGTTATTTGATCTCTGTATTTTTAAAAGTAGCTTTCCAGTTGGCATCAATTTAATTAGTTTTTTTCAATAGATGTTCAGAAGATCGCCTTCAAATCAGTGGCTTGAGTGATGTTTTGGACATCATTAATGATCTTATAGCAGAGAATGGTGTTTCTCCTTCAGAGCTGGGCCTTACAGAAATTCAAGCTCAAAAAATGGCCAGGTAGTGTTACATTGATACTTTTAATAACTTTGATCTACATACTGATGATGCTGTGTTGCAAATGTTAGGTTGCATGATGCATCCAGGAGTATAGACCTGATAAACAGTAGTTGTTTTTGGATAAGGGCAAAATACAGGAAGTAGATGAATTTACTATCTGTAGTCATTCTTGTTATTTACACATGAAACCAACTTCATTGTAGATGCACCTCCCTTGATGCATAAAGAGTCACTGTTCAACTTTAACTGTGTAGTGGGCCACTTCTAGTGGCTGGCAATTCTGAACAGGGATGCTCACCTCATGTGCATCCAATAACAACACACTATGAATGAATCAACATCCATGGGCAGATGGAATTGCTAGGTTCCATATTTAGGATTTCCACCAGTCAATTAAATAATTGGGACTAGTGTTTATCACTAAATGACAATAGAAAAACAACACTTTATGTATGAATGGTAATTTTTTTCCTGTAAATTGCAGCAGTTTGTAATATTTTTACTTTGACTTGCCCCCCAAATAACTTATTTAAATAACTTACCAACTTCTGGCTGTTAATAGAAATTCAGAAATAGCCTTTTCCACCGTCCGAATCTGGAGTCATTAAATGGTAGCAAAATATGCTCTATTCCTATCTTAGTTAAGGAATCATGATGTAAGAAAATAATGTCATAGACTCTGACTTTGTTGTTTCAGTCTTTCAAATATGCCACGTAAGCAGACCTATAAAGCTGAGAAGGATAAAAAAGAGTTAAATGCTTGGATGAAGAGAAAACGAAAAGAAAGACTTGCCGAATATATGCAAACACTGTCTGAAAAACGGGCAAAAGAGCACAATCCATTCCATCTGAGAAAGATGGTAAGGCTATTTGCATTGAATTGGTAAAGTACAGCGAAAGGAGAAATGTTATCAATATGAATCTCTCTGTTCTAAATTTGTATTTCTAAATCTGGATGGCCACCTCTTCAGAAAGATGGCATATCAATTATACAATCAAGTGTGGGAAGAAATACGAATATGCATAATAATAACAATTCTAGAATACAAATTCCTTTTTAAAAAATTACAGTGTTCCACTTAAAATTTCTAGCCTCCAGCCACCATATTTATTTATTTATTTCTACATAATATGCCTGGATCTCATGTAGACTCAGATATTTCAAAGGAAAAAGATGGATGGAGACCGCAAGGCATAATTTTGTTATGCGATGAATCCAGCTGTCACAAACAAGCAAGCAAATACACATGCATGGGACCTGTCTGGTTAGCTGGTTAAATAAGTAAAAGAAATAGTATAAAAAAAATAGAAATAGTACAAAAAGCCATGGGAAGGGTATCCTAGAGAGGGGAAAGCCATGGAAGGGTATTAAAAAAAATACAATCTGAGCTATGGGGACTGGGGGTGGGGATACAATTTAGCAGATATCCAGGAAAGTAGGGAAAAAGGAATCAGAGATCAAGCATAGATGGAAGATTGAAAGGTGTGTAACACTTCTATGTGTAGAGAAAAGATGTTGATGCCACCATCTTGCAGTTGATCACCTTCCTCACAGCATTTCATTTTGGTGGCACCTGAGATATGGATATACCTTAAAAATCCAAAGTGAACATATGCCACCCCTAAAAAAGTGAAGAGTTCTCATTCACCCAGAGTATATTGCTACATTTATCCCTCAGAGTTTAGTGAGAGGCAGCACAAGTGCTGCGGAGTACAGCACCCACGTTAACCTTGCATTTCTTATAGTGGAAGTGAATGGCTCTTTTTGCTCAAGCAGAGAGGGATATTTCCCATGGATGTCTCCATTCTCAAAGGCCACAATCTTCTAGCTCAGGGGTCTCCAACCTTGGCAACTTTTAAGACTTGTGGACTTCAATTCCCAGAATTCCTCCTTGGCAACTTTTAAGACTTGTGGACTTCAATTCCCAGAATTCCTCAGCCAGCAAAGTTGCCAAGGAGGAATTCTGGGAATTGAAGTCCACAAGTCTTAAAAGTTGCCAAGGAGGAATTCTGGGAATTGAAGTCCACAAGTCTTAAAAGTTGCCAGGAGGAATTCTGGGAATTGAAGTCCACAAGTCTTAAAAGTTGCCAAGGAGGAATTCTGGGAATTGAAGTCCACAAGTCTTAAAAGTTGCCAAGGAGGAATTCTGGGAATTGAAGTCCACAAGTCTTAAAAGTTGCCAAGGAGGAATTCTGGGAGTTGAAGTCCTCAAGTCTTAAAAGTTGCCAAGGAGGAATTCTGGGAGTTGAAGTCCACAAGTCTTAAAAGTTGCCAAGGAGGAATTCTGGGAGTTGAAGTCCACAAGTCTTAAAAGTTGCCAAGGAGGAATTCTGGGAGTTGAAGTCCACAAGTCTTAAAAGTTGCCAAGGAGGAATTCTGGGAGTTGAAGTCCACAAGTCTTAAAAGTTGCCAAGGAGGAATTCTGGGAATTGAAGTCCACAAGTCTTAAAAGTTGCCAAGGAGGAATTCTGGGAGTTGAAGTCCACAAGTCTTAAAAGTTGCCAAGGAGGAATTCTGGGAGTTGAAGTCCACAAGTCTTAAAAGTTGCCAAGGAGGAATTCTGGGAGTTGAAGTCCACAAGTCTTAAAAGTTGCCACGGTTGGAGACCCTGAATCTAGCTAATTCTGAGAAGACAGGGACATCAATTTCTCCCCTTCCATTTGCCAAAGAAGAAACCATAACTCACAAGAAACATTATCTTACGACTTGCAGTTTTAAAACCCTGGATTCTTCAAATTCATCCATCATCTGTAGAAACCTTAAGCGAGACTAATTCAACATTTCTCTGGGTCTCAGTCTTTGACAGCATGATTCAGAGGGAGTGGCTGTTGTCCAGGAAGAGCAGGACATGCCAGGAGACTTTTAAACTGCTAAAATCCTTATGATGATTTTATGATCCTTTAAAATATCTGCAAGACCACGATGGAAAAGTCTGCTGAATGAAACAATTACATTAAACAGCTGGAAATTGTCATCTCTACGGACAAGGGAAACTTTTAAAAAATAATATTGATGGTTTAAAAAGTGAGCTTTTCTTTAGGAGTCAAATATTTATTTGAGTCATAGTCCAACATAAAGCACAATCAAGAAAAATTACATCCATTTCTATAATACTTTCACTTGTAAGAGAGATAAAATAACTAAAAGCTAGGATTACTAACCCAAGGCTAGAATACTAAAACACTCAAAACTCTTTATAAATACATATTAATATTAATGTTAAGGATATGGACCAAAGGAACAGGAACTCAGAGGGCTGAAAAAGTGGGTTTAAAAAATAAATTTAAAGAATTAATTCTCTGTAAAATTACTCATACCCAGTACTCTTGTTTTCAAATGTTAATTGTTGCAGAGCAGAATCTAGCAATGTAATGTCATAAACAGTAAGCATTTCGTCAGTAAATTTCCTGAGAATAATAGGACGATCAGTTAAAACAGTTAATACTGCAGACCAGATAACTGATACATTATCTCTTTGCATTTTTTGTATAGCCCCTTGGACTGTCAACACGAGAGATTAAATTACAACAGAAAAACAAAAAGGAGAAAGATAAGTAGGTTATTTTTTTCAGGAGCTTTTTAGATTTTTAATCCATTGTATGTGGTAGTTGAGCTATTAAGTGTGAATTGTCTACATTTCCCATATATTTCACTGGTCTGTCAAATTTTATGATAATTGAATGAAATAATTCTAGGATAAAGCATTTGAATTCTATGCCCCAGGGATAAGATGAAGGAAAGTATTGGGAAAATTTTTGAGTAGATCTGGTTAAAAACCCAGTTGAAAGAGAAACTGTGCTGGGGACACTATAAAGCAATTCTGTTGTATTCATTCTCTGGGTAAATTCATTCCGCTATAGACTTGAATCTTTTGGGAATTCCAAATTCCATATTGTTTGGCATGTTTTTATATCTTAAGAGAACATATTTCACTGATGCAAACCTGACAAAGAGGAACCAAAATTTTTCTACAGATTTTCCTCAGCCACTTTCGTTGTTACTAAAATATTCGATATTTTTGGTCCTCTTGTCTGATTTTGTTCATTATATGGAAGTAGAACAGACAAAATCAGCATCATGTCTCTTTCATACAGTCCTTTGCAGATTACAGGTAGTCCTTGACTTATGACCATAGTTGAGCTCAAAATTTCTGTTGCTAAGTAAGACAGTTGTTAAATGAATTTTGCCCCATTTTACAACCTTTCTTGCCACAGATGAGTTAAGTGAATCCCTGCAGTTGTGAAGTTAGTAACATAGTTTTAAGTGAATCTGGCTTCCCCATTGACTTTGCTTGTCAGAAAGTTGCAAGAAGTGATCACATGACCTGGGACACTGCAACCATCATAAATATGAACCAATTGCCAAGCGTCTAATTAATTAGGTGACCGTGGGAATGCTGCAACAGTCGTAAGTGTGAAAAATGGTCATAAATCACTTTTTTCAGTCCTATTACAACTACGATCACTAAATGAGATGTTGTAAATCGGGGACTATTTGTACTTCTACTAGTATGTTTTTCAAGTACACAGACTATTTTTATGTGTCTCCTTTTCTCCCCAGTAGTGACAAACTTAGATTGCTTTTAAATAACCTAGAAAGGATGTTGTTTAAAAAAAATCTGCAATTGTTGATAATTAGTAGTTAAATGGGCCCATTTGCTTTCTCTGAAGGGTCTTGCTATCTGAACATCATAACTTAAGAATCACCGAAGCTCTCAGTCTGATGCATGACTTGCTGTCCGACACCGCACAGCTCCCTTCCAGTAACTATAAACCATCATCCAGAAGAAAATCCTCTTATGATTTTAAGCAGCCACGCATCGCTTCTGCTGCAGGGTAAAGTATTGTAAAGTCGTATTGTCATTAATTTTTCTGCTTCGTTCACAGATTTACCAATGTGACAATACTGTGCAGGGCTTGTCGGACAGAAATCTGAGTACAATTGCATTGCTCTTATTCCTAGAAAAAAGTATTGCACTGAAATACTGAAAATTTTAATACTGAACATTAACAGCACTAATTTTAACATTTACCTTCACAGTGGTTCAGTATCAGCAATGGCAATGTACTGAGGGATGGTTGACAAACTTATTTTGGGTGTTCTGTTTCAAAATCGCTGGCACACAGATGCAGACACAGTATTCCGAAGCTGAAATATTTACTACAGTTTAAGAAGTTAGCAGTCAACAGGAAAGTAATTCAAATGCATAGCAGAGAATGGTTGCCTGAAAAATGCCAGTACAGTCCGAAGAGCAGTAGCATAACCCCAATACATTCCAAGAGTCACAGAAAACCAAATTAGGTAATCAGGCAGTCAAAGGGCCACAAACAAGAAAGAGGAACAAAAGATGCAAACTAGGATTCCAAACACTTGTTTCCAAGCAAAGCAGCTACCTGAAGCTGTCTGCTGACCCCTGATTGCAATCATTCGTGCCTCACCCTTTGCCTTGTGATCAGCCTATATAGTCTAATTTATATTTTCAAAAAGTTCTAAAACAGGGGTCTCCAACCTTGGCAACTTTAAGACTTGTGGACTTCAACTCCCAGAATTCCTCAGCCAGCAAAGCTGAGAATTGAAGCCCATAAGTCTTAAAGTTGCCAAGGTTGGAGACCTCTGTTCTAGAATAATCACTGCAATTATAAAAATACAATATTTTTTTTTATTGAAGTTTCCATGGGAGGAGCAAGCCATTTGCCAAAGGTGGTTTTGGTCCAGCAAGATCCCTTTCAAGTCTGTCTTGTGACACAGCTTGGAAAAAGGGTAAGAAACAAAGATCTGCTTAATCTCATGCCAGTTATGAGCTATTCGGTACAACGTCCATGGAGCATTTTTAGACTGTAATGTTCTACACCTGCATTTTGCATCATAAAGTTTAAAGAAATAAGCAAACAAGCTTTATGGAGAAATGGAACATTCATTCCATTTCAATAGAGCCTTGAAATTTTAGAGTGATGCAAACAGAAATATATAGCAAAGAAAGAAACTCTCGATTTCTGCCATGCTGAAGATAATAAAGATCGCTAGATCACACCAAATTGTAATCTGGCAACTTTGTTTGAAGTTCCTAATCCATAATGTGAAAGGAACAGTTTTGTTGTCTTTTTTGCTTAAGGTCGACTCTGCCAAACTCCCTACAGAAGAACGCCACTAGAATCCCCTCAAGGTGAAGCATATGGGAAAAGCCGTAGAAACCAGAGGCAGTGGACCTGACAAGCCATAGTTTGTGGTTGCATAAAACTCAGTGCTGTTCATTGGCCCTCATCTCCACAGTCGCTTCTGTTTTTAGAAAAAGACCTTCTCCCGTTGCTAGGCTTTTTCAATTTGGATTAATTCATAATGATTAAACTTTTTTTCAGAGTTTAACTCTTCTTGTTCACCTGCTTTGAGTACTTTAGGGATAATTTAATACAAATCCAATCATTAGGTGAACTGAGGTAGCTCACAGAGGAAGTAAAAACTTATCTAAATAGATCATTGGCAATACTTAGAGTTTAAATGTCTTCTTCTCTTCTTAGTTGGAATACTTTCCAGATCTTTGGGGTGGGGTGGGGGTGGGGGGCTGGTCCCCTACATTGTTTGGAAGCCTTATTGAAGAGAATCACTACTAATGCAGAAAGATTTAAAAATAGGCTCTGCAAGCAATAATTGTAGTCCAAAAATTGATAGCTATGGACATAAATTCTGTGCAAGGCCTATATACATTTTTTTTCCTTCGGAGCTTATGAACGCTTGTGGGAAACTATACTCTATCCCAATATTATGGCTAGTATAGACTCATACATTATAATAACTTTTTGACATGATTTGGCAGCAATGACACTATTTTGTAGCTCATTGTCTTTTGATGGACATGAAGGAACTACAGGAACATATAGGGTTGCCTTCTTGCTGCCCCACACCTGAATGAGAACAGTGCCAACTTGGTCACATATGTATCAAGGGACATGGAAATTTAGATTAACAGAGTTGTTAATGTTCTTGATAGTGAGCTTCCCTCCATTCATGGTCAAGCCAGGAATGTCTCAGGTATTCTTGCAGACCTTTCATGGCTCGATAATTGTTGGGATGTTGAAGCTGGGAGGAGAAGCCTGTGAGATCTTCAGTGGGCCCCCTGTCTCTGTCCTTGATTAACAGATGCATGATAGATACCAAGGTCAACCATGAGAGCATAGCCTGAAGTCAAATAAAAATGCTTAACTAGAAGGTCCCTTTTAGATATTTTAAGAGAGATGAAAAGCAGCACTAGAACTTACTTTTATCAAATTGGATTCCAAATTGAGGTCCAAACTACTGAATACTTAAATAGTTAAGAATTTCAGATAAACTAAAATACAAAATCTTTCAACAACTTCCCTCCAGCTTCTGATCAGACAAGAGAATCAATGAATGAGAAAAGGTTCTTCACTTCTAGTATGACATCTCAGGCCACTGAAGAGACTGATGACAATTCTGTGAGTGGTTGGAGTGTCCCCGAAGAGATCCAGCAAATACTGTATGGCACATCTAATGCATATTTCAACAAGGTGAGGACGGCAAAAATAGAACAAATTGGGCTATAACTCTGAAATAGTTACTTGTTTGTGTCTTTATTTTATTTGGTATTTATATCTCTCCTGGGGAAAGGATCAGATTCTTATTGTTTATTGTTTAATATGTTAACATTTGATCCCAAATCTAGCTTTGGAATTGATAAATTCTTGTTACTCTTCTACTCCAAAAAATAGGACTATAGTCTGAGGGTTTGAAAAAAAAAGAGGGTGTTCCTTAAAAGGAAAATATGAAAAGGTTTCATCTGAAGAGCCAACAACTTTTGGGGTGAGCAGAATCATCTTCTCCCAGGATACCAGTGGGCCATGCTGTACGAAGGGTATCCCCCCTTTTCCCAAAAGTGGGGGCAAGTTAGACAGAAGGTCTTTCCAGTGTTCCTCACTAGTGCTGTGCTGTATTTTGAGGAGGCAGAATAGAAGGGGAATATGAGAAAAGCTTAGGGCTCCAAATGTATCCCTGTTGTACTGTATAAAATGTACTTCCATAAGGCACAGAGCAGTCTAAAGAGCAGGGCAGATGCATCCATTGGAGATAGTACTATAAGAAACTGGTGACTATGAACCACGGAAGTAGAAAGCAAGGAAAGAGTGGGGCCAATGAATGATTTCCAACAGAGGTCAAACATTACGGCTTTTTGTTAGTTATAGTTAGTTAGTTACCGCCCTGTACGGGCACACAGGCAGGGGCTCCTCGGGGTCCCATCGGCAAGCCAATGTCGGCTGGCGGTCCCCGACGCGAGCCTACTCTGTGGTGGCCCGACTTATGGAATCAACTGCCTCTGGACCTCGCCTGGCCCCTGACCTCCACCTTCGCCTCAATTTGAAGACCTGGCTATTTGACCAAGTCGGGCGGTGATTACCTTACCGGGGGTATGGGATGGTTTTAATTTTTAATTCGGTTTTATTGGACCTTATAGTGATTTAATTTCCTTTAATTATTTATTGTATTTGTATGTTTTAATTGTGAGCCGCCCCGAGTCTTCGGAGATGGGGCGGCATATAAGTCCAATAAAGTAAATAAATAAATAAATATACTTTCGTATTAGCCGGCCTAATTTTAACCCAAGAGGAAAAAGACTTCTTTGGCCTTGAAAAGGTCTCTTGACTGGTCTGCTTCTTATCTCCATCATGCTTCTCTTCCTCTCTTCAGGAATCACTTCCAGAAGATGCTTGCTCGATTGCCAGCCTTAATAATGTTGACAGTGTGAGTGGAAGTACCAGCAGCATCCTTAGCAAGCTTGATTGGAATGCCATAGAGGCTATGGTAGCAAATGTGGAGGAGAAGTAAAACTATATCTAGTCTGTTGTGGTCTTTAAAAGGACATTAAGTGGAATATGGAAACGAATAAATAACTGGCGGTGAAGTTGGAAGATCATCAAGCAACGTCACCACAAGTAACATCAAGGGCCAATATTCATCCATTCAGGAGATTCTGCATAATGTTACAGAAAAATTCAAGGAATTTTTAAAATGAATAATTTGATTGATGATGGTGATGGTGTTCCACAGAATGCCATTTTAGGATTTGTAGAATATGTAGAAGTTTAATAAATATGACAAATAAGGTCCCAAGGATGTTATAAACTTGTATTTCTGAAAGAGTGTTTAGAATTTAGGTGACCAGGCTTGCGTCTTGATTTCAATGAATCTTGCTTAAAATTATGAACATTTAAATATTTTTACAATAAAATGTTTGGGGTGTTTTGTTTTTGTTATGTTTGAAAATGTTTTTGGTGGGGGTGACAATTTTGTGTTATATCAGGTCAGTTTTGAAGGTGTGCTGATATCCAGTATCTCTTGCTGGGTTATTTTTTGGTAGTCTGAGAGAAGTAATCAAGCCTTAAAATATGTTACCTCCTTCACTATGTGAATATTTAAAACAGTTTCATTTCTTTTAATTCATTCTCTTGGTGAATTTTTAGTTCCTACAATTCTTATTGGTGGAATACTTGACATTTTCTGAATATATCTTCCATCAGAACTTTCAAGCCATTTTGAGTTGTTCTTTTAAAATGCAAGATGTTGAAACATTGAGTGGAGAAATATTTATGCTCAAATTAAGAAAATAACAGGTATTTCATACATTCAGTTTACAAATTTGCCAGTGTTACAGTTTATCATAAAGGCACGTTCTGGCTCCTAGTTTGGGAGCCCTTTTTCACACACTAGAAATGCTCCCTTGGAAGGTAGCTAATTGTCAGCCCTTTGAGGTAGGCCAGCTAAAGAAACAAGAATGACTGGAGCTCTCCTGAACTCTAATATAGGTTGTAGTAACCATCTTGAAAGCCTCTTTTTTTTTTAATTACATTTATATGCCGCCCTTCTCCGAAGACTCAGGGCCGCTTACAATTTTTTGGGATATAACCCAGTGTGCTCAGCAATAGCCTTCCTTCCATTGTATATGCCTGCTTATTACTAAGCGGCATTTTTACAAAGTCAGCTTATTGCCCCCAACAATCTTGGGTCCTCACTTTACCTATCCCGAGAGGATGGAAGGCTGAGTCAACCTTGAGCCTGGTGGGATTCGAGCCTACAGTAATTGTAGACAGCTGGATCTTAAGAGCAGGCATTTAACAGCCTGAGCCACCCTCTTATACCTCTGGGAATTAGGGTGAAGCCAGTCTGAGTTTTTAATGTTTTCTTCATGCCTTGTCTAACATCATCTCTGTGCCTCCAAACTCTGGTGGAAGAGGATTCTGATGAAGCAAACTATCACTCACAAAAGCTGGTGCCCTTTCATAACGTTTTGAACAGGCATTACCAGATTGGGCTATTGTACACTAAATGATTCTCCTCCGTTTGGTAACGAAAGGAACTCTAATCTTTTTGCTCAGTTACTAGTGAAATTATTCCTTTTGTAATTAAGATGAGATTTGTAAATAAGGAAGCCCCATTATATTTTAATGGGATGAAAGAACCTTCAGAGTGCTTAATTAGGTAATCTGGTGGCATTCAGGGGATTTGCACAGCAGGATGGGATGCAGGTGATACCACAATGATGTAACTTTGTAAAACATGATTACATCTTCATCTGTATTTGTAGAAGTTGTACAGCGATACTCTAGATAGGCAATATATTAGAATGAATCAACTGTTTAACATGTTGGTAATAAGGTATCTGGGAGCATGAAACAGAAATGATTTGTCCCTTCTTGTTCTCCTACTACTACTCCTAATTACTATTACTACAAAAACACTCAGTGTTAGTAAAAAGGTGTAGGGCACGGGTGTCTAACTCACAGCATCACATTGCCGTCATGTCGCGATGTTTTTCCCTTCACAGGGCTGGGGTGGGCGTGGCCTACATGTGACGCATCCAGCCCGTGAGCCACGAGTTTGACACCCCTGGTGTAGAGCATGGACAGAGAAATACACACAGTTCTCATTTAGAGACTGCTTGTTCAACGACCAGTTACCAGGGTGCTGAAAAGATAGTTATGACCACTCCCTGAGCTTGCAGCTGTCATGTTCCTGCAGTCATGTGATGATGACTTGGCTGCTTGGCAACTGACATGCATTCATGACAGTCACAGCATCCTGCAGTCACAAATGATCACCGTTTGATACATTCACAGCCAGTTTTCCTCAAGCAAAGTCAGTGGGGAAGTTGCAAGTCACAATAATATGATGTTGCACTTAATAACTTACTGACATAAATCAGTGCAGTCCATAACATTTCAATTTATGACATTACTTAGCAACAGAATTGCCAGTCCCTATTAAGAGTTTGGTGAGGATTACCTATATTAAGACATGGAAAATACTTGTGTATCTATAGGGTAAATACAGGTAGTCCTCAACTTACGATTACAATTGGAACCAGAATTGTGTTGCTAAGTAAGGCAATTGTTGAGTGAGTCCCTCTCAATTGTATGACTTTTTTGCAGTTGTTAAGTGTATCATGCAGTTGTTAAGTGAATGGGAAGATCACAAATGTGATCATGTGAACCCAGGACCCTGCAACCGTCAAAAATACATGCTGGTTGCCAAGTTACTCATTTTCATCATGTGATTGTGGGGATGCTGTAGCAGTTGTAGCTGCAAGAACTAGTTGCAAGTCACTTTTTTCAGTGCTGTTGTAACTTTGGTCACTAAACAAATGGTTGTAAATCAAGGACTACCTGTACAATATAGCATGGATTAATATGGCTTCAGATTAATGCATATCTTGAGAACATTGCTTATGGTAATTCCAGTTAATACATCAAACTGCTAAGAATGTTGTTTTTAATGGAATGGACAAATTCCAATCATTTCTCTTAAAACTATGACGTTCATACACTGGTTTTAATTTTTCAGATTTTAAACTACCAATAACTTAATGCTTTGCAATGAAATATTAAAATTATGTACCATTGTGGGCTCATCTATAATCACCCTTGGACCTAGCCATAATTCCTCAAGATAGTTAAGAGATAGGTAAGGAATTAAAATTGGACTTCAAATTTCCATGAAAGATCTCTGAAAATCTAGAATTCTAAAGATGTTTTCGTTTGAAAATGAGATTGAAAACAACCTTATGATAAATATTACAGGAGGAATATACCTACAAGGATTCTCTGAAGAGAAATTATAGACTTCGATTTATTTTGCCAGTTCTTAACTCAGAAGTAACCAGCTTCAAACTTTAGGTGGGCTTCAAGAGCCCGAGAGTTGAGGGAGGAGTCTACAGTCATACATATAAAGTCTATGTACTTGCATCCTATATTTAATTATCAGTTTAGATAATTATCACCCAGCTGAGCTGGGAGAACAAGCCGTTGAGGGCAATTGGGCAAGTATTTAATGATAGCAACTGGATTAGCTATTCAAGAAGATAAACTAGGAGCCAATGAAGATTGGTAATTTTGGGAGTAATACAGCCAAGTGGGTGAATTGTGATTAGATGACTGCAAAAGCTCAAATTAACTTTCAGAGTTCTTGGAAGACTTGGGTGCAGTGTCAAGTATCTCCTGCCACAATAGAGAAGCTACCAGATGTGCATCTAGAACATGCCCTCTCTGCTTGATGTGTCTTTGCCATGATGCCAGCAACCATTTGACTTTTTCACCATTTAACTCTTGATTCCTTGTTGCCATCCCTTTTTGGATAACATAATTTCAAATTTAATGGCCACCCACTCATGATTCTGCATATGTACAATGATGAACAAATTCCCAGGGGAGAGCATGTAAGCTAATATTTTATACAGTATTCATATTAAAAATGTAGTTTTTAGGGCTCAAATAATCCTGTTCAACTGAACCCATTCCCCTAGAATGACTGTCAGATGTTGGGCGGAATGAATAACTTATTTCTTACAAGATACTGATATGAATCAGTGGAATGGACTGGAATCTTCAACGTAGGAAACCCCCCCCCCCCTTTTTTTAAATTAAAAGACATTTTGGGCCCATCACCCTAAGGTATAGGGTTAATTCTTCACGTAATCCATTATCAAGAAATTCTTATTCTCCTTAGTGTATTTCACAGCAATTATTATGGAGCTACGTGATTAATTTTCTGGTGAAACAACATAATAAAATCAATTTGTCGATACCATGGGAGTAATTGAGTGAATGTTAACTGCCAGTATTGTACAAAAAAGAATTAGGCAAAATATAGTAATTGCATGAATGCAGCACAGCTTTTGCTTTCACAACCTTAAAATAAAATTTCCCCAGAAATATTTGCAGCAATTACGACAAAGAAGAGGAAATGAAAAATATTTCATAGAGCAATTACATTCTGGTAATTATTAGTCATGTCAGTTTAATTTTTCAATTCTGTACAAGATAATGAATTTGAATATTGTGTTACTATTTCCTACAGATCAAGTAACACACTAGAATTCTGTAAATTAATGTAATAAAAACACACCCCACCATATATTAATTTTATAATTGAACTGAATGCATCTAAAATCTTTGATGAACATCCACTTTTAAATAAAATGTAGAATTTAAAATAGTCATTTGCTAATTACTATGCTATTCATTTCTTCTGCTTTTGTCAATATGCAAAACTTATTTTTGTGTTATTACCCAGAAATAGAACAGCTTCTGAAAGAATGGTGACAAGTACACATTGAAGCACCACTCCAGAGACAGTTTAAAATAGCATTTTCAGTGTATAAAAGATGGAAACAGATTTCAAGTAATTAAAAAAACCCTATCTACAATACAGCCATTTCTGTCCAGCTTTTTTTTTAAAAATCATTTAAAATGGTTAAGTTAGTGCAACTATAAGTTACAAATCCATATTGATTCCTGACATTTGCAGGCTCCAACTGATTCAGTAAGGGAGTACCACTTGGATCATAAAGTAAATAACAACAGAATACAGGCGCACCATCATTCAGGAGATGCCTTTGTGCATTATGTCCTGGTGTAATGCACTCTGATGTCCTAACGAAATATACATGTTTCTTTACTCAGAACAAAGTGATGTTTTTCCCCTATGTTTTGAACATTGCCATATGAACAGCATTAGAAAGAAATTGAAGCATACAAGAAATAAACTATAGTTTCTTTTTATATCAAAATGTACTCTTGAAAATGTGTTTGGCACAGTGCTAAATCATATATAGTTAATACTAAATATTGCAGGATACAATAAAACCCTGGAGTTAACTTGTGTTTACACCCTTGTAAGGGATAAAGATACCAATTATTCAGAAATCAGCCTATACAAACTGTATAAACAATATTTATGCCTTGCTTTGAAAACCACTGATATAGTAAATTTTACATAAAAGACTGGAAAATAATATAAATGGATTTAAACAGATCTTTACAATAAGAAATTCAAATGGAAACAGACAAGTAACAAAGAGAAGTAAAAAAATTTATTGCAGTATTCGTTCCACCAGATTTGCTGGGGATCCCTTTTCTTGTATTATTTCAGGGTGACCTAATACATCAAAAATCTACATTTACAAAAACTCCTCCTGCAGGTAGGTCATAGATACTGCATGCTTTTTCCCCCAACAGAATAAATTATATATCCAGGAAATTCTGCCATTTTACAGCCTGGAAAAACGATGCTTTCCTTGAAAGTGGGCTAAGCTAAAGAAAGCCATCCGCTGCTAGGTTAAACTCCAAGAACACTTTATTAAGAACATTAACAGACTAATTTCCAACATTCACTTGTTTATTTTTTTTTTAAACAGAAAGGTTTTTTTTTCAAGATATAAACATTTTTTTCGTTAAACTATTATACAGTGGGAGTAAAAATGAACTGAGAAGTTTCTGCTGCACAACAGCGAAGGAAGCTCCCACAAAAATGTTTACCAAACATTTCCTTCTGTTTCCTGCATCCCAGGTGTCATTCTTACTCTTCATTAAATTGATATTTTTTTTGCCAGAAAGTTGGTAATTTCAAGTTTTTTTTTTCTGTTCTTTCCTGTAAAATTTGGCTGCGTGTGTACAAATGCATTATTAGCTGGAAGTTCCATCCTTGGCAGCATACAGCGATCGTAAAGTCTGAACAACTTTATTAGTCAGCTTATTAGCACTCGTTAGAGCAATTTTTTTGTAAATAATGTCTGACTCTTTGATAGTGTCTACCCAAGGCACCAGTTTGCGGCCATCACGGCGCTTAGCCTCAGTCCAGGAGCCACTGTAGGAGCCTGCCATCCATTGAACACTGAAGCCATTGCTGGTTTTCTGCACTACTCTTGCAATTTGTGGTCGATCTTTGTACTTTGGACAGCAAATAGCGATGACATCCATGACATCAACACTTTCATTCATCTGTGCTGCCAACTCCGTAGAGTCTGAATTTCGTTTTGACCTTCTCAATGACTAAAACATTGGAGGGGAAAAAAGACCAAGTGTTACACAAAAGAACTTGATTGAAATTATTGCTTTTATTGCTTTTAATCCCTTGACGCCGGGAGTTGGGATTTTCCGGCACACATTCCATTGCCGGCAATGAGACGCGACCGCCAGCGCCAAGGGGTTAACATATCCTTGCAAAATCACATATTTTAATTTGTACCCGTCTCTTTAAACTCTTATTGATATATAAAATTATATATACAAATGAATCATAAAGCTACATAAAAACTTGGCAACAATAAAAAGGTTACACACAATACATTCCAAAGGAAATTTTTTTTATACTAGATATAATCTCTATGTTTTTATTGTTTTTGTTAAAACTTTCTACAAAAAGTTGTATAAATGGTTAAGAATTTCTATCTACAATTTTTATATGCATTACATTACTCAATGTACATATTATAGACTGACATTTATAAGCACATAAAATCATTTTACGTAATACGCTGCGAAATACGTTGACTCCTCCTCCGCCTCACCCCTGAAGTGCCTCCTCCTCTATCCTCCCCATCACTCTCATCCTCCTCTGTCTCAGCTGCATTGTTCCTAGGGCTGCCACCTCCGAGCAGCGAGGTAATAGCTTTGTTGCGAGCATTTGTGCTTGCTGACACTTCCCCGTCTTCTTCCTCTTCGTCAGGATCCAAATGTTCCATAAGAAGTTTGAACTAAAAAAAGAAGGGGAGGGGAGGGGAGAAACTGTTTTAGGAGGAATATGCCGGTTTTTTTAAAGCTGAAATCGGTTACAGAATTGTGTTTTCTTTCTCAGACAAACTAATTAGAAGACAAAAAAAAATATGTTTGGTCTTTTCGTTGTTGGCAGCTCCAACCAAGCTACAAAATAGTTGGAGCATCTCGCCCCTTCCTCTCAACGCATCTGTAGTCAACGTGCGGTTCAAAAATTATGCATAATTCTGTGCAGAAAACTTTCAGGGAACAAAAGAAAATAACTGGCTCTAATAACGGAAGGCATGTGACATACGGACATGTACCATGTTTCCCTGAAAAAACAACCTACTCCAAAAGTAAGTCCTAGCTTGATTTTTATACGTGCGCCCAATATAAGCCCTACCCCCCAAATAAGCCCTAATTAAGACCCCACCCACTCCAGGGTACATGGGTAAAAATTAAGCTAGGGTGGGGATGGGGGAGGGGGTGGAACTGCCCTACTACTTACCTTCGGACAGTTGCAGCCAAGCCTCACACACCCTGACACCTGCCTTGCAGGCCTATTTCTTCTGCAGCCAGCAAGGCCTTCCCAAAGGCCTGTGCAGCTTATAACGGAACTCTGGATCGATCTGGAGCTTTGTTATCAGCTGCAGAGGCCTTCAGGAAAGCCTTGCCGGCCACAGAAGAAGTTCCTGAAGGCCTCTGACAGCAAAAAGGAGGCCAGGGGCGATGCAGACAAGTGAGGTGAGTCAGTGGACAACATCTGCCACCACCCCCACACCCAGAAATAAGACCTGGTGCCTTTTTGGTGCCCCCCCCCAAATAAGACAAGGTCTTATTTTGGGGGAAACACAATAGCAGGTGAAGGAGAATTCCAGAACATAAAATTTGCCTTTTTAAAAACAGTTACGCACCAAACACTATGGTTTGTCTTTGTCCCTGCAATGCTTGGTTCTCACTGGTCTCCCTCTAGATACTCAAAAAATGGGCTGATTGAAGAAAATGGTTGTTAAATTATAATCAGGGACACCTAGACAAATGTCAATCTGTATACATTAAGTGATGTTGCAACTTCTTGGTTGAAACCTCTGCTTTGAAAAACAAGACATGCCCAGAATCTGGAGGAAAAAACAAGATCCTAGGCAACAAGATAATAGTGCAGGAAGAGTTAGTCTGCTTTGCATATTCCTAATTTTTCTGTTTCTGATGGGGTCAGATTTTAGTTGGCTTATCCTTGGACGACCGAACCACATTGCATAGTAAGAAAAGTGAAAAGGCTAATTTATTATGTGTCACAAAACTTTAAAATAAAGAAAATTTGAACTAAATCATCAATGCTTCTAGAAATGGATTCTAATATTTTTTTTTTATTTAAAATACTGTACATTTCATTGATTAACATAGATTTTTATGTTTTCATATACTGTACCACTGTGAGTTGTATGATTAAAGCAGTTCAAATATATAAATAAACACGCCAAGATATGCTGCTTCTGATTCATGAGGTTATATAGCCATGATTATCTACTTTAGTTACTTAAAACCATTTTATCTAATGGCACAGAACTGCACAATAGCACTAGCAATAACAGACTACAGTAAGTGCTATTGCTATTGATAGACTTATATGCCACTTCACAATGTTTTACAGCCCTCTCTAAGCGGTTTGCAAAGTCAGCATATTGCCCCCAACAATCTAGGTCCTCATTTTACCGACCTCAGAAGGATGGAAGGCTGAGTCAACCTTGACTCAGTTCAATCAGAACTGAATTCTTGGAGTGAGCAGCGAGTTAGTCCTGCGGTACTGCATTCTAAGCACCGCACCACCATGCCTCCTGTGCTACAATTACAATAAATAATTACAATTACAGCTAAGTAATGGCTGTAGTCCCTGACTTACAACCATTACTTAGTGATTCTTTGAAGTTATAACAGCACTGAAAAAAAGTGACTTATGGCTGTTTTTCACCCAAACCTTGCAGCATCCCCTGGTCACGTGACCAAAATCTGGGAACCTGACTACTGTGCCAGTTGTATTTATATTTGCAGTGTCCTAGGGTCATGTGATCACCATCTGTAGCCTCTACAGATGGCTTCTGACAAGCAAAATCAATGGGGGAAACCAGATTCACTTAACAACCACATGATTCACTTAAGAACTGCAGTAATTCGCTTAGCAACTATAGCAAAAAAAGGTTGTAAAATGGGACAGAACTCACTTATCAATTGTCTTGCTTAGCAACAGAAATTTTGGGCTCCTCAAAAGTCAAGGACTACTTGCATACATATTTTTTTCCTTGTATAAAGATATTTTATGGGTTCTATAATCATTTTACATTTAATTTGATACCTATCTCATTTCACAGTTGTGGAAAAAGTCTATCTTCAGCCAGTAGTAAATAGTGATGTTTTAAACAGTGAAAACTTACATCTAAGTATTGTTTCACTATATTCCTCTTCACATCTTCTGTGAGCCTGGAATTAGCCATATCACTTCGAAGGAAGTCCAGCGTTTGTTTTGGATGAAAGTGAATTCCTGCTTTTCTGTTTATCGCTTTATCATAAACTTTTGCCGATTCAGAAGGTGAGTATTTCTGAATTTTACTAATAAAACAAAATAAATGTTGTAAGAAAAATTCCAGTGTACTTTAAAGGAAACAATAACAACAGATATTCTGAATCAGTCAAACTTTTTTAACATTATAAAAACAAATGTTAAATATTTAAGTATTACTGATTCAAGTTCCCAAGAGTTCAGTCCCAAATACACTGTCACCAATTTATAAGACATAGGTAGTATAAGCAAAATTAAAATGGTCCTTACGTATCAGAAAATCCGCACAGGTTCTTCAAATGCTGTTTCAACATCAAAAGCAGCAATATGCCCTGGGAGACATTTGCAAATTCAATCAAAGGAGCTGAATTGTCTGGCAAACATTTCATGACTGCATTTATATCATTTTCTTCATCAGTGTCTGAATCAGAATCTGCACGTTTTCGTAATTTCCGGGTTTTGTGAATCTCCTCCTCGCTTTCACTGTCACTTTCACTATTGCTCTCACTTTCACTTTCTTCATCAGAGGAAGGCTTTTTTTCTTTTTTATATTTTACCATAGACTGAAAGAAAGAGACACATGTGCTTTAGACTACTAACGATACAACAGCTTTTCTGCAATTTCACATTTTAACGTATTTCTCACATTTGAAATACTTGTTATGAAAAATGGGGTGACATTTTGTGCAACGCCACATCAATATTGAAATATATACATGAGCACTCAGTGATTTCATTTTCAATTTGGAATATAATTGACATGTTCCACCAAGGAGACTGCTTAACTTCATTACTGGCAGCACTTAGCATGCCTCTTGTCACTGAATACAGCTATTTTTTTATATCTAAGATCTATCAGAAAAATAACTATTAAAATCCTCATGAATTCTCTGCAGGTATTATTAAACAAATTCTGAAAAATAAATGAAGGCTCTGAGTAAAACATCTGACATCAGACTATTTCACTCATCACATGAAGCTTCTTCACTTTTTGCTTTGCACATTGATCGTAAATATTATATGAAGCAAACTACACATATGAGGAAATTGGCTTCTTGTGAGTTTGAGAGATCCCTCAGCAATGGATCCCACGAGAAGAATCCATATTGCTGGCTCTTGTCTACATACTATATGGGTATCATATTCGTATATAAATGTCACTCTGTGTGTGTGAGAGAGGGAAAGAGGGAGGGAGGGAGGGAGGGAGGGAGGGAGGGAGGGAGAGAGAGAGAGAGAGAGAGAGAGAGAGAGAGAGAGAGAGTGAGAGAGAGAGACTGCAGAGCTTATTAGCCCCAATCCTATTAGCACATATGTGGGTTTTGAAGACCTAACTGTTCCCTAAGTGTTGCGGACAGAATGTCAGATGAATGTAAGAGGTCTTTGTTGGTGCATCTTGATTATATTTTGTTGCTGATGAGGATTTTCATTCACTTTTTGTCAGTGTCATTATTGCTATTTGCCTCCCAGAGTCATATTTTTTGTGAGTTGGGAGTCATAAAAATCCATAAATAGTTTTGGTGTGTTAACATTAAATATTCCTATTGAAAAATAACCAATTAATGTAAAACATTCTATATATTTCAGAAAAGGACTCAATTTTTTTTCTTTTTACGATCCTGTCATCTCTTAATTTGGGATAGAGCTGGACTGACTGGATGGAGCTGACAGTTCACTGACCAGATGCCCTTCCTTACACCTTCCTGACAGCAGATGAAGGATCTGAATTAACATTTTTTAAATGTAGTTTATAAATAAAAGGCTGCCTCTATTAAATTTATAAACTTAACAATTATAACTTTCTGAGAACTTAAGATTGAAAGACTGCACTAAATTATTTTTCAGAGTTTAAATTTATACAAAGATATTCCTTTCATCTTCTCCATTACAGTTTTTGGTAAATTTCACAGACAAAATTAAAATTATTCTAGAACTAGATAAACTATTTTGATCAATGCAGGTGCACTGTCTTAGTTGGGACACCTGGGAAATATCTGTCCAAGATTCTACCTTCCAATCTTTTAGTACAGATTGAATTATTAAAGATACATGAGTAAGAAATAACTTATCAAAAATAAAGATTTTAAAAGACAATTTCACTGACCTCTTTAAATGACTGTAGAAGGTTGCTACCAGAAACTGATAATGTAATATCTATATGGTGCATTATAAAAAGTGGCTCTTCTTGGGTTTGATAAGGAAAACAGGCCAGATTGTCGGCTATATACAAAAGCATATTCACCTCTGTTTTCTGTTAAAATAAAAAGATATATAGATATGTATATAAAAGACATAACCATTCAAACCCATATTTTATGTACAGTGGCTAGATTTATCTAATACTTTTAAGTAGCTGGGATATCTGGCAGGAAGGAATTTGCTGTTCTATTAATACCCTTCCAGATAGTGTATCAGTGGCACAGCAAGCACTGGAGAAACTTCCTTAGACCGAGAGATCAACAGTTAATTATGAATACAGGTAGTACTTATTTAGTGACTGCAATTAGTTCCAGCTAGATAGTTTCCAATAAGAGATAGGGGAGGGCCTCCTATAGAGATTGTTGGTGGCTGCTGTCTCATTGTTAGCCCTTCAAGGTAAAGCAGACAAAACGCACAACCAGGGGCACTATCACAACCTTTATTGACAATCTTTATTGTAAAGTTACAGTAAATAGGATGTTACAAAACTGAAAGCAGTTTTCCCCCTCCTTGCTTTTAAGTCTCCAGAAAAGAGTTCTATACTTTCCAAGTTTTTTCCTCCCTCCATTTGTGGACCTAGCTGCCTGGGCTGCAGGCCTTCCTTCTATCTCCCAAAGTCATTCATTCAGATAAAGTTATCTCACGCAGTGTCCTGAGCCTGGCCTAATTTTTCTTCCTCCCCTTCAACTTCCAAAACAGAAAAGCAATCACTTCTTCAGCTGCTTTTCTCTACAACACTACGGGTCCCTAAACAGTGATATCACATTAACAAGTTAACAAACTCAGACATGTGACCTTAATTAGTTGGTTAGAATCCTCCCCAAATATTGTCTAAAAACGGAGCAGACATTGATTAAGGTCTGCTGATTAGCTTGATACTGAAGGCTTTTGTTATCCTAAATATGCACTGGTTAGAAAATGAATTTATTACCATTTCTTACCATTTTATTTGTAAACTATTACTATCTAAGGCAGCTGCTAAACAAGAACTACCTGTAATTCCTAAGCAAGAGAAGAATCAAATAAAAATGCAGGAGCACAGAACATCCTGAGCAACTGTTCTATTGATCTTACACAAATTATGATTAAATTAATTGAAACTGGTACATATTTATTTATTTATTTATTTATTTACTTATTGGATTTCTAAGCCACCCCATCTCCCTAAGGACTTGGGGCAGCGTACAATCATGAAAACAGTACAAAATATTATACAATTAAAAAAGAATTAGATAAGAAACCCAATAATCAATCTAAAACAGTAAAAAACAAGTCATTAAAATATTGCTGGTACATATTGCTAAACCCTGCTTGGGATTTGCAAGCTGTTTTTATATAGGTAGTCCTCAACTTACAAACACAACTAGAATTGTGTTATGTGGCAGTCATATATCAAGTCATCGTATGTTAGGGTTAGGGTTGGTAAAGTGCGAGCAAAGTGTGATTGGAGCTGCCGTCTCTCTATAAATACTGGTGGGGAGGTGTGGTGTGCTGGCTCTGTTGCAAGCGAGTTGGTTGGCTGTGTTGTTACTTCTTGATTGGTTGATGGATGTTACAACACAGGCAACGACCCAGGAGATTACAGCACAAGACCCAGGATGTCACAACAATAGAACTCAGAAGGTCATCACACAGCCCATTACCCAGGTCGTTACAACACAAAAGGCTGAGAGACACACAGCCAGTACCTCAGCCACACAGGCTCTTATGAAAAAGCCAACCAATCTGCAAACATCAACTCCATCAACCAATCAAGAAGTAACAACAGAGCCAACCAACCCGCTTACAACAGAGCCAGCACACCACACCTCCCCACCAGTATTTATAGAGAGATGGCAGCTCCGATCACACTTTGCTCGCACAAGCATGGATATATATATCTCCCAAATTGTGATCATGTGACCATGGGATGCTACAACTAGTCATGAATGTGGGCTGGTTGCTAAATGCCCAAATTACAATTATGTGACCATAAGGAAAGTTCAAATTTAGGACATATGACTGCTTTTTTTGAGGCCATTGTTAATTTGAACTGTTATTAACTAAATGGGTCATAAGTTGAGGACTGTCTGTATACAGTTATAATGTAGGTAAAATGACCAGGCTTAAATTATCCTGATATAATTTGAAGATATTATGCAAAGACCTCACTCTCCAAAGAGGAGAACAGATGGAATGCTGGAACAGGTGGAATGAAAGAGAAAAAAGGACAACCAGCAGCGAGGTGGATGCATTTAGTTACTATGGCAATGAATGGAGTATTAGAAAGCCTGAAGGACCAAGTTAGGGACTGGTTGTCATGGAGAAAATCTATCTATATGGTTGCTACCAATTTGATAGCATATAATCACAATAAATTCCAAGACCAGATTAATAAATGCACCCATGCAGTTAAATATATAAATACAATGGCGAAGCTACTCTAAGCAAAAGAAAAAGCATCCATCAAGAGAAGCATCCATTCTAGAGAAGTCCTGAAAGCCTGCATAAGACTTACAGCTGTGTCATCAAAGAGGTTGAGCAAAGAAATAAGAAAGGCTCGCCGGTGTTGCCGATTCCCTCGGATCATGGAGTAAAGATGTGAGCACAAAGCGCTGCTGGATTCATCCTGTCTAAAGCCCCTCACAGGATCTTTTCGGCAGGTATTGATTGCCTGCTGTACTTGGTAAGACATCTTCATACCAGCCACTGCTTTCATCTGAAATTGAACAAAATGTATAACGCCTACATATTTCTTACAGCAATCTGAATGAAGTGATTGCCAAACAACTTCCATGCCATATCCTAAATGGCTCCCAACTCCACAGTCCTTCAGATCTCATATCCTCCTTTCCCCAAATTTCATTTTGATTCTTCCTGTTCTTATTCCAACTGTTTGTAACTATTTAACAAGAATAGACAGTTTCTTGTAAAGAAACTCTTTATGTTTAAAAAATGTGAATACAACTACTGGCTTATAGAGAACAATTCAACTCTGCACTTTTTAATCATGAGGGGATGAGCAACTACATATAGTAAAATCTTGCATCCAATTGATAGACTACATTCTGAAGACTTCTCAAAGCTGGCAAGGCCATAAACAATGGCTATGTAACATTTCTCGTTGAGCAAAGCTGGCTCATCATGTCTGACTTATGCAGGTCTGGTTTAAATACCCTTTCTACAAAAGGGTATATACATTCCTTGCTTCTAAAGACATTTTCTCTCTTTCTCATGTCATGACTTTTGTTTTCAAGAAGAAACTTTAGTACACATAGAATGGCATGTGCTCATTTTTTGTATATTAATGGAAACATATTTTTTTTCATTTTTTCCAGCTGCAGAAACTGAATTATCACATTCTTTTTATTGTGAAAATAACCTACTGATAATTTTATGCTTCTTATGAATGCGTGTATTTTTATATAAATGGGAAGACAGAAATGATACTTAATTTATTAAGATAAATAGAGGTCAACATACATGAATAAACCCAGCATATTTTTTGTCTATTTCCACCAGCTGTTGGTCTGCTTTGTTCCTCATAGAAGGCTCTGGATCTGTGCCCATTGCTATTAAATATGGTACACACTGCAAAAAAGATAAAAACATAATTGAAAGAATTCCATGTTTCTGTTTGTGAAGAAAACAGAGAACGGGGAACAGAAAAGTATAAATATCTTTCTGGTAAATAAATTGCTCAATCACATTCTTCTCCCATCTACCATCCTCACTAAGAGGATGAGGCAGAAGAGTTTCCTCCTGTTGATAGCAGATGATTCTATTATTTATATGTCAAATGATCCCCACCCTAGCATTTCAAAAAATAGGGAAATACTTCGTATTTCCTCTGGGCAAATATGGAAAATGAGCTTTCTAAAGTATTCCCAGCCATAAACCAAATTGAAGGCCACCCATAATCAAAATATTGTGCAATCCCATCTATTATGATTCAACATTATGTATCAACCAGGTTACTGTGATTTGGTGAACACACTGGTTAAAAAGTCTTGGCTTAGCTTTATGTGTGAACTATACCCATAAGTCAAGGTTAGGAAGAAAGAACCCAGTACTATTTTACATTGCTTGTGCCTTTTGCTGTTCTCTCTATATCGCTGCTGCCTTTCTATTTACTGTATTATTAGACTCCTTGGAAATGTTTATCATATTGAAAAGCAGGTAAAAGAAACTGATAGCTACAAATTTTGGGCATGTTACCTGCAAACCAATCTTCTCCAAACAGGATCTGCCCATCTTGGGTGATCAGCCCAGGAAATGACTCTAGAAGTCTGGAATCAGAAGGTGCTTTTTTCTGTGATAGCCTGATAACTCTAAAATAATCCCTAAAGTCTAAATTTCACCTTAAGAATTCATGGGACATACAAATATTCTCCTATTTGATGAGTTTTTGGGAACCTGAGGTGCTCATCACATTATGCTTTTAAAAGATGTTTGTTTTAAATTGATTTTTTGACATATAAATAAGAACTGTCTGGAGTTTGTGAAATCAGATTAGATACATTATAAACAAATCAAATAAACTATATAGGTAAAATAAATACTTAAATAAATGCTTGCTGAGCATCCAAAAAATATCCCTATCTTGAGTACAAAAATATAATGATTACAACAGATTTCTGTACTTTCTTACTCCTTAGTAAGCTCCAATGAACTATCGTATGTATATTGCTGCCAGTCAACATTTTGCAGTATTGCAAATTTAAATATACCATTATATACCTGAACTGGATGGATAAGACCCTGGTTTAACGTGAGTGCAATAACATTGAGCGCAAAATGACGAACACTGGACTGTGCGTGAAAGAATGCTTCTAGGACTTGTTTGAGATATAGCTGCATGATGGAGCTGCTCATCCCTGAGGAAATATCACCCATTTCTTTCAGATCTTCTTGCTTTGCTACCTTTTTCCCTACAAGAATAGAAAAGAAGAGAGAAATCTTATCATAATATCTATTATTTATATACTGTGTACATGTTGAATGCATATTTTGCATTTCTGTTATTGTTTACAGTAGAAATTGGAGTGCCATCTAATTGAAGCCCATTTGTGAAGTAAGATGGAGTCACCCACATTAACATACCATTCTCCATTAACTGATAAACTACCTGAAGAACTACCTTAAGTCACCAATCTAGAGACATGAAGAAAAATGTAGATGGGCTGTACCGTTTCAGATCACAGATTGAATAGGCTGGATTATTTAAGGCTGTAGGTAAAGATAAATAGTTTTAATTTGCCTATGAAAAAAGCACGCACATACCCTAAAAACCTTCTTCTAAGGGAAAGGATGTGCTCACTTCCCAACATCTGTCACAGCAATAAGAAGCAAGAAAAAAAGGTATCAGGTGTGAGATGTGTCCGGGGAAGAAGGGTAGACTGTATAATTACAGAGAAAACTGCCTGAAGAAGCATAGTTACATGTTAAGCAAACAGGTCTTGTAGTGTCCTTAGATATAAGTGCATACAATTAAGATAAATACAGCAGAAAAAAAGAGGAAAAATAGGTCATGTACTAAACATAGAAGCTAATACTCTGATATGCATCCCAAAAGTGAAAAGAATTCTGGGAGAACAGTATCTTGATTCAAATAAAGAAAATAACGGCTTTCCATAAATATGATATCTGACTGAAAAGAAGCTCCATTATGGTCAAATCAATGTAAGAACAAGCAAGGAGTGAAATAAATATGAGAAGACCACCAAAAGCTTATTTGGGTGTTAGAAATATATAATATAACCTTGGTGAAATGTTCCAATTGTTTTAACATCCAGTCAAAAGAATAAAAATGTTGATTGCCAGCAGAATTATCATAGCAGTTCCCTTTGATTGATAAGCAGTTGGTTTTCTACACAATGTCAATGTCTTTCAAAATTTCCAGCAAAAGAGTTGAAAGAATCACATTTGCCAGCCCAAAGAATCTGAATATCAAAATAATGTTATTTGATCATGGTGCCAAGACTGCTCAAGTGACAGAAAATACAGCTCCAGTTGAACAACTTGAACTAAGGTTCATATGTGGCCACCAGCCATTATTAGGATGCAGTCTGCATTGTCCCAGTGAAAGTTTGACATTAACAAGGAATAAATAATAAAGAATTGTAGCAAAACAAAAGAAGAACCTCCGATCATTCATGTTGTGAAACACTTGCACCAAGGACCTTTCATTTCATTCCTGAGTTACAAATATTCACATTTAATGATTGATGGTATCAGGGTGCACCATATATTTTGCAATGCAGTACCATCTTTCAATTTTATCTAAGCACAGATATTCTATTTGTCATAGTATTAGAAGAGAAAATTAATATTGCCAGTCAGCATGTTGTTATATTAATCATGATTGAAGCCCTCAGATAGCTAAAGGACATCCTCACTATCTAGAAATATTGAGTTTATCAGACCTGCACACTGATTTTATAATTTAAAAAAAATCCTGCTTGGTACTGCCTATATTTTTAGATGCTACCTTAATAATTATTAGGTCATTGGTTAGAACTTGAATTATTTCCACCAATATTAAACTGTGAATCTAACTATAGATTATCCATCCTTAATAATAATATTAGAATATGCGGCAAGAAGATTGCACAGACTTACAATCAATGGCATGACAAAGTAGAAACAATTGTGCATTGGAATTGAGAAGAAAATAGGGATAATTGAGGTGGCAATGCCAGAGAATAGTAGAATAGAAGATAAATAATTGGAGAAGATTACAAAGTATCAAGATCTGAAAATCAAAATTGGAAGATTATGGCAAAAACTGGCCATGGTGGTCCTAGTGGCTATAGGCACACTAGGTGCCAGTGTGGAAAAAGTTGGATGACAATTTTAAAAATCTGTGTATTGACAAAATTACAAAATAGATCAATTGCAAAAAGCCTTCCCTAACTGTTGATTCTACATTCTCAAAAATCTCACCTAAAAAAAGTTGGAGCTAGCACTAGTCAAATATCTCCAAATGTTTTTTAAGAACCAAAAATATTCAAGAGGATTTGATTGTGTATACCATTAAAATAAAAACCAGGATTACAGATGAGGCAGGTATAACCTGCATCAGGTACCAGGTGCCACAATTATCATCAAATACAAGTAGTTATAACATGTATCTGAACATAGATAGTGAAATACTAAGAATCCCCCCCCCTTTTTCAGAAAGTCATTTTCTGAACCTCTAGAACTAGATTTAAGAACAAGTATAGGGATTGACTATAAAATAGCAACTAACTCAGATATAATTTGAAAGCATTGAACAGAAAACAGGGAAAACAATGATCAATCGAAAATTTTGCCTTTATAAATAAATCTAAGTAATTAATTAAAATGAGCAAAGCAAGTGATAAAGAGTATGAACTGCAAGTCCCAGCCTTCTGGTTGCATGCAAAGCCTTAGTTAAAGAAATAATAACCAGTCAAAACTGAGGTCTTTGATATAGTGCTGAGTTCAACATAAATGCCAGTTCTCATAAAATAAATATATGTCAATGTTTTAACTCTTCTGTACTTCTTTCAGTTTAATAATTGAAGGCCAGTTACATTTAATTAGTTTAGTTTAATTTAGGGTTCTATGGCAGAGAAGTCACTCAAAGTCACCTTGTAAGGGAGATGGGCAGCATAAAATTGGATGGATGGATGGATGGATGGATGGATGGATGGATGGATGTGGCCTAATGGTTTATAGGAACTGCCAGATATGTTTAATTTAAAAACCAACATTGGAAACAGAACCTAGAATTCTAAAGAGAACAGAACGGAAATTCTAAAGTGGACAGGTATGTGATAAGGAGGCACAAGATTTTCTACTCATGCATTAGAATCAACCAACATAATGATGAGCTTTGTTTAGATCAGATCTATCCAACATGGCCTATGTTATATATTGTATATGCAGCTCAACACAATTCCTCTTCACTCAGTGTAGTCCATGCAAGCCAAAAGATCACACTCAAGGTCACACCCACCTAAAACTGAGACAAATTCAAATAACTCAGTTGTATTATGTGGAGCTTAGAGAACCGTTCTCTTGGGGGTGAAATCAATTATCAATTCTACCAAATGTCCTTTTCTAAGTCACAAAACCCATTGTCAGTTGAGAATTATATATTAACACAGCCAGGGTCCTTGTGGAAAATATATTGGAAAAATAAAAACTGATAATTTGAAAATAGGAAATTGAGAAAGGAAAAAAAGAATAAAATAAATAAATGACAGCATATGCTGCAGTAGTCTTCAGTAATGGCAAATATGAAGAACGTCCTCTATAATATTGGTGCAGCAAATTTTAGAAAAGAAGTATCAGGAAGAGTAGCAGCCCTCCCAGTTTGAGCACACACACTAGAAGGGAAGAGTGAGTTTTTGCCAAACTTTCTTAATTTTGGAATACTGTGAATAAAGCTCAACATAGGTGAAATATCTCGATGGGTGGCCAACAGAAAATTCATTAACATTACATTTTACCTATCTCACTCTTGGACACTGAATTGTGGTCTTTAATATTAGCTTGATGATACATAATCAATTACATTGAAACTATTTAATGAATGCAATTGTATTTATCACTCACATTCTCTATCTGCCTGCTGCATGCGTGTATCTTCCTCTTGGAGGTATGTCTGGAGATTTTTCAAGACTTGGATTTTTAAATTTACTGAGCAGTTTTTATCAGAGAGAATATTATTATACAATGTCTTCACCTCTTGTTCAAACATTAGGCTTGGATGTTGTATGAAGGCGAATCCTGAGGAAAATAAGAAAATGCAACTTAATAAATCTTGTTGCATAATTGAATTTTTAACTTCATATATAACTTTCTACTACAGGAAATGTTATGTTTCCCTGTATTTTATTGCCTCCCTACTTATACAAACATTTTAATATTATCATGCTTCAAATAACTTCAGCTTTGTTCATAAAGTAACAGAACGAAGAATGTCAAACCATAAACACATAAACATAAGTTACAAGAGCAGCCCAGATTCATTGTTAGTATACTATAAATACCCACTGGAGTATTTTAGCGTTAAATGTTTTGCAAAAGAATAAGCATATTAAGGGCTTCCTATCTCTTATGGTCCAAAATATTCTATAATCAGGTGGATGCCACCAAGAAGGAATGCTTCCAGGTCCTAAATCTTCCTGCCAAATATGGAATTAAGATCCATAACAGAATTTTGGGGAGTGAGCACACTTTGTAGACTATTCTAGTAAGAGGAGATAATGTCATAGGTGCATAGGTGTTAAGTTTTGTAGGGCTTTAAAACAAAAAAACAGTATATTCAATTGGGCTTGTATGTTTTACAGTAGCAAATGCAGCAACCTTGGCATAAGTACAATGCTACACAACACATTTTTGTTATCAGTCAGGCTACTGCATTTTGAAACTCCTGGGGTTTCCAGTAGCATTCAAGGGCATCCTCATGTTAAGTGGATAACACTTGTCTAAATTTTGGATGGTGGTGGTTTGAATCACTGTCGCGAAGTTATCTTCAATCCAAAGAAATTCTCAAACAATGCAGCAGCTGAAATTCCTGACCACAGCTTTCATATGCTGAGCATGTCCAGGAGAACCATCAAGAAACAGATCTGATTTTAAGTTGAGTGTAATCCAACTTAGTGACTGAGATCAAGCTGATTTGATCACAATAACCATATATGCATGGATATAATCTTCCTTTGATCCATCCAGTCCCCATGGCCTGCATAGAGAACCTCCACAGCATCCCTAGTGTATAATTGAGTATCATCAATACACTGATACCTCAACCCAAACAGATAAACTCTACAAGTAGTTTCATGTAGATTTTGAATAGTATAGGAAAATACTG
This sequence comes from Naja naja, assembly GCA_009733165.1. Taxonomy (NCBI): domain Eukaryota; kingdom Metazoa; phylum Chordata; class Lepidosauria; order Squamata; family Elapidae; genus Naja; species Naja naja. The sequence goes on from CM019149.1 coordinate 287,712,209, forward strand.
TAAACACCCACACTGGAGAGGCCAGGAGCACAAATGACCTTTTTGCATTCACACCAACCAGAACTTTCTATTCCAGAAGGAGTTGAAGCACCATAAAACAATGTTTTCTCTCCTAATTCTCATAGAGTAGAATAATACAATGGTCGATAATATAAAATGCCTTTGAGAGATCTAATAAGATCAGTTGAGAGTGTCTTCCCTCCAACCAACAAACTTCACTATGTGACTAATGCTTTTTTCCATCCAAAGAAAGACTGATAATCTGTTTCTTTTGTAGCTCAAGCGCCAGAAAGGGAAGACTGGAGATTAGGTTAGTGATTGGATCAAGAGACAATTCAATTCAGAAAAGAATATATCACTACTTCCTTCAAGGTATATGATTATCTCTCCTCCTTCAAAGAGGCATTTATCACTCCAGAATACAGGTGCACATATTATGACCACTACTGAAAAAAAACAGGTAGTGCAAGGCTCTGGCTCACAGGTGGCACAGCTCCTGTTATGGAGAATTCTGCTCCTTGATCTCTGGAAACTTAAAACAATCCAAATGGTATACAAAACTCTGCCCATTTGGTATATAATTTGAAGAAATGTGAACAATTTTAACTTTGACAAATCCCTCAAATATCTCACATTAGCTAATGGTTAGATCTTCTTCAACCTTCTATCAAAAAGATATGGGTAACCCTAAACAAGGCTATTGAATGTGAATCTGCAGGTGCAATAAGAGCAGAAAAGTAGAAACAGTTTGTCACTATTACTACCATGGTATAGTATCAAACATGGATGTATAACTGTGTTTAATTAATTCACTTTTTATGTTTTCCACCTAGTCCTATCCTGGCCATCTCTTGCGACATCTCATTTCCCAGAGCTCTTTAGAAAATCAAGAAGTCTTCCATGACATCTTGGAATGTTTTATTGAAACAGCAGTCATTTTGTAACAATCACAAGCAGCTACATATTAAGTAGTTCACATCTGATATAAAATCTTACCTAGACCAATGATGGCTTTTGTTTGTACCTCCTCATCTGAATGCTTGGTGAAATACATTAACAATTCAAGTACTTTATCCTTTATGTTAACCTGTTTAAAGAAGAAAAGGGTACGATAATTAAAAAGTAAGTCAAGGAAAGTTTCATTCCCATTTTAAAAAAATTAAATCTAAAAACAGAAAAAAATGTTGCATCAGAGATTTCCATCCATCCAAATATACTTTTAAATATTGTATTACCTTGCTGTTGCCTTTAAAATCTTCTTGATCAAAATCAAAATGCCGACATAGTGCTCCAACAGTAAAAAGGGATCTTAGGAGTGCTGGTTTATTTGCTGTAAGTATAGTGCTATTTGGGTCTTCTTGATGTTGATTTTTTAGTTTTGAAAGTGCACCTAAATAACAAAACCTATTTTATAATGCTGTTTTCATAAACATTAAATAGTTTTAAACTAATATTCATAAAATAATCCAAATATTTAACTTACCATAGTATCTATTAAAACAAGCCCATACAAATTTAAAATTCTGTGTGACTTTGTTAACAACAGCTCCAAGACAGCTAACACAATGCTGCACTACCTAGAAACAAAGCAAAACATTTTACTGCTGAGTAATGGAGAAATCAATGTTCTTCTCTTATTTTACAGATTTATTTAGACTTCAAGGCCATCATAAAAGTGGTATATATTTTTTATTTTAAATAATTTCTATTGTTCTACTTAAACAATATTCAAATTGTCTATGAATGGTAAAAATAAAAAGTGTATTAACCAACTGTATTTTTAGATCCATAAAATCAACATAATGACTACAGTTTCAATGTTCCCTTTCAAATATAGCATTTTCCACTGCAGTAAAACAAGATGATTTTTTAAAGTAGAAATTAAACCTTACTGTCATGCCATATTTGATTATGAGCTTCATGAGATCTTCTTCCATCGTAGCAAGGAAAGTCTCACTTGGGTGTTCCATCAGTGGCACCACCAATTCTAAGATTTTTGCAACATTGCAGATCACCATGAAGTCATTTTGATTCTATAGAAAATATTGTATTCAATTAATTAGGTCTATTGTGATCCTTTATTATATCATGAAAAGCTCAAGTTCAACATTAAAATAAAACATGCATGCTACTGAATGATATGGTACCATGGAATAGCAACTGAGTAGTCACAACTTGTGTTCATGAACTAGTACCATTTTTAGTGTGCAGCTCTCATTACTCAAGTGGTACCTGAGAAAATCTGAGAGGGCTGACAGACTGGATTATTTCTATCCTACTTTTGAATCATTTAAATGATGAAAAATGGGATAGAAATCTTAGAATGAAGTAAATATTGTCCTTATGAAAATAAAATCATGCAAAACATATAATCACAAAGTTGGAATTAGCAATTAAGTCCAACCCCTGCTCAGTGCAAGAATCCAAATGAAAGCAGTCCCAGAAAAAGCTATATAATTTCTATTTGAACATCTCCAGTTTCCACATTTCCAAACCCACCACTCTCTGGATAATCAATTCCATTATCAAATAGTTCTTATTGTCTAAAAATACTTCTAAAGAAGTCAGTTAACAAAGCAAACTTAAAACCTAAAACAATAGATGTAATAAATTTAAAAAGAATTTAAAAGGAGCTTATTAAACCACAACAACAGAAATGATAAAAGTTAAATAGTAGTAAGGACAACACTGCTAGTAAGGACTAGCATACTAATCTAGACCATTCTAAAAAGCAGAGACATCACCCTGCCAACAAAGCGCATATAGTCAAGGCTATGGTTTTCTCAGTTGCAATATAAGGCTGCAAAACTTTGGACCATAATGAAGGCTGAGCGTCAAAGAATTGAGACCTTTGAACTCTGGTGCTGGAGAAGACTCCTGCAAGTCCCTTGGACTGCAAGATGACCAAACTGGTGGGTCCTAGAGGAGATCAACCCTGACTGCTCTTTAGAAGACCAGATCCTGAGATGAAACTCAAATACTTTGGCCACCTAATGAGAAGGAAGGACTCACTGGAGAAGATTGAAGGCAAAAGAAGAAGGGGACGACAGAGAATGAGGTGGCTGGATGGAGTCACTGAAGCAGTAGGCGTAAGTTTAAATGGACTCTGGGGGATGGTAGAGGACAGGAAGGCCTGGAGGAATGTTGTCTATGGGGTCATGATGGGTCGGACACAACTTCGCAACTAACAATAACAAAGGACAACCTTAGAAGCAGACAACTAAATAGTTAGTCTCAAAATCTATTTTACTGGTTTCAAATCTTAACTTCAGCTGAAACAGAAACTATAAAGGGAAGCAATTTGAAATGTGTGAATACTTACACTGCATTTAGTTGTAAGATATGGTTGCATAGTCATAGCATGTTTGACCATTAACTGAGGCCTGATTTTGCTGAATAAAAATAAAGTGGTTATGCAAGCTACCAAGCGACTTGAATTCACACCCTTGTTGTCAGAATCTGGAAAAGAAATATCATTATTTACATAAGTCCACACAAATACTAATCTATCAATCAGTCATTAATCTAAATGGCAGCTGAAACAAGTCTCTCAAGTGAAAATATTTATAGTGGCCTGATTATATGTAGGATCACATTGTGCTGCAAAAATAAATGGTTCCTGACTGGGAAAGTGCTGGGCAACCACATAGTTCCTTTATCCTTTCATGTGCTTTGTAAACCACTGTTTATGATAGTCCAAACAGAAATACTATTGATTGGGCCAAAATCTAATTCTAGTCTTAAAGCTAGTATTATAACATAGATTTCACACATTTTTCAGTCAAGATTATTATCACCATGACAAAATTTTAAATAAATAAATAACACAGCAATAGAAAACACTATATTCAAAGAACCAATATTATGTTTCCAATATAAATCATAAATACTATTACTGTTAATCTTCTCCTTATCACCCATCCCCTCCCACTTGTGAGTGTATGACCATAACTTTGTCGCTTGTATCCTTATGATTTATATGGACTGTTTCCTAGTATGATTTGATTGCTTATTGTATCCTATGACTATCATTAAGTGTTGTACCTTATGATTCTTGACTCTTGACAAATGTATCTTTTCTTTTATGTATACTGAAAGTATTTGCACCAAGACAAATTCCTTGTGTGTGCAACCACACTTGGCCAATAAAGAATTCTATTCTATTCTATTCTATTCTATTCTATTCTATTCTATTCTATTCTATTCCATTCCATTCATTCCATTCTATTCTAAATCAAACAAACAGTGCAGATTTTAATAGCTATAAAGTCTCACTTTAAATTATGGCCCTTTGCATTATAATAATATAAGCTCAACTGGACAGCCCCCCTTTCTGATATTCCTCTTCAGAATGACCTCAAGGAATCAAAAATATAACTGATGTTTCATTGTAATAGTTCCTTTTAACTTTGTGTGCAGAAGTACCTAAGTGATTTAATTCCTACTTTCTTGGATGACTGCAAATCCTATGATCTGGTTTTTTTATAATACATCCTATTCCTGAAAGCTCTCCAGTTGTATACTGTGGCTAAGAGCCTGAGGCAGAAACACCAAGAACATAATTAAAGAATTAAACAAAACCTGGATGAGATTTGGTCTTCCTTGCACTGCAGTTCTGAAAAATTATGCAACTACTGCTATTTTGTCCATTCAGAAAGGATAGCAATTCCAAGTTAATAGGAAAGTGATTACTGTTTTCTGGAACTGATGAATTTCTTAATACAGATGGCTACTGCTGTGAGAGAATTGTGGTATTAAAAGATAAGATTAGAAGAAGAGTGTTATGCCCCTGGTGGAGACTGACTCTGAGAGAGAGGAGGAACAGCCGACAGGGAGTGGAGGTGTGGCTCCGGAGGTTGTGGAGGAGGCTGGGGAAGGGCAGAGGCCAGCTGGGCAGTCAGAGGAGGACCCAGGCCCATCCCCTCTCCATCCTAGGGCACGCAGGGAGGAGAGGATAAGGGAGAGACGCGGTCTACTCGGGAGGAGAGGGCCTTGATCCTCTTCATGGGCTGCAGGTGTGAGAACTGCATAAGAGTTAGGACCTGCATTCTGGCAAATGCTGGAGACAAAGTGTGTTTTATTTTGGTTTGAGGTTATCTTGGTTGGCGACTTTCCAACAGACTGTGCCTTGTTATCTCCTTGAATTTGGTAAATACTTCTCCTGTTCCATTGTGTAAATTTCATCATTGTAGTTTGTTTGATTTATTTTCACCTCTATCTGCTCTAATGAGTTTGGACTGTATTGCTTTCTTTTGAAGACTATTTTTGAGTACGTTTTATCTCCAACTGAGAATTATTGAACAGTGGGGCCAAATTGGAGGCATTAAAGGACATTTATGTACGCTTCGGATTTTGTTACGTTTGTGTTACACCTGGGGTCATCACAAAGAATCTGTTTGGTCTAGTGGTTAAGGCACCAAGCTAGAAAGTGGGAGAGTGTGAGTTCAAGTCCTGCATTATCCATGAAAACCAGCTGCGTAACTTTGAACTAATCAAACTCTCTCAGCCCAGCTCATCTCATAGAGTTGTTGTAGAGAAAATAGGAAAGGAAGGTGTAGTTGGACATGTTTGTCACCTTGAGCTATTTGTAGTAGTAGTAGTAGTAGTAGTAGTAGTAGTAGTAGTAATAACAGGAATTAAGTAAATTAAGCAAATAAGTTGTGATCTCAAACAAGACTGAGATAAATCATCATGTCATGCTGTATTGGGCACTTCCCCTTTTGAAATTGTGATGAAAAGTCAAACCCTTTTCTCGAAGAGTCCCAAGGAAGGGTCTCAAATCCATTTATTTATTCCTTCTATCCATTAATATTAGTGGTCATTTTGCTTTAACTTTTTAAAGAACTAAAACAGTGAGAAATTAATCTCTTAAATTGCAAAAAAATCCACAAATTTTTCTTGAGGGAAATAGACTTATCGAAAAAGTTTTGCTTCTTTTGGAAGTATTTTTCAACCACCCAGAAATAAGAGAATCTTTGCTGCCCTCCAGTGGCTGGTAAGAAAATTGTTTCCTAATTCCACAGGAAATCTAGTGGCTTGTAAGTAGAAGTACAATGCAAGCATTTTTTGTAGAAGACTGGAGACACTGAATGAAGGTTTTCTTTTCTTTCTTTTCCTTCCTTCCTTCCCTCTTTCCCCCCTTCCCTTTCCCTTCCCTTCCACTCCATTCTATTCATTCCTTGCACTGATATAAACTTCAGTGTCTCTGAGGGGCTATGATGTTGGCTTTTAACAAATTAGGTAGATTTGTGTATGCCTAAATGCTCTAATGTAAATTTGCTCAGAAATGCTTCCCTACTGATATTACGAGAAGCAAAGTAAAGAAAGAGATGGAAAACAGCAGGTTTAAAAGAAACAGAGGACAAGAGATAAGAAAAATCTGTGCGCCAAAAGAAAGGAGGAAAATAAGTGTCTTTTGGTAAAAATAAGATTGCTACCAACAAGCTATTTTAAAAGTTTATAGTTGAAATGGTTATAGATGCTTTACCTGCCAAAGATTCTTCATACTTCAGAATATGTTCAACCAAATTGTCCACAAGTTGAGTACAGGCTTTCTTGACAGGCTTGTATGAAGCATCCTCTTCTGATTTTAGCAACTGTAAAATAAGCAGAAAATGGTCTTTTGTAAAGGAAATGAAAAACAGAATCTAATTAGATATAACAAATGTAAAACACTAATTTTAAGTAATAATGGACAACAGATTACCCAAAATACATTGTACGTAAGACTTATTTAAAGTGTTAATTTAAATTGATTTTTATTTAGAAGCTTAAACAGTCAATAAATATTTATCAAATAATACATGCTATTCTAAAAAAAATGTAAAATAACTCACTTTGCTTGTTGTTCATGTGTATATTCATTTGCTACTTATCATAAACTTGGGCTACAAGCATTAAAGCTGTTATAACGATTTATGACTGAACTAGGATACATCCCTTAATAAATATGTAAAGAAAAATAAGCTAGGCAAAGTAGCTTTTAAGAATTAAGAATATTTAAACAGCATTAATAAGTAAGCAATATAAAGAAGATACACATCCATGAAGTAATGTAATTCATTTTTGAATTATCATAGTGTCTTGACTAATGGATGGAGGCATGTCAGCTTTCCAATTTAGAACCAATATTTCCAAAAACATTGGGGGAGAGATTCTTTTCATTTCTTTTGTTTGATTTTCCTATCAACCAATTCAGAATCTTCTGAATTCTTATTAGATTGTTCACTTTACACTTTGTATTACTTAATTTGAATATCCTTTTCCAATTTGTTGTGTTACTGAAAAGCTGCACCAATTCTGTTTGAAAAAATAAATAAAAGGTATTTGAATGAAATCAAAGTTCAGAATAACTGAATCATTACGTACATTTTGAAGAAGCTGTTCAAACCAATCATATCCTGTATCTCTACAAGCTGCAACCTATGAAAAAGAAGTGTAAAATGTATTTGTGAATAAATTTAATTGTTACTTTCTGAGTTCACATATTAATACACACAGAGAATATCTATAAAATACATCAATTTCTCAGAAAGCTGTTCATAATCTATCAAAACCACCAAATTAGGGGAGGGAAACCTGTTATTTTGAACATAGAATGCTGAAGAAATACATAGTAGGACAAATGTTTTCCCCCAGAAACTTGGTCTATGCATATATCAATACTATTTTCATAACACTGTTTTAGCAATAAAACAATTTTTCAGAATTTTCATAATCCAACCAGAAAAATGAAATATTTGTACTGCATGTAGCTCTTGCCCTATAATCATTCATTCAGCAACCATTTGAAGTTATGACAGCACTAAACTAATGATGAATACAGCTGGTCCTTGGAGTTCCAGCTAACCCAACATTCCTGCAGTCATGTGATTGTGAACTTGGAGCTTGGCAATTCATTCAAACGACCAGTTGACAAGTGCCCCATCATCACCATTTGCAATCTTCCCTGCCAGCTTCCCTAGAAAGTCAATGGGGAGACCGGAAAGGAAGGTAACTAATTGCTGGGGCACACATTCTCCCCCAACTCCTCTATGCTCATGCTGCATTGGCCACTTGTATTCCCTGATCCTCACTATGCTTCCCTCACACCTTCCCCAACTCACATCCCCATGTAAACTTGCTGACCCATAAGACATTTCTTGTGCAACTCCTCATATCCTTAATGATCTGCATGGAACTTCTCTCATACTTCCTTGCTGATCCTCTTTCACAAACTCCACTACCCCAGCACACACTGCACTTCTTATGTACCTCACTTGCATGGTGATTCTTGCACCCCCCTCTCCTTTTCTCCATATGTGGTGGCCCTTGCATCACCTAACCCTCTCCAACCTGTACCATGCCTCCAGCACATCCCCATGCAACCTCCCCAAACCAACTCACAACCTTCCCATACTCTCATGAATCTTCCCTGCCCCCTCCTGCACTCCTTCGTTCCCTTCTTAACCTAATAGCAGCCATTTAAATACCTGCCTGTGGGTCTGGGACTTGTAAATTCCTGCAGGCTTCCTCAGACTTTGGTTGTGCTAGCAGGAAGTCTGGTTGTGCCAGCAAGAAGCTACCTTATCTAATGACTGTGGGATTCAGTTAAAAATGACAATTGGGACTGTAGGAATTTCTGTAGCTAAGCAATGCTGTCACACTTTACAACTGCATTGTGTCCATTCCCAATTGGTATTGAAACTCAGGGACTACCTGTATTGCATTTGTTTGAGTGACACCAATGAAGAACACTTAGTCTTAAAAGATGAAAAACAAATACTAGGAAAATATACTTGTGAATACAGTTAGACAGTGTTTACTGCAACTGAAATAGTCCTATTCATACCACATCTGTGATGTTCAGGATTTTTCTGGTCATAGCTTCTTTGTCATTATGTGGGGTTGGAGTGAACCATAATTTCTGGAATGTCTCATTTACCAATTTCTGTAAATAAAAATATATCTATTAAGAAAATCTAAAACTTAAAGAGAAGAAAGTATACATTTCAATAAGTAGCATTATTATACCACTACAAGCCATGCTATAGTAACATTGCTCACAAGAGCTCAGCTCAATTTAATGTGAATGTAGAAGTCAAGAAAAAGTAAAATCAAAGCAAGCTATAACAGATGCAATACATGCTGCATTTTCATATACCTTAATGCCTTCTTCATCATTAACTCTGCGAATCATTTTCACACACATTTCTGTAATTTTGGGAAAGGTTGGTTGTTCGATGCAGATATCTCTAAGAATCTTTATTACTCTTTTTCTGACACTAATACCAGTATCCTAAGGGAGGAAAAAGATTTCTTCTATAATTTGGAATATTGCATACTATTAATTAAAGAAAACAGATATAAAACTTTAATAGCAACCAATATGAGATTTGATGCATTATGGTTATGTGGTGCATTTATTTTTAAAGTTTCTACAACTGATGACGTTCTCCTAATCTACCATAATAAAATCCAAGAGGCTTGGATTAACAAAAACTGTAACTGTGTTTCAAATTTCAGCCTTTAAATGCTCACACATAACAGAGGAAAATGTAAAACTATTCATACCAGTATTCGCTCAATCAGCATGTCATAATACTGTTCGGCAAGCTGTGGTCGACAAAGTACAAACCGACCCAGTAACTCCACAGCTGCTTCTCGCACACTTGTTGAATTATCCATTAACCGTCCATGAACACCTCTTTGCATATCCAACTGTAAACAACAAGCAAAATATAAAGGAATATAAACAAAGCCAGAAGAGCTGCTAGAAAGAATAAATACCAACGTAGGGTTAGATATTGTTTCTCTCTCTCTTTTTCTTACCCTGGCTAGAATGCTGGGGTCTACTGCAACTACTTCAGACAAACACTTCATGGCTTTTGTTCGAACAGCTATTGCATTTTCACCAAGCACACGCAGAATCTATTTTAAAAAAGGCATTTGTTAATCACTGCTTATTACTTTCTGAAAACAAAATGCAGAGAAAACATGCAAAGATTAAAGCAAAATGAAAAGTAGCTATTTAGTCATCTGTCATAACCTTGCAAATTATAGCAATAGTTTGACATCAATACCTGGCAAAACCCTTGAAAAACTAATTAAAGAATGGGCTTGTGAGCCCTTCGTTTCTAACAGTTTATCAGAAGCCAGCAACAATTTGTTCAAAACAGGTGCCAGACATATTCTATTGTTTTCTTGTAGAGGGCTGGCATTTCTTTGACAATGTGACTAGATTAGTAGACCAAGGAAATACTGTGGATGTAGCATACTTAAACTTTAGTAAGGCATTTGATAAGTTAGACCATAGACTCCTTAAAAATGTGAGATGGATGATCCCACTATCAGATAGTTTCGCACTTGATTGAACAACCATAGTCAACACATAATCCTTAATGGGTCTATGTCCACATAGAGGGAGGAATGCAGTGAAATTTCGATCTTGAGCCTTGTACTCTGTATTATCTTCATAAATGTCTTAGTCAAGGGAATAGAAAGACTAAATAAAATCTACAGAAAATACAAAGTCTGAGGTGTGGGGACTGCTAATATCCCTGAAGAAAGGATCAAAATTCAAATTTTCCCATTTCTATTTAACAACTACATGAGGCTGCTGGGCAAGATCATCCAATGACATAGTATAAGTATCATCAATATAAGAATGATGCATATTATACTTCTGCACTCCGGCCAATGAAAGTAAGATTTTTTTCCCAGAATCTTGGGGCTGCAGGAATCCGGATGGGCAAGAACAGATTTAGGCTTAATCATACTAAGACTGAATGCTGTGGGTCTTAGCCACTCCCTGCCTCCCATGTGGTAATCCTCCATCATTAAATCTAGATATGGTATCATTCCCTCAGACAAACAAGATACGCAACTTGAGAGATTCTTGGCACCTGTTTTTTAGCAAATGGTAGCTGCACAGGCCTTTGCCCAAATCCATCTGATCTGCCAATTGCACGTTCTTAAAATATCCAGATGCAATTCAAGGGTCTGTATTCTGTTTATCACTTACGAAGTCCTACATGGTACAGGATTATTAACAGAACCACCAACTTTTAATTATCTTTGTTTGTCCCATAAGATTCAATAGGGTTGATGTGCTTTGAGTCTATTCTATAAAGCAATACCACGATGGGATGTAGGATGCATATTTCTTTGTTATGGGACCTGCCCTACAGAACAACACTCTCAGGATGCAAGGGGTTGTAACCCAGATGGCCTTTTACTAGACTTTGAAAACATGATTTTACTCTGAGCATTGGAGAAAGTTGTTAAATTCTCTAAACCAGGGGTCCCCAACCCCTGGTCTGTAGTCCAGTGCCAGGCTGCAGCCCATTTGGAACTGGGCTGCACAAGCAACAGGCAAGCGCATAAAGCTGCCTTTGTGCAAATGGTGCATGCAAAGGTGAAAACATCCCCTCTTCTCTTCACCCCACCACTGCCAGTTAGCAGAGGCAGAAAGGTTGAAGACCGCTACTCTAAAGGTTAAGAGAATTATTATGGTTGGTCTCAACTGTATTATATTTTTCCCTTTTGATTCAGTTGTTTTTTGTTCACTTATTCTTCAGTGCCCAAAATCTCAATCAAGTTTGGCAGATGTATAAACTGATTAAACAGAGAGTTTAAACATGGAAAATATTGGTTGTCTATGTCTGGTAATTCATTCTCCAAGAAATAGCATGATCACTTAGTTAAATTAGGATTAAGTTTATGACAGTGCTATAACAATAGCAAACAAGATACAGCTCACATCCCTAATAATAAATGCAAATCAATAAATGTGAAGTTCATGAAAAGGTGTTAACCTTCCTTATCCTTTTAAGACAATGATTCGATTTAATTATCTCCAGAATTAAATGAATTACATTTGAGGAAGGTATGAAAGACATGCAGGATAAATAAAAATGTTAATATAACTGATACAAAGAATAATCGAAACATGTGGTGTAATCACAGCCTATTAAATAACTATACTCAACAATGAACAGATATTGCACATTACTGCATAAGTGCTTAGAATCAGGAAACAATCAGCATTTCATTAAAACTTCCAGCAGTTTACCTGTGTCAAATAAATATCGAAGCTCTGGGCAAACGGCCTCATAGAGGCCAAATAGCGTACAACCAAGCAAGCATCTTCATAGTCCACAGTATCAGAATTCATCCTGTAACAAAAGTTGCAGATAGTTACTTTAGACTTTAAGAAAAAAATACACCAACACAAGAAAGCCAAATAGGGCCTTAAAATAAATAAACCTGTTTTTACTGAACAGTCCAGAAAACTCACTTTAATGTACTGAACTGAGATGGTGCTGTTTTAATGATATTTCGAAGGAATTTTTTGCGACTTTCTGCTCGGTGCATAATTTGTCCTGTTGTCTCAACTTCTTTTGAATGGTGAGTTCCTTCAGACGAATCTTCATCCTTCTGAGATTTCATTGCTTTCTCAGTCTCCATAGTGGTATCCCGAAACCACTGAGCTATATAAAATTTCCGAGAAAACTGGTATAATAGGACCATGAATGGGAACAAAGAAAAAAGTCAGAGGCTGTTCAGTTAAAAAATGTTTTCTGTGTGTGTGTGTGTGTGTGTGTGTGTGTGTGGTTGAGCATTATGTTATGGGAAAAGAAAATTGGGCTATGAATTCCTCTAATAATTATTTACTAGTTTAAAAATATTAATATAATTGAAGAGAGTTGCTACCAGTTAATGCAGATACAGGTAGTCCTTATCTAGCAACCAAAGTTACGAGGGTCCTGGCTCAGAGCTACTTATCACCCAGTTCTGTAGTTCCAACAGCAGCATTACCACCTCAGTTATATGATCGCATTTTGAGTGCTCGGCAACCAGTTTCCATTTCTGGCTGTTTACAGCATCCCACGGTCATGTGACCATAATTTTTAGCAGTTTTGTCAGTTTCAAGCAATTACCACAAGTTTCTAATAAACAGTCATTGAAGAAAATGGGTTCCCTTAATGATGGCAGTGTTTACTTAATAACCACAGCAAAAAAGGTTGTAAAATAAGGCACAGTCATGTGTTGCTCTGCTTAATGATCACAACAACTTATGATTATACTTCCAGGATCAATTTACAGTCCTTAAGTTAAAGACTACCTGTACCTACATCCAGATATTATAGGCCACCTTCAATCAGCCCCATCCAGCACAGCCACTGGTGAGGAAAGATGGAAGTTACTGTCTCTGAAAAAATCTACATTGGGAAAACTAGCTGTAAACAACATTGCATGAAATGGACTAGTGCCCCATTGGAAATAAGGCAAATTCCTATAATCACTGAATTGGAAACCTCTACAAGAAAAGCAGCATTATGTATTATACAGGTAGTTCTTTATTTTTGACTAGTCGTTTAAATGATCATTCAAAGTTATGACAGCATTGGAATGTGTGTTTTAAAACATAGTGCTGACCACATGGTCACACAAATTCATTTAATGTGCACTTACAACCAGTTACCAAGTGTTCTATGAAGATCTAAGGTCCATTTCTATAGCCCAGCTGAGGCATTCTCTTCTGAATAAGGAAGAGTGCTGGTAAACATGTGAATGTTGAAAGATTTCTAGTCTTCAGAATGATAATGTTTACTAACTTTCTAGCCCTAGGAAGACTGGAAAGCTAGTAAATGACATCATTCTGAAGGCTAAAAAGATTTCTAACCCTTTAGAATGAACACGTTCAATAGATTTTTGTAACTTTCTCTGAGCTTGCTTGTTTTCTTGCAGACATTTCATTATCCAAACTCAGTAACATCATCAGTGCTAGTCCTCATTAGTTGATAGTTCTCATGATTGTTTGGGAGGCCCTTTCTCCAAATTGTACAATTTGGAAAAGGAGCCTTCCAACATGAGAATGGGGCTCACTTGCAGGATGGCACAAGGCAGCCTCAGTAGGAAGGCCATGTCTCGCATTGGCTAGGCTGCAACTGCAGAAAAAGGCTAAGGTAAGTGAAACCAGGCATGGTGGGGTGGGGAGGGGGCCTGAGCCACCTGGTGTTGTGGGACAAGGACAGGGCCCTTTCTTCAGCACTCCATTTAATTGCTTAACAATTGCAACTGGGATTGAGGTCACTGAGCCAAGTAGTCATGTGGGTGTCTCGCTTAATGTCACCTTCACTGAACCATTGAGATACCAGTCCCAATTGTAATAATAAGTCAAGTCCTACCTGTATTGTCTTTTTATTATTTTACAAAATTAAACTAATAAAAATATAAATATATACAATTTACTGAAGTGTCAGTAGAATCGCAAAACTCACAAGCATAGCAAATACAAAAAATAAAAGTGAAAAGGATCCAAAAATGATGTTATAAACAGAACAAATGCCAAAATCTTAATTATATTGTTCAAAGAAATATAATCAGACATTTGCAATATGAGGGTTATTTTGAATTAGCTTTAAAAGTATGCAGCTTTATAATTGAATGCTACCTTTAGGACGGTGGAATAATCAGGATAATCAAGAAATAAGCATGACTTGTTCAAGTCCTGCCTTATCTAAGAACGCCAGCTGGATGACCTTGGGCTCTCAGTCCAACTCATCACACAAGGTTGTTGCGGGGAAAATAGGAGGAGGAAGGTGTAGTATGTTTGGCATCTTGGGTTATTTGCATAAATAATAAAGGTGGGATAAATAATAATCAAAATAAATAAATAATAATAAATAACTGAGACCTCCTCCACCGTAGAGTCAAAACCCACAAAGCCCATCAAAGTGGGTTGTCTGAGGCCTGAGTAAGGAGCAGTGTGAAAGGAAAACACCAGCCTCCTTTTAAGAGAAACACAACAGCAGAACATATATGAGTCTAAAGACTCGTTACCTAGTTTTATTAAGAAAAGTTATTTTAAACCAATTTTTATTCTAACAACCTACCACTAATGATGCATCAGTTTCTGTATTTTCTTCCAAATAATCTAGTAATGCCTTTTGCAACTGTTGGATTTCATCTTCACCTCCTGAGACCTATAAAACATAGAAATATACTTTTGACATTCTTCCCAACATCAGAATAAGACCAACATGGCTATATGTTGTAAACATGCCTCAAGGTACTCAACACAGATAAAATAAATGTTACAGTCTTGAAATTTAAACAGTCATAGAATGATTGTCTAAATTTCAAGAGTGCAACATGTTTTTTTACCTGTGTTGAGTAACTTGAGGCAATAGAGGCATGTTAAGAAATTCAGAAAACATAACTTGCAATTTGGAACACGGTGGCTCTTGTGGTTCGGATGCTAGGTTGGAAGTTAGCAGGCCTGTGTTCAAAACCTGAGTGCTGAGCTCTTGTTTTTCACTCCAGTTCCCGCCAGGGACATAAAATGAGCCCCTAAATGGGCATCCCCTAGACAACAGTAATGTCACTGGCTAATCCTTTCAGCCAGAAAGTACCTTGTTACTTCTGACACGAGTGCAAACTTGCAACCTGAATTTCATCTCTTTTGAAATAATTTGCCAATAGTGTTAGAAATGAATCTTCATCTCTTACCATTATTCATGCTCAAAGAAATACCAGTAATGGTTGATGAATCTTAAAGTTTGGAATAAAAGTGTCCTTCTATACAGCTTCAGAAAGGAGACAATTTTATGGAATTGGTGAATATTACAGCTAACCTTATAAATGATTGTTGTTAATGGTTGTTTCACTAGTTTATAACAGAAGTAGATAATATACATAATTGGACTTCCTGAAGAAAGTTGTTTACTGATGATAAGAATCATAGCTCTATAAAAATCTTTTCTCCGTAGGAAATTTCTGGCTCTGTTGACTATAATACATTTATGATTTTAATTAATGATAGAAATGAGATATTAGAATGCAATACTAATTCATTTTTGTTCATTTAAAAAAGGGCTCAAAATTAGTCTTTCCAGTACTGCAGTTGCCCCAAAATATTAACTTCCATATGAGAACAAACATACATGAATTCAATCTATTTGCCCATGATATTTAAAGAATCAGAGAAAAACTCCATGTATTTAACAAAGTTACATTGTGATGGAATGAACAAAACCTATCAAACTGATCATAGAAGTGAGCTGGTAGAAAATAGGTAGATTCTTTTCATATCCCGATTTTTCATGTAGGGGAAAAAAACATTGAAATGAGCTAAGGAGATGGCAAAGCCAAATGGGTGACGTTGGGCTGGTCACTTTCTTTCAATCCTACGAGAGGCAATGGCAAATTATTTCTAAAATCTTGCCAAGAAAACTGCAGAAACTTGTCCAGATAGCTGTCAGGAGTCAAGAATGACTTCAAAGGCACCAAAAAAAATCAATACTCAGAATCTTCCAGCTTCTAACTTGATGCTACACTAAACCCTAACCTTAAATTGACTGAAGTAAAAAACATCAAAAATTCTCTAAGAATAATTCAACAACGTGGATGTATCACAAAACAAAGGAATAATACAAGAACAAAATAATTTGTTCCTGAAACACATATATTAAGTCTCATGCTCTTTTTTATTATACTTTCATATACATCTTAGTAAGATATTTTTATTACAATAATTATTCAAACATTATTCAAACATTTTTCCTTAGAACCAAGAAAAGCATCAAACCTGTTTTAAAATTCGGGCTATAGATCCTTGATCCATTTTGCTAGTAACTGCATCTTTTCTCAATCGTGCTGCTACAGTTCCAAGATAGTCAAGTGATGCCACTCTCAAAGCCATCTCTGTTGATTTATTACTGAATTGATGAACCTAACAAAAACACAATACTTTTTTCACACTCATTTCTCTCCCACAATATGCTTGTACATTGCCTGATCTTTTCCAAAAAATATGGTAAGCAGCTTTACAAGATTATGTACCCATGTCCATGTTGCACATAAGGGCAAGCACACTTAAAAACCACAGTTAAAAGTAAATAACATATTCTTTTTTATTATCTGCACAAATGCTACTGGATGAAAGTCTGTATCTTGATGCATCTCTTGAAAGAGTATTATCTAACTGATTAAAGCTGTTCATAAAAAATTAGTCAACGCTATGAATTGAATTTCTTATAAAACTGAAATAAACTCTAAACACAAAATTTAAAGATGATGCTTTCCAATTAGAATTGAATTGCGCATCAGATTTATTTTTTAAATATAAGGTAATTTTAGATCTCAAAGCATAGTTCCATAATATAATTTAGCCATTCTACCAAGGAAGAGCTCAAACACCCTTTTCAATTAAAGTATTAATATTTTTATCACTGTTAAAATACAGGAAGCTAGTTTGGTATAGGTAAATAAAATTTAATAAAAATATATGCAGTAAAATTTAGTAAAAATGAATTTGCAGGGACAGTTCAACTTTCAAGATTTTCTAATATAAATTCTAATATAAATTATTTTCTAAAATTGGGCATTTGGCTGAGCATTTCTAACATTGCCACCAAATATCAACAAATGACCAAGTTTACTCATTGCATTTTTTACACTTTTTAGAAAATGAATTATTTATTTTGGTGATCAACACTGGAGTAATGTGCCAACAATAGAACTTCCTGTAACAATTTTCTCTGAATACGTTGGAAGTAAATTTAATATTAAAAGTCCCATTGCTACATACACTTTATTACAATGTTCAAATTCTGCATCAAATCATGCAGTCTTTGATCTTGTTTTTTTTTAATTACATTTATATGCCGCCCTTCTCCGGAGACTCAGGGCAGCTTACAATTTTTGGGATACAACCCAGTGTGCTCAGCAATAGCCTTCATTCCATTGTATATGCCTGCTTATTACTAAGCGGCATTTTTACAAGGTCAGTTAATTGCCCCCAACAATCTTGGGTCCTCAATTTACCTACCCCGAGAGGATGGAAGGCTGAGTCAACCTTGAGCCTGGTGGGATTCGAGCCTACAGCAGTTGTAGGCAGCTGGAACTTAAGTGCAGGCAATTAACAGCCTGAGCCACCAAGGCCCAGTATTTCATTAATAGTATTTCATTAATACTTCATCAGTCAAGTGTAATAAGTTGCATGTTAAAGGTTTTTTTAAATTAAATTAATTCTCATACTATTTCACTATTCTTCCCAATCAAGATGAATTTAGGATTTTTTCCCCCAACTAAAAATATTGCATTAACAACTTGGTAAATAACTTTGTTTAATAAATTATTTTTTGTTAAATAAATTCCTAAACATTGAATCTTTAATTTACCCATTATTATAATTCTGTAAGTTCATCTGTGCATTCACAAAACCCACTTTCCTTTGTGGAATAATTATAGATATTCTGGGATCTGGGGCTCCTATGACAATCCTTTGGAATTAGGAAAAAAGTAGAAGATGCCCCTATAAGAATGCACTGAGCTTCTCACCAAAAACATCTGAAGTTCAGAATGATGTACTAAATTGTGATGAAGAACAAGCCTTTGTTAAAGTTCAAACTTTTCTTTTAAAAAATCCATATACTTACCAATAATCTTCCCAGTAAACTAAGAAGCAATTCTGCAGCTGGCCATTCTGGTTTATTGACAGTGGAAAGAAGATCTTGGACAAAGTTCTCAAAAAGTGGTCTATAGTCTTCTTCACCTTGTTTACTACCACATCTGATTAAAAAAATGAGAATGGGAAGCATATTAAACACAGATTATATTATAAACTTGGGAATTGTTGAAGTAAATGAAGTTGGAAATTAAAATAATTAAAATCTTCAAAAAAGAAAAAGATTTAATATATCAGGTAAATGAGTTGAGCAATAATCCTCTGCCATTTGGTAGTGATATAGAACATGGCAAGATTATTTATATATTTAAAATATTTCTATTATGCTAATTTTTCAATTTTTGAGGCAACATATAATAAAAAGACACTCATTTCTGAAAGTAAAATACCTGCATATTCAATGGCAATATATAAAAAGTAATCAGTAGAAAAATATAATAGCAATCATTTTAAAGGTTAAATAAAAATAACTGGTTCAAAACAAGGATTATATGCCAAGGCTTCCTCTGAAGCAGAAAACAGCAATTTCCGTATTTTTCTGTGTATAAGACGCCCCCCCAAAGGCGGGTGGAAATGTCTGTGCGTCTTGTATAGCAAATGTTGCCGAAGCCCCACCCACCTGCTGGCTCCCACCCTTCAGCCTCTGCCTCCCAGAAATGGGATCACCATTTCCCCATTTTCGGCCTCCACACCCCATTTTCAGCCTCCACACCCCATTTTCGGCCCGTTCCGATCCCTGCCACCTGGAACAGGCCAAAAATGGGGTGTGTGGAGACTGAAAATGGGATGCGGAGGCCGAAAATGGGGACGCAGAGGTAGCAATAGGTGATGGTAATCTCTGCAGCCTGAAACAGCTGATCATTGGGAGGCTGATTCAACTGACAATCAGCTGCTTTTTCTAATCAGGCTGTGCTGAAGCTGACCAGGCTGTTTGCTGTTTGCTGCAAGGAGGCAAATTGCTGGGAGGCAGAGGCAGATTTTTTTTCTTCTTTTTCTCCCCAAAAGCTAGGTGTGTCTTATACTTCAGAGCATCTTATAGTCCGAAAATACGGTACTTCTGAAAGAGTATTAGGAAAAAAGACGTGTCTCTTAAAACAAGTTTCAGAGTTTAAGTGCAGTAAAAAGTTTCCACTGCTGAGTTTTAATATCACGGATTGTTGAAGTGTAACACAGGATCCCTAAAGATTTCTGTAAGACAGGAATTTGGGCTGCCATTCCAATATCTTTGTCCTACATCAGGGCTTTTAAAAACATCACAGGCAACATTATTTGATTTTATCCAATTTCTGAACTGAACAAACATTTGTATAGAAAGGGGTGACTAGACTAAATCTGACATAACTTAATTTCCTTTTACAAGAAATGATTATTTACCTATAACTACAATTCTTCAAGGGATCATCTGTAAACTCATACACAGGTTATGAGCAAGAGTTAAGCATTTATTACAACATTCTAGAACAGGGTTTCTCAAGCTGGGCAAATTCAAACTGAAGTTCATACATGTGGAAGTCACCAAGATTGAGAAGCACCATTTTAGTGCTTACAGAATTGTTTGGGGACCATACTATGTCACAAAAATCCTTCCTAATACAAAAAATCCAAAGGAATAACGGGGTCATCTGGGACCACAAGGAATAAGAAGAGAATTTTCTGAATTCCAAAACGACCACTTGACAACTCAATTACAAGTAAGTAACCAATTCTCCACCATCATGATCTCTGTGATCCACACATATTCACACAAAACAGATTCATGTCCGGAAGAGTATCTTATCATCATGAAGTGATTGAAGACAAGTTCCAAAATGTAATAGGGGCCCAGTCTGTAGCCATGGGGAAAAGTTTTTTTTTAATTATTACCTTTATTGTCAGAGTACAATATGTGTACAATGAGATTGGCTGAGCCTCCCTTCGTACCCCCCCCCAACACAACTCACAGTGAGGACAGAAGTCCCTAATCCAGTCCCAATCTTATTACACTATGTGACCTTGTTGCACAATGTGCCGGCCCCACAAGTCTATCACACTATGTTGAAAATGTGAAAAACTAAGCCTAAGTGGCCACTTTAACTACAGGAATGGTGCCTCATGGTCCAGGTAAAAAGCAAGAGCATAACAACCATCTAAAGTATGGCGTGATCATTTCCAATGGTGGGGAAAAGATAGGCTATACTATATATATATATATTTTTTTAATTACATTTATATGCCGCCCTTCTCCGGAGACTCAGGGCGGCTTACAATTTTTGGGATACAACCCAGTGTGCTCAGCAATAGCCTTCATTCCATTATATATGCCTGCTTATTACTAAGCGGCATTTTTACAAGGTCAGCTAATTGCCCCCAACAATCTTGGGTCCTCAATGTACCTACCCCGAGAGGATGGAAGGCTGAGTCAACCTTGAGCCTGGTGGGATTCGAGCCTACAGCAGTTGTAGGCAGCTGGAACTTAAGTGCAGGCAATTAACAGCCTGAGCCACCAAGGCTCAATGATACATTGATTCAGAAGGAAGGAAATATCTGAGCAAAAGACTATTTTTTCCTAAATATAATATAAAATAGAAGGTTTCTTCATTAATCAAACAATTCTCCCAGTTGGACAAGCTGATGTCACAGTTACTAGAAAGACTACATTACATGGGAGTAGAATATTGCTGATAGCCAGGGAGAGATATTATGAAGAAGCAGTGATGAGGTACTGTAAAATACATGGGAGTACTAGAAAAGAAAAGAAAAATATGAAAAGAAAAAACTCATGAAATACTTTACAAAAGGTTTAGAAAAAAGAAACAAGGTAAGCTACAAGATAGCCCCTAACGGACAATACAACCAAACTTTGCTCTTTCAAATACAAGTATGGATGTGAAATTTCATAGGATGAAATTACTGTTTCAACCAAGAATTTCTACATATCAGAATAGACAGAATAGAATAGAAAGATTCTGTCCTGTATCTCAATAACTGGATGCAAATGTTGCCCCAATGCAAGGAGAGGAGGTTGAGAAGGCAGAGTTATTTGTAGGAACAAGACAAAGCAAATGGTGAACCGTGGCTGCCAATGCCATCATGGTATGATGACATTATGGCAGGTGAATGCGTTATCTTTGTCAGGATTCTGATCAGCAGGAGAATGGACAAACATGTCTAAAACAGGGCCATTCCAAGAAAGAATGGATTACCAAGAGTCTAGAGATCTCCTTAGCCCCTACTGCAAAATATTACACATTACCCATGTCAATTTGTAAACAGACAGAAGACCAAATGGCATCTGATAATGGTCATCATCAATATAGTTTTCATTTGAAAGTCACTACTTTAGTAGAGCTGTAATTCTTGGGTGAGCATGTTCTTGTTTTTAGGCATACGAATTGCCAAGATTAAGATGGAGTGTCAGATACATCAATGTTGTAAGATGCAAAAAGAGGGCTGGGCTTTGTGTCATCTTTTTTATATTTACCAAGGAACTGTCTAACATGGAAATCTGACCAGAAGGATAACCTTAAAAAGCTGCCAGTATAATCTAAACTACAAGGAGCTCAAGCTCACTGAAGTGTTGCAATGCTTTATGCCTTGACCAAGCACCTCAGATGCAGGCTGTTCAGAGGTGAGCTCCTCACCTGGACATGGATGTATCAGTGGTGACAACAAGCAGAGAGAACATTTCCAGAGAGATTTTCTGAAATCAGCCACTAGCAGAATTCTTTGACTCAAGGCTGAACTGAGAGGAGTAGATGTATTATGTCCATACCTGGAAAAGTGAAATAGAGGTACTAATCCTATAAAAGATACATCCAAAAACGGACAGAATAAATAAGTGAAGTTGCAGCCTTTAAATAGCAGTTGGAAAACCACACAGGTCGATTCTTATTAGGAAAGAAACTGAAAACGCCTAAGCATATGGAGTCACATAAGCAATAGAGCTTAAACTCCTCTGTGTGTATCTACTGTCCTTACGAATCAGAAATCTAAAAAGGAATAAAGGAATATTTCTTGTAATAGATCTAGAAGCTGAGGTGCTCTATGGACTGAATAGAACAGCTTGAGCTTTATGGTGAGATCCCATGAGATTATGCAACTAGAAGTCAGTTATTTAAAAGACAAATTGTACCTTATTGGTGGAGGAATACTATGAACACTATTCATATAGAAAAAATTAAGGAAAAGTCTTCAAATTTAGCATCAAGTGACAATGATAATGAGATGTTAAATAGACCAAAGAGGCTTTAGAAACATAATAATCAGGTTCAGAACACAAGCTCCATTAGGAAATCAATATGCACAGCAGGTACTAAAGTTCAGAGGCAAAGGCCAAAATCTTTGTAATATTCAAGTCCTAAAAAAACCAAATGAAAAATGATGGAGAGAAGCCATGATAGGCTACAACTCATATGTGAACATCTTCAAGGACACAACAAATCTTGAATATGAGAGATTAGTATTTCAAAAAGCTGTGTGTCATGCAATCAGATCAAAGCATATTTAATTGATGAAATTCCAGAATATGGAAAAGGCCAATGTGTGTAATGAAAGGTCATTGTTTGGGCCACTCCCTCTCTCTCGGGCCAGCCTACTTCACTGGATTGTTGGGAAAATATACAGCAAATGAATTAAAGAATGTAATCAGCTCCACTCTTGGTGATCTTAAGATGGACAAAGGGGAAGGTCTAGTTTTCATTACTCCCAAGGTAAAAAGGGAATTCAGATGAATATATTTTAAACATGTCCTGAATTTCCCTCCAAGTTTCAATATCCATGGATGAAGAGGAGTTGTTGTGAACTAAATAATAGGAGTTCAGGTTGAAACTGACATTAAATTAAAATAGTAGTAACAGCTCTTTACTAAGTTGCTATGCCAGCAAAAAGAAAAGATCATAAGTTACAAATATCCATTCAATAAAATTAGTTCACAACAATAAGCAAAACCAATATTTAAAACTAAAATAAACAAAAGAATATAATATTCTACTGCAAAGTGTGCATATATCTATGATAAGATAAAATACTACCCAAACTACCAATCCTAATGAGTAGGATAATATAACAATGTCCTACTTTTAATCTTTTTGTCCAGTTCCTTCCCAATGTTCCCGGGGCTCAACCTAAGCAAGACTGAGCAGCTTTGGGTGTTTGGACCTTCTGGTGCCAGGGATCTACTCAATGCCTGTGACACCACAGATTTGTGAGTTGCACTGGCTATTGGTGTACTTCCAGATGTAATTCAAGATGATGTTTTTCAGTTTTACAGCCCTTTATGAGTTGGGATTGAGTTATTTAAGGGATCACCTCTCCCCGATTGTTTCTACCAGTCTTAGCCAGTCTGGCAAGATAGGCATGCTTAAGGTCTCATCCAGCTAAGAAATGAAATAGTTGGGCCTTTTCTGTCATAGCACTTGTCTTCTGGAATGTTCCTTCCTTCAGAAGAGCCAGGTCCTAATGTTGGACCTGGTTTTGTAACAAAGGTTACAAATGGTGATCACATGAGTCCAGGGCAGTGCAATTGTCATAAATACATTAATTAATTAAATAGTAAAAAATAAAGAATTTCAATAAAACAAAAAGATATTTTATTTATCAAGAATATGTTAATACTATGGCACTTTAAAAAAAACTGATCAATAGGACCCAAAATCTAGTCACATGGTAGAATTGTAGGCATGATTCCATCAGAAAAGCAAAGTGATATATAACTAATATATGATGCACATGTAGAAAAAACAGGAATTTCATTATTCACACTACCAAAGGAACTTTTCTGCATACACTCAATCTGTTGCAGAAAGACTCTTATTCCAAAAATGAGAGAAGAAAAAAAAACCTCAGTGGTACCCATTTAACTAATAGAATACTAATGGAATTAATTTATTGAATCCTAATTACTTATAAATGACACTTATTTCTCAATGAAGAACTATACAGGTAGCCCTGTATGACCATAATTGAATCCAACTGCCAAAGGCAGTTGTTAAGTGAGTTACACCCCATTTTTCAATCTTTTTGCTGCAGCTGTTAAGCAAATCATTGCAGTTGTTATGTGAATAATAGGGTTGTTAAACAAATCTGGCTTCTCCCACTGACTTTGTTTGTTCAAAGTCAGATGGGAAGGTTGCAAATGGTGATCACATGACCCCAGAAAGTGCAACCATTATAAATACATGTCAGCTGCCAAGAGCCAGAATTTTGATCCCATCACCATAGGGATGTTGATGGTCATAAGTTTGAAAACTGGTTATAAGTCACTTTTATCAGTGTCTTTGTAACTTTGAATGGTCACTAAAAAATGGTTGTAAGTTGAGAACTACCTGTATGTATGTTTTATAACTTCAAATTTTAATAGTGAGTCAAGACAGGAATTATATTTAGGCTACAGAATCATATAGTCAATCAGTTTCTGAATATTTATACATATTAACAGTGATCAATGTTAATAGTGTTGAAAAAGCATTCTGATGAATGATCAAAACCTACAACAATATTTTCAATTTTAGAGTATGAAGAAAAAAAATGCAAGTTAGAATGTTATTTCTAAGTATTTAATTTAAATGATCTCCAGCTTTAATATTTTCTCTGAAGCTATCAGCTTAATTTTCTACACTACTTTTAGCAATATTTGCAATGAGATGTTCAATTAGAATTAAGATCTATCTCTATCTTGTTTCCCATTTCCATATTGTCTTAAAATATTTAAAACAAACTCCATGGGGATAAATTAGTTACTCAATAAAAATAAGTCCTACAATATACAATGTGAGATCTACTCACTTCTTGAGAAAAATAGAAAGGAAGTTTTGTGCTGTCCTCATAGCCGTTTCATATGAATTTGTAATGAGGACATCCTGATCAATCTAAAACAAAACAGAACAGTTACTAAATGTATATTGAAATTTATGCAATAGCAGATGCAATATATAGTTGTCACCATAAATGATGAGGAGCAAAATGGCAATAATGCTGTGATGTAAATTAGGAAAAATGTTTATCTTTACATTACAAATTAAGAGACAATGAAGTATTATAACACACTGTAAATAGGGTTATAAGATGATTTTATACCTGCAAAACTAGTACATAATGTTGTAATTAGATTGTCAATAAATCAACCATCTTATTGCAATCTAACTACAATTTTAAAAACTGTGCACTGGTTGCCAGTAGGTTCAAGGCTGAATTCACTGTGCTAGGTTTTACCTTTAAAGCCCTTTTAGGCAAAGTACATCAGAACTAAATTTGCCAGGCCATGGGGAAGAAGATCTGACTCCTCACTCACTCTGTAGGACTAAACCAGGTGACAGATATTCCTCAAAATAGCCTCCAATCTTTAGAGCAGTTTATTCAAGAGGTATAGGCAATTCTACCCTGCTGACTGTCAGGGTTCCGATGGATGCCCTAATTAAACCATGAGCCTTGAGCTGCTCTGTCAGTTTTCCCCCCTCCTGCCTATGGCAACTCGAGAGCAGGCCAGGAATACTTTACGAGTTGACACTGACATTTTACAAACAAAATCTGTAATTTACATTGTCTGTGAACAATGTAAATTTTAAATTTGAGAGCCTCTGTCACTTTTTTATTCAAGAATTTCTGTGTGTATAATTGTTTTATATTATTGTTATGCAGTGTTATAATATTGTTCTTTGTTATTATTCATCTCCAACAATTCTTCAGAATTGGGGCAAGTTATAAATATGAAGGAAGAAAGGACAGACATACAGCATTTCTAGAAGACATATGGCCTAGTGTCAATTAACAGTAAATAGCTAAACTCAGATAACGGAGTTGAAGGTTGGAAAAGATAAGTTTCACTTCACCACAGTTACATTTCCTTTAATCCATCAGTTCTGTTTCCCATAATCTTCTTTCTCTAGTTCATTTCCTTCTGTTGAAAGTTTCTTCACTGTCTTCTTCTTCAACTTTCTTTGTTGTGTGCTCCTATGGTTATTATATTTTTATTCCTCATATCAGTAACTAAACTAATCATAGGAGCAGTTACATATTTTCAAAACTGACTCACCTTTTTATTTGATTCCTCTTCAGAATTAGAGTCTTTTTCACCTGATGGTAGATGCACAACACACTGAATTAATTGTAAGACTAATGCAGTCACCATTTGAATATACATGGGTTCCCCATCTGTATCACTGCTGTTCAATCTGTTGAATAAATGTAAAACTCTTTATTGTTTATCAAAAGTAAAATCAACAACAAACATTTGAATCCATTACAAATTTTCAGATAGTGAATGCGTTCAGATGGAATCAACCCTGGAGAAAGGATTGCATTCCATTACTATGAGTAAACTTCAGGTCTGATTTGCAAATAGGAAGCTACTGTTTCAACAATCCCAGAAGAGTGAAATATTCAAAACCTAGAATATGGCTGGAATATTAATTTATGAAAAAAATTAATGTTTTCATTCACAATGAAATTCAAGCATTCTTCACATTAAAATATGTTTTCAACAATTGTTTATATTTCTGAAAAACACATTTGTTTAAAAGCTAGGTTTCATCTCTTTCCTCCTTTTAATTTTTTTCAATGTACTTGTGCAGAAGATTAAACTAAGACACAGACCTATTAACTAGCTAGCAGGAAAAGGGGAACCAAGTCTGGGCAGTTTGTATTTACTACGTTGCACTGATAGAATCTGTTATTCTTAACTGAATTTCCATTTATCCACCAAAACAAATCACTTTGAAGTTTATTGACTAATTCATGTAAAGTACAAGTAGAACTTATTTCGTTTCTTTTAAAAAATCTCTAATATGCCCCAATTCTGCCTGAGTGACAATCAAAGTATGATTCTTTACTCCAACACATCTAATATATTTTTTCTTCTACAACCGCCATGCTCTAACTATTGCACCATTATAATTCAATAATCCTTATATTGTCCATTCATCAGAAATTAATATAGGCCCAATGCAGTTAAACATATATTCATTTCCATATTCCTGTGGAAGAGGTAAGCACATTTTAAACCCTAAAAAAATTCTAATATATACATATATATATATATAAAGATACATATTGCATCAAATAGGTGTTTTACTGTTATATATTACCTGAAATTTCTCAAACTCCTTTTGCTAGTTGGTAACCTTGCAAGTGAAGTAAAAATTTCTTCTAATATTAATTGCCTATGTTTTTCGTATCTTGAGAAAACCTGTTTAAAATCAATGTCTTTTTAAAAAAATATTGTTCTTTATAAAGGAAAAGCATACAAGGGAAAATGTCATTACAGTTTTTTTCTGTTTTTCCCCCAATAAGCTACCAATCCTATTTTGTATGTTCTTAACTAGCTCCATCCCTGTAGAATTAATTTGTTAACTTATTATTGCCAATTATCCTATAGATGCTTTAGATATTTTATAACTATGTTTTAAAGTAATTCAGATAAATCTTGAAATCTGCAGCTACAGCAATGACTAGAATTCTCTCTTTGTTGAATGGAAAATCTATGCTAGATATAGACTACATTCTGGCACTTGCACACTGCATTTTTAAAAATTACAATTGCTTTTAGGGCCTACACTTTAGGTTTTAAAATGGACTGTTTTTGGTAAATAATAATTTAAGTAACTCATGAATCCCTTATTGTTTTACATACATAAATACAGAAAATATGAAATCATTTTTAAATTAAATTAAATACTGGTTTAAATAGTATGCTTACAGCAGTGACTAGTTTGATGGCACACAACTGAAGTTCACTGACATTTTCTACAAAGAAAGGTGTTATTCCAGTTGAAGAAATCTATCAATAAATAAGAAAAAATAAATTCATTATGGCTGAGAAATTGATAAAAAATGTTAAGTTAAATGCAATCGTTGTTTGTCTTTTAAAATTGTATATATTTTTAAATGGAGTAGTTGTGTCACATAATTTAATCATAATTCTAAGTTTAAAGAAATTTTCAGTGTCAAATTGAAAGGGAAAAAATAAATTATCTTTATTTTTACAGTACTTCTGTGCTTTCATATTAGCCTAGGAAATGAAATTACAAAGAAGTACGTTAAAACACTGCATAATCCTTTTATAAGAGAAACATTAACATAACAAAGTTAAGAGGTGGCAGCTGTAAATATCTAGAGAGTTGGCAATGGTTAGAAAGCCAAATATTTTACAAGATTGATGGTCAGGCAGAAAGCCAGATAGGTTACTAATCTTCAAAATTACACTTGTCTATTCTTATTATATTCAGAACTGAGTTTCCACACTACTATATTGAATAACTCTAACAGACTAACAGTTTAAGGCTTTATTGTTAATCAGTGGGGAACAATCTATTTTAGTTATTAAAATACCTATTGAAGATAAAGTTGTAGGAAAAAGTGCGAGGGGGGAATCAGAATGACACAGATCCAACTTACTTGAAGAATTGTAGTGTCAGTTAGAAGCTGTATCTCTAGTAATTCAGCCAAACTACTAACAATGTCACAAATTTTGTTATACAGCATCACTATTACTCTCTGTTTATGAGTGGAACATTTGGCACGCTTTGCTTTTGAGCTTAACACACCACCTAAAAAATCAAATCAAACTGTATTTTAGCAATATTGCAAATCAGAGGAAAGACAAAAAAATTATCAAGATTTATATTTTTTCCCTTTCATCAATTATTATTCATCGTATATTTTTAGGAAAAGGAATCAAAAGTCATCATGAAAAAAGAGAGATTGAAATAAAATTAACTAAAATAATGTCACTAAAACTAATAGCTTAAAAACAGAATGACTACTAGTATAGATGACAGAAAGGCAATTTGTAAAAACAAGCATATATGAATTAAGAATTTGGTAACATTAACTTTGCTAATAGGTTTTTCACTGGTACAGAATAAGTGAAAGTTTAAATAAAGATAAAAAATTAAAGTTCTAAGCTGTAGGAGACTAATATATAAATTGGTTCAGCAACTCAAGAGAATAGGGGTTTAGCTTAATTTTATTAAAGAAAATTGAACATGATACGGTATAGCAAAGAACAAGCTGTAGAATAGTTGATGAATGGAAAAAGTTATGGCAAAGTTCACAGAAATTGAGCCTTTCAAAAATGAAAACAAAGATCAATTTTTACATAAGGGAAATGTTCAAGTACCTACTCTAATTCCATGTTTCTTTGTCAATATAGACAGACAATAACATCCCTACCTACAATTTAAATACCATTAGCTTTCAGGATAATCAATATTATCTATTTATTCTTATACTAACCACCATGTGGATCCAATCGATAAACAGGATCATACTGAGGATAAAGTGTGTTTTGCAAGTGAAACTTAGTGTACTGAATAACTCTTTCTATTACATCTTCAATATACACAGCTTTGGGCATGTTGGGTGATGTCATAATGTTGATAGCTGTAAGACAGGCATCGGCAGATTTTGTGACTCTCTCCATGATCAAGTCTCTCCATAATCTTTCTTCATCTTCAGTATCATTATTCTGTCAAAAATAAGATCATTAACCTTAAATCTGCTTCAGCAATAATATGGAAAAATCTCAATAAGTTTTAAAAATCATTTAATAAACTTCATGAAATATCTTGTTTTTCAATTTAAAAAATCTTCAAATATATTTTCTAGTTGCTGTCCCATTAGCTATATCTAAAGTAACATTATTATTGTCAGGCTCAAACATTAAGTTGCAGTTCCCATATACAGGTAATCTAATCAACTAAAGTTCAACATTAAATTGGCACCAGATAAGGATCAAAGGAATTCAAGAGGGGTTGGATTTAGACCAGGGGTGTCAAACTCATGGGCTGCAGGCCAGATACATCATGTGCTGGCCCCACCCCTGCCCAATTTAGCTAAGGAGAAAAAAGTCTCAATACGTCACTGCCATGACGTTTGACATCCCTGATTTATACCATTTGTGGGAACTTAACAACTCTTGGCTGATAATTCCCTCAACTCTGCCTGCTCTTCTCCTACAAGTATTACGTTTTTGAGTTCTACATAATGCCTAAATTCATTTATTCCCAAGCATCTAAGTAGATTATCATTTAGCAACTGCCCCATTCAGTGACTGTATCATTAACAACCAAGTTGTCAATCCCAATTATGATCACTAAATGAGGACTGCCTGTATGCTTCTTTATACATTGAAATTTAAAATTATTTTGGTTGTTGCTTCACATTCTAGTTGAAACCACCCTTGTAAAATATGCACGTCTTTCAATTGGTCACCACTGGTGATAAAACCTCTTCGTAGTTTTAATCTGTGAACTTGGAAAAAGCTCTTCCCCAGAAACTAGGAGAGTCCTGCAATCCGGGATCTACACCAAATATTTCAATCACATCTGTATAATCTTCTAGATAACTACAGAAAGAATTTGCTACCACAGGTAGTCCTTGATTTACAACCATTGTTAGCAATAATTCTAAGTTACAATATTGAAAAAAAAGTTAATTTTACACTTCAAGTGTAAAAATCACATATCTTACACTTATGGCCATTACCAAATCCCCACACTCACATGATCAAAATTTGGGCACTTGGCAATGTATTTGTGACAGTTGCAGCATCCCAAGGATAGAGTGATTGCCATTTGTGAGGCTTCTTAGCCAGCTTCCAACAAGCTAAGTCAATGGGGAAAGCCAGATTGCCTTGACCACCTGGTTCACTTAACAAGTGTAGCAAAAAAGGTAGTAAAATTGGGCACAACTCACTTAACAACCACCTTGTTTAGCAATGGAAATTCTGGCTCCAATTGTGGTTGTAAGTCGAGGATTACCTATATCTTCTTCAGGGATTTGATTTTGGAGTTCTTCTACTTGGGAAGGATTGAAATCCTCATAAAGAGGACACAGGAAATTTAAAGAAAAGGTTAAGTATGAAGTTATGTATGGGTGTGGCAGAAGCAAATGATAGAGTACTGTGATAGAAAGATATGAAGAGGCATACTGAATAGCACTAGTGTAAACTAGATTTAGCTAGATTTTTTTTTCTCCCATCTCATTATTTTGGTCCATTTTTTCACTTTCTGTGTTTTGCAGATCATTGCTTATCTTATGAATGTATTGAATCCTTCAATGAATATTAATTTAAGGAATGAGAGGTCATATTCCTCTTCTATGTGTTTCATTTATTTCCTCTTTAAGGTTTAAAAAGACATCCTTTCCTATCAGAAAAAAATCCCTTTCCAAATAAGGCATGATTTTTTTAATTGGGGGAATTAATTTTTCCAATTAAGAGCTATCTGCTGATGTGTTCTAACAATAGCATTGTATTGCTCACCAGAGTGATATTATGGATAGAAATCCATAGTCAAAACAACTTTTTTTATTTTGGTTTCTTTTATTTTGTGTCTTTTCCCACCCTAGTTTAGAATTATATTCCTTTATATAAAATGCTACTACCACATAGATGTGGCTATCATAAGTGGTGACAGCTATCCTGCAGGCACTAACTTGTTTTGGGTCACACAGAGACACAAACACTAACTTGCCTATGCAAATCATACTGGGTTGAGTGACTGTGTTGTGTGGCCTGTCAGCTGCCAGCAGAGCCAGCAGCAGAGTCAAGACGAGGAGGAAGTTGAAGGGGAGGGTGAGTCATGTGTTGTCTAGTATGCTGTTAAAAACTGAATTCTCAGGCACTTTTGGAAAATGAATTTAATATTTGGTGGACTTCAAACCTATATCAAAATAATGTCATTCCAAATAAAAACACCTGTAATCTTAATATATTATCAACCTTTTTAACAACTTACGTGATTAAGCAGAGTCGAAAGCTTTGCACCATCTTGAATGTTTTTCTCTAAGATGTTCAGAACTTTCACTGTTTTTTCAGTTGAAAGCTTAAAAAAACCCAAACAATAAATAAATACATGAACAGAAATTAATACTTTTCTGTGTTTGACATTTAGATTCACTAGACAAACCAAGATCATGGATCACGCAAAATTGAAAAGAAATAGCTCTAACATAAATTCAATTTTGCTCAGAATTAACTTTTTAAAAACAGCTTGCAAAGGACCTCACAAAAGTTCACTCTGGACTATTTGAGAAGGACAACAAATATTTATTTTTGGTAACATAAGGATAAAAACAGATGTGCATTTTTTCAGTCTCTTCCAAGTGACTTCAATATCAAAATGTATTTCAAGCCAATTTTTTTTACAAGTCCCTTGTTTTTGCTACGCCTTCATTTTCAAGGAAGCAGTAACTTACCCTATCCATAATGCCCATGGCCTTAATTTTAGCTGATTCACTGCCCAATTCACTTAGTTGATGCTTCCCCAGTAATAACTCCTGAGGAATTTCATCATCGTCACCTAAAAATAAAACAAAAGAATACATGCTCACTTTTCCTTTTGATGTACTTTAATAACAGCATAATTACAAAATATATAAATTAATGTTTACAAAATGATTTCTCTGGCCTTTTGCATATAGAGCCAAGAAACTATTCAGGTAAGGATCCAAAATTAATAAGAGACAGAAAATATCTAAAATAGCAAAATATTTGAAGAAGCAGCAATGGCCCTAGCAGAACCTGGAGCAACATGTAGCAATGTTGAATGAGTGGAGAAGGGCATCAAGAAAATATATCAGTAATGGCAGCATGAGATCTGTTAGAGCAAGTAAGTAATAAGGATGGTAATTGGTTCCTTGTCCCAGATAGCCATCCAACGATAGGTTAAGTAGCTATGCAGTAATTGGTTCAGGCGCAGGAAGGATTATGTCCAGATGAAGTATGGGACAAAATCTCTTCCCACTTCTCCCTGAAGACCAAGCAATCACAATGGACGAGTCCAAAGGCTAAGCCAATATCAGGAAGACCGTGTGACAGAGAGAGAGAGAGGCAGATGACAGAGGGAATGTTAAGAGAGGGCAATAAAAATGTTCTGGAATCTTGACACAGAAGGTAACACAATATTGACAGAAAATATAATAAGAAAGAAGCAGAGGAAGGAATTAGTTTAAAGAGTTAAAACCAAAAAGAAAGGTATAAAGCAACTTAAAAGTTAGGAAGATCAGAATAAGAACAAAATAAAAAATAAGAACTGGACTGTAATAGAATAAATTGATATGAATGTGAGAGGTCCTTGGTGCTTTCTGAGCTTGCTTGTTTCTTGTTTTCTGAACCAAGTTCAGGGAGCACCAAGGACCCCTCATTTCAATCCTGATCTACAAATATTCTCCTTTATTGATATGTATATTGAAGTTTTAAAAGAGAAGATATCAAAGTAAAAGTAGTCCCTGAGTTACAACAGTAGTTGGAGCCTGCCCATCACGATCATAATTAATGACAGTTATAAAACAGGTCAATCATATGACGATCCAATTTTATGCCCTGTATTGTAGTGGTCATTGAGCTAGTAATTGCAGTCATTAGGTGAATCTACAGTTGTTAAGTAAACCAACGGTTCTTTCTGGGCGTAGTTTTGCCTAAAACTGGAACTAAATGCTGGTTTTCAAGCAATTTGACCATAAATTGCAGTCAAATGACCATGGGGCGCTGCAAATGACCATAAATGTGGTTGCTGAGTGCCCAGAATGCAATCATGTGAGCGTGGTAGGGGGAGTGTGATTTTTGGAACTTCAAATACGAGTGGTATGTGCCCTCAAGTAAGTCTGTCAGAACTTTAAATGGTCATTTGTAAGAACCACTTGTAAGTCAAGTACTAGCTGTACTGCTTATTATAGAGAAAATATTTATTTCTGATACATTATTATTAGTGCATCACTTCAAGAAGTTAAGAGACTGAATTCATGTGTCAAACAATATATGAATTCATACATCACATGAATTACTAATTACACTAGGATTATAATTTTCCAGGACAACGTTTAAGCAGCATTTAGATCTTGGGAAAGTAAAAAAATACTTTAGGAAATTTGTACTTCACAACACAATTCAATCATTCTAATAAATATTTTATTCATTCATTCATTCATTCATTCATTCATTTTCAAAATTACACATCTCTGATTTCTCCTTGCCTTTTAATTCTATTGTAAGTTCGTCCATCTCAGCACATTCTAATATTTTTTTGTATTAACATCTCTTCGGACGGTATGTTTTCTAATTTCCAACCCTATGCAAAAACTCTCCTCGCTGCTGTGCAATATGATGTATTGGATTTGTTTGAGAATTTTCCCTTTAATTATTCATTCTAATAAATCTTAAAGGAGTGTCTTTTATACCACTTCTAATTTTTCTTGTGGAGCATGCAGGTTAATACCGATATCCATAAGCCTGATTGAAGAAATTCTGGGCAGTACAGTTAGTCTCAAAAGAGTGTCTGTGTCTGTGTCTGTCTGTCTGTCTTTCTCTCTCTGTGTGTGTGTAATATATATATTAAAAGTACATAGCCCAGTTTAGACCAGAAAATACCAATGTCATGGAAGACGTCAAGAGAATAGCATGCTTTAAAAAATATTTACCAAATGCAGTAAAATCCATGTCCTCCAAGTTGTCCAAAATATTTTCAACTGAAGCACTGAACCTCTTGAATGTAGAAGAATCCATCATTTCTACAAAAAATCAGGCAATATAGTATAGTTTGAGTCATGAAGAAGTAATTGAAATTAAATAATCAAAACTGGGGCATGTCAAAAATATCAGAAATCCAAAATACCTTCAGGAGTTAACTTTGGTTCATAAGCTTTCCTTTTCTTTTGCTTTTCTTTTTTCTTCATTTTTCTAGCCACTTTAAATTAAAAATAGAAAGTTTATAAAATTAGTTATTTAAAGGAAATGTTATTTTCTATAGCAATATATTATTACTATATAAATGCATTTTCAACAGTTGGTTTATAATATATCCAAAATAGTATAAAAATAAATTAAATATGTATTTATTTATAGTTGAAGACCAAGTCATAGAATTTAAAAATGCTGTACAGCAGGGGTATCACAACTTTTTTCCCCTTTGCTAAAACCGAGGGGGAGGCGCAGCGTGGCCAGTGCATGACACATCCAGCCCATGAACCCCAAGTTTGACACCTCTGCTGTACAGCACACCATTAATTAAAGAATAACAGTACATACATATATTACAGGAAAAAAAACCTTTAACATTTCATTGAAAGCACCAAACAGTTTCTATAAGGTAAGACTGTAAATAAAAATGTTGCTACTGCCCTCAAAACACCTGGGTATTGATAACACTGGTCTACAAATTTTGGGAAATTATTGACCTCCAAGATAAAATGTGATAATTCTTACATATTTTGATTAGATGAATTAGAAAACAGATAATAAAGGTGCTGGTTGGCACCTTTTCAAGATATTTCACAATAAAGATTTATACACAGGCGAGTATATTTGCCTGCAAGGGAAGGAGATGTCTAATAATCATGATGCCTTGTAACTTCTCTACAAAGTACAGTAGAGTAATGAAAATGGTACCACATGGAAGTGTACAAAGCAATGGAGTTTGTCAGGAACAGCAGACTATGAAAAACACATGAAAATTTGCTTAGATCCTATAAAGCACTTGGTGCAAAAATGTCACTGAAAATTCACTTCTTACACTCGCATTTAGAATTAGACTATTTCCTTTTGAACTGTGGGGCAGTGAGTGATGAGCATGGGGAGAGATTGCACCAGGATATCGCAGACATGGAGAAAAGATACCAAGGGAAATGGAGACATCCATGCTTGCCAATTATTGCTGGAATCTCCCCAGGGATGATCCTACTGCAGTTCACAAGAGAAAAGCCAAAAGACTTAGATACCAAATAAAGATGGAACCTTGTTATTTAATCTGATGTTAGAGCTAGTCAGTTTTTCACGCAAAAAGCATGAAACTGTTATATGAAAAGCCAATAAATGAATGGTAAGTTATGTTATTGGTATCAATAAAAAGATACATTTATAATGATTGGTGTGGCACCATTCTCATTCCTGTATCACATTTTGCAGAAAAGTTATGGAGCATAACTGCTCATCCCCCTCACAATTTTGAATTATTTTGATACAATTTTGACCTGAAGCTATATCTTGAAAACTGGAGCCAATTAATATTCAGGACTTAACTTTCCTTTATTAGTGACCCAATTCTGGTAAAATTTAGCTACTTTCATTTCCGAAGCTTTCTTCTTGTAATTTAATGTGTAATTTAGTAAGCAAACCTGAATCTCTTCATTACAGGTAGAATTTATCAGACTCCAGATTGGTGATATTAGCTCTAATTGGCAGTGCAAGCCTTTAAAAGGATGTATGAAACAGACTCAACCACTTTGTTCAAGTAAATACATACTGGATCATCATATGGAAGTTTTAATTTAACCTGCTTAATTTAATAAAAGGACAATTATTTATTTATTTAAATATGTTATCAGTAAAACGTGTAAAACAGTAAAAAACATATGCCAGACAGTCTGGGCTAAAAGAACGGTAACAATAACAAAAAACAAAATACGCACCTCACAAACATTAACTTCAGATCTGAGAACAAAGCCAGGACCTAAAGGCTTTTTGGAATCCCAGGAGAGATGGCACTCTCTGTATATCTGGGTGGATGCGGTTTCAGAATGTGAGAGTCACAACAGATAAAGCACGCCTCCTTGGTCCCCAAAAATGGGAATATTTAAGACAGGAAACTTGGAGTGCACCCACTAACAGAATGTAACCGACAAAAACAATTGGGAGTCTCATTACCTTCACTGAGACTAGGAGGCGGAGAATAATCATCCATGTCTGAATCTTCTGGACTTCGAGCACGGTATCGGCTGCTACCAGAACTCCTCCTTCCTTCATGATAATGGGCACTCCTTTTATGATCTCCAGAACGTCTGTCATGTTCTTCATATTCCCAGGCTTTGTCATCATTTCGGTCTTTTCTATGTCTTTTCCGAGAAGCTAGAAATAACCACTGTTATCAGTGCAAAGGAAATCTACAAGGCTTCAGTTATGAGAAATTAAACATGCAAAGTTCTTTCTTGGGACAGCAGCACTCTTTGACGAAAAATTTCAGAAATATTTATTTGTAAACCTTAATAAAAAATTTAAAAATAGCTTCAATATTCAATGTTTGCAAATTATCATTTCAGACTTTATTACAAAATGCCTGTTCATTTTTTTATGGTTTGCTTAGTTATTGCAATGTTTTCGTCCCAGTTTTAATTTCAGTTATTTAAACCTTTGGAATAAATCTCACAGGAAATTATTATTTTCCATAAAGGAAATCCTATAATTTCAGTTTAATAATTTTGCTGCTGAAACCAGTTATGTTGTAGAATAGCTTAGTTTTAAATAAATAATATAAGCAATATGCCATGCACATACAGATCACATACTCATTTATTTTGTTAATTTTAAGCCTTGTACCAATATCTATACAAAATTGTTGTTTATTAACATTTGCAGCCCTGGCTCAAATACTACTTTATATTCAATTTTAATTCTACGTTTTCAAGTTCTCAGGAAGGACCTCTAGTGTTTTTCTTTTTGATGTATTCCAGTCACAGCACATAAACTTGATTCTAAAGCCTCCTATCCCATTACACCTCTGTAACTTATTTCATTTGCCTTTTTTTAAGTGAGATTATTGACTATTACTTAACTAAATTACATATGCCTTTACATAGTGTAGAAAAATTATTCATCAGATTCCTTAATAAACATTATAGCTTGCTAGGTTTACTATTCCCATTAACATAAGGAGGGTGCGAGCGCGCCCGCACCTGTGATTTTGTGTGTGTGTGTGTGTGTATTGCAGCAGTCTATACTAGCCTCATCTGTGTAAACTGCTTTATTCAAATTAACACGGTTGACTTGCAAATTGCTAGAAAACGTATTACCAAATACATATATTACCATTATCAAAAGAAATCACCATTCTACTTACTTTCAAAAGCCTCTTCACTGTCATTGTCTTCATCAGAACTAATTTCAGCATATTTTGGTTTTTCGTTTACTGTGCTACGCTTACGTTTATTCATTTTCACTCGTTCACAAAGTGGCATGGTAGATTCAATTTCTGCTAGTAGTTCTGGGGGTAATTCCTTTAACACTGACTGATCTATGCTACCTATTAATCAAGAGTAAACTGTGAGTGAATATCAATCCAAACATTGTTAATATCTACAAGACAAATTAACTTTTTATACTGCTTTTCACATCAAAATCCCAAGCCACAGTATTACCTGTTTTTCTATTTATTAAAAATGGAAAGTGCGAAATGTAAACATGATAAGAACTCTGTTGTAAAAAAAACCTAAAATATTTCTATTTCTCTCAGAATGTATCTAGTTCAGAAGAATTTATATAAATATAATACATAGTATTTTCTTTGCA
This sequence comes from Naja naja, assembly GCA_009733165.1. Lineage (NCBI taxonomy): Eukaryota > Metazoa > Chordata > Lepidosauria > Squamata > Elapidae > Naja > Naja naja. The sequence goes on from CM019149.1 coordinate 287,750,914, forward strand.
ATCATTTGTTACTCATTCATTGTTGGGGTAAGCAAATAGTGTGCATTAGCATGCAACAATGTGTCTGAAGTTAGTTTCTGTTCACAGATATAAAATATATTGACAAGATTCAGATTCTGCACTTATAGTAGAAAACGTAACTGTTTGCATACATTTTCAGTAATGTTTAGAAACCAAATAAATAATAAAGGTAGCAAACATTTTTCTCTATATATTTACAACAATAAGTAAACATCAAAGCCATCAGATAGACTGAAAACTTCTTCAAGTCTACCTTCTTGAATGTATCTGTTCATAATGAGATTCTATGTATTACTGTGGAAAGGACTTTCACCCACAGACAAGAGAATATTTTCAACAGTGCAAGTTTCAAAGAGGTGAAAAGTCTATTGCAGGATATATCAATGAAGCAATACATATGCTCCCACTTTAACAGAAGCAAAAGACTTTTCACAAAAGTATCTCTTCTCCCATGTGGTCATAACTCACAAACCACATTTTCATATCTACTGAAACTTATAATTCATATAAGTACAATAAATAAATAAATATGATCTGTTTGAACGTCTATTTCCACTTCCATACATAAGACTTTTCTCCAGCTAGAATTGTAGATTAAGAGCCATTTAAAATATATTTACATTTAATTTAAGAATTATATGAAAATAGAGGATAAAATGCCATCTGAAATTAATCTGAAAAATTCAATTGTGGAGTATAATGGTTGAATGATAGAAATTTAATTCCAGTGATCCTATTTATTTACCTGAGAAATAAAAGTGGCAATATTAGCAAACTACTTTTTCTTCCTTTACCTAATTTTTATATTTATTTCTGAAAATACATTTTTTAAATTCACATCTTTAGATAGAATAGCTATTATGAAAGCCATGGTAAGCATTATAAAAAATTAAACTAAATTAAAAATGATACAAAGCCGACAAAAACATAAAATGATTACACTATAGTTTCAAACATAAGACAAAATTTAAATTGTCTGTTTGAGACCTTTCTGACTGTGATGTTTTAAGGAATAGTGAATATTTTTGAGTGCAACTACCTTGTCAACAATACAACTTTGTTATTTACACAGGCCTAAATCTCTCTGGCAGTCACAAAGAGATTTTGTGTACGTATGTTTTGCTGTGGCATATTACATTGTTTTGCTTCCTACAGGAAGCTTAGACATGACAATGATTCAGGATCTCATTTTAAGTTCTAATTTGTTCCAAGAGAAAATATGCAGCTGAATTGTTTCCACCCCACTTAGCTTTGTAGACAGGAGTGGTTTGGAAGGTTCTGGCATTTGTTGTTCAAGAACAATAAACTGGAACTGGACTTCCCCAAAAATTTGTGTGGAAGCAATGTAGAACTATCTCTTCCATTTTAAATACAAAATAAGCTGCTCATGTTATCTAATATGCCTTTCATTCAAACTTTGGCATAGTTTGAGTTCCTGAATCCATTTCTGCTGGCTGAATGAAACAAAGCAGGAACAATCCAGTAGCACGAACCAATATGCTTTCTCACTGACATTAAGACAGCACTTTCCACAACATTACCTTTTTGTATGGATGTAGCAACTTTAATATTTTATCCATTCTGAAAATAGGGTGGGCCAAGATCACCACCCAAATACAAACTGGAAATCTTGATTATTAAGAGATCAAATTATCCCATCACAACTAGTCACTGAATTAGAATGAATCATTTGGACCACTGACTTCAACTCTCAGCTCAGTATAGGAATCCAAATGAAACAGCTCCAATGAACAGCTATCTACAATACTGCTTGACTACATTCACAGAACTAGATTTCAAAACTATCATCATCATCATCATCTTTCATGAAAATATGAATTAAACATCAAAATAAGTTGAACCAACTAATATTTTTACAATTTATTTTCAAGTAATTATTACTAATAATAACTTAATTGTTAAGGAAGGAACTTTTTATAGTCAAACTCATCAAGACATTAACTGTAATAGATAAAATGTTGTACTCTTACCTTTACTTGATTTGGATGACTTGTTTTTGTTAGATCTGAAACAAGAGCTTCTTGATTTGTCTTCTCTGTCCTTAATAAATTTTTGTACATCATCCAAAGAAAGTTTTTGCAGAACAACTACTGGTTTAGCTCCTTTATTTAGATCTTCTACTAATCCAATCTTCTCAACCTTATTCTTCGGTTCACCTTTAAATTCTGATTTCCTTACTTCGTGCATGACATTGCCATCTTTATCACGTTTTATTTTTGGAATGATAAAATGTTTTAAAGCCCCAGATCTTCCCCCCAACAAATAACTGGGAAACTCAGCTTTACTATCTCCATGTGCTTTACTACTATCCATTTTGCTTTTATTACCATCTGTCCTCCGATCATCCTTACTATTCTGTGATTTAAAACTTGGTCTATCAGTTCTTAATTTACTTTCCTGTTTAATACGAGGACTGTCCGGTCTTGATCTCTGATCTCCAGAAGACAGCTTATCCCGGGACTCACCAGACTCATGTCTGTGTTTCCTGTCTAATCTCTCTGCTTTTGTGTTATCAGTTCTAATGATATGTTTAGAATCATGTTCGCCTTTACTTGAAGATCGCAAATATTCTGGTCTTCGCATCTTTGATGGGTCTCCTCTATATCGTTCTGATTCACCTCTGTCCTCAGTTTTTTGTTTAAGGCCATCATGATCCCGTCTTACGGAATCAGAAATTGAACGCCCATCAGGCCTCTGTTTTAATGAGTCAGACCTTTCAGATTTCACCCTGGATGGATCAGATTTCATGTCCATTTTATATTTAGATATATCAAGCTTCTTTTCCAATGAAGATTTATTAGAATCACGCCTGTTCTCGTGTCTGTGTTTAGGGGTTTCTGGTCTGCCTTCATTTTTCTGCTTTGGGGTTTCTGGTCTGCCTTCATTTTTCTGTTTTGGAGTATCGGGCCTCACTTCATTTTTTTGTTTTGGAGTCTCAGGTCTTTGTCTTATTTCCTGCTTGCCATTATTTTGTTTGCCCTCATTTTGTTTCACATCCACCTGTCTATTTTCATGTTTGCTTTCATGTTTAACTTCTGCTTGCTTGCTTTCACAGTGTTTAATTTCTATCCGTTTACCCTCATTTTGTTGTATTCCTGTTTGTTTGTTCTCATTGTGCTGTACTTCCATTTTTATACCTTCAGAATCTGACTTTTTCCTTAGAGTTTCAGGGAAGTTTTCCGTTTTTAGTTTTAGTACTCCAATTACATCATCTTGGGCAACAAATAGAGAACCATCATTACACTGCTTTATCTCTTCAGGCTTTTTGATAATATCCAAGTCCTGAGTAAGAACTGCCTGAGAGTCCGCCCGTCCGGCTTGCTGTAGATCGATACTAACCATCAAGGCTGGTCGTGACCCATTTCCTGCAGAATTTGTGTCCTGAGAAGCTGGTTTATTTCCTCCTGTAGCACCTCCAGCCTCCTGTGGAAAGGAATCTTGTTTTCGTTTCTTTAAAGGCTTATCTGCAGATCAAAGAAAAATTGTTAAAAGGTGCTTATCATTTTATAGAACACTATATGTAGACAGATGAAAACATATATTCATACAGGATTACATACTTTGACTGATCAGGGAACATTATTGGTTAACTATTTGCTAATTGCTTTGTAAACCATTTATACAACACTAATAATAATTGTGGAAGGAACTGTAAAAGATACTTCAGTTATCATACTTCCTCAAATGTGAGTTTTCACAAATCTATTTGAATGTATCAAGGAAACCAAAGAAGCAAGTTGCTTACATGTATCTTCAATAGTTTGAGTGATTGCCTGTATAGTCATTTATGAGTTTGGCATAATCAGCCTCTTAGTTAAAATATTCTAGAACTGAAATCTGTAGGCACCAATTTGAGCTTCATTTTTTCTTCCAGTTCAGTGATGGCCAAGAGAGGAAATATTTCTTGGCCTTAAATATAAGTCAATGAATAAGGATTGCAGATTTTATAATGAACAGAAAACTATTTGAAGAACCAAAATACACACAAGCAAACTGTTGTTAACCATGATTTTTGCAGATCATATGTATACATGGTGAACAGCAAGCCAATTTATACCTCATAAAAAGCTATTATTTCAAAGCAATGAATGCAACCTCTCCTAAAGCCTGCACTGATTATGCCCAAAATTTTAGACAGCAGTGTCATAGAAAGGTAGATTAAACACACATCTTGAAAATGCACACATTTATCAGCAACAATGGATATTGTTGTAGCTCAAGTTGAATGTCAATGCCACTGAGAAGGTAAGAGCAGACGAATGAATTCTAATGGAGAATAATGAGAAGCAGAATCAAATGTATGTTTGTTTGAACATAATAAGGAGTTGGTTGATTACATTTAGAGCAATTTTGTACACTTCACTTACAAACTAAAGAAATGTATCATAAATCTGTATAGAAAATACATGAAAACTTTATTGTTTCATACAATCAGTGCAAGACTCAGAAGACTGGAGTGCCAAAAAACTCACTGTAGTGTGTTTAAATCTGGATTATCTGCTTATTGAATGTGGGCTTCTTTCATCAAGTGGAACAGAATCACAAACCTTGGTAACACAGATATTAAGGTATGCTTGCTAACAATTAAGAGTTGCAGGAACAGATAAAATTCTTCTCTATTTGTATAAAATGTATTTGGCTATGAAAGTGCCATTGCAATACAAATAGCATTAACTTTGGCTGTACTATAATGAGTTTCATCGGTGCCTTCTACATGTGAAACTAATTCTTGAAATATCTCAGTTCTTAAGAATGCTTAGAATATAATTCAAAGAATCATTACAGTAGAATTCTTCCAGAGAAAGAGAATGTCCATCAGAAAAAAATAACTTGTTCCAAAGGGGAACTAATCTAATACAGACATGGGTTGGTCCAATCCTGACTACAGATGTGAAAAGCTGTATTGTCTACAATAGGATTTTATTGATATCTCTAGCCCAAAATTTCAACCTGTTTAAGACACATCTATTTTAATATTATGATATGATTGTAACTGCTCAAAGATAAATTCAGCTAGTAACTGCTAATCCTGGTTTATTGTTCTAGAGATTTTCTCTAAGATGCAAATATACATTCTAACTGATCTTGGGTTTGGCAATGGTGAAAGATTTGAAAAATCAAGATTTCAGGGATGCATGCAAAGGTTGGAAATCAAGTCTGTGCTATCATTTGGACTCACATCTGTTGCACTCAAACTGTTGTGATGAACTTGGTCCAGGATAAGGCATGAGCAGAGTCCACTTCAGCTCAAGGCTTGTCTTGGAGCAAGACCATGAGACTTTCTATCATATTCAGCTTTATTCCAATGAAGTTGGTGGTCTGAGTCAGATTTAAGGAAAACTTCTCTGCACTGAAACAGAGTCAGAGAGAAGCTCACCTGTGAAAAGTGATTTCAACATAGAGCAAGAGTTTGTAATGTGTCGAGGCCTCTAAAGACAGTTTTATATAATAGTATCTAATAACTGATACTTGGAAATGAGCAATAGCTACCATTTAATGAAGACATGCAGTAATGTAGCAAATCTAAGGGGAATAATAGTGATAAGTAAGAGTAAAGGAACATCACCAAGACATAGGCAAATGGTGAATGGTGCTACGAAAATAAGAGTTTTCAGACCAACAGCTGTTTACCAGACACTCAGAATGAGTACAATTGCTATCTGAGAATAAAACGATGCCTCTAGTCCAGAATTGGCCTCAATCTTCAGCTCTGATTCAACATGTAATACAAAAGGAAAAGTGTAAAAACTGGTAATTCTCAGTCCAACAGGGATTCAAGCTGCTAATATGTAAACGATCAATTGCTGACTTCCTGTTATTTACAAAAAGAGTCATCATCTTCTAGTTTACTATAAGACTGTAAGAAAAAGACTGGGGTTCTTGTATCATTATTCTTTTTATCTTACTAAATCCTGATAAAACTTGTGTTTGAAAAAAGAATAACTCAATTCAGGCAGCTCTGAAATTAACTGACAAAAACAATTAGTATATTTTCCAGAAGGCAGTACTGTAGCCCTTCTATAGCTTTTCAAACATGGACAATATACACTTAATCAAGAATGGATGCTGGAGTATTTGAAAGATAGATTCCAATAAGCAGAAAAGATCTATCCTCTGTAACATCTCTGTAAGACCTATAATGCATAAAACATAGATCACATCAAGTGATAAATTAATGTAAAGATGGCACTTAGGAATATATGTAGAGTTTTAAAACACAGATTCCTTAAAAGTGAGCTAGACAATGATTTTTTTTCTCTATAGGAAAAGACTTGGGATGATAGAATCATTTCTAAGTAAATAAAACTGATAGTTCAGAGGATAGGACCATTTTATATATTGTTTTTAATTATTGCAGCCTAACTTTGTGTTGCTTAGTAGAAATTCTTTTCATCTCATTCTAGCTAACTGTCCATGTGAATCTGCAAAGCCATACATGATACTTTAGCACAATCAAATAATCTAATTTTACCACAGCAATCCATAATATCCTGAGCAATATGACTTGTTACTTGGTCAGATGGGCATCTTTACTTCAAAAATGTTGGCTCTTTGTTATTTTTAGAAAGCTTCTCCACAAATGTCGAGATATTCTTCCCATTGAAAATGTATATATTATTATTCTATGCACACCATGTAGTCTGTTCTATAGGATGATAGCATAGTTATAAAATACATTTATTTTTTTCATTTTGTCAATCAGTTACCTCTTTTTATAGGCAAAGTGTGAATAAGAGAGGGAAGGAGTACTAGAGTCCTGTTTCTGCAGGAAATCTTGGCCACTTGGATCACTAATACTAATCAAGACAGTTGACCTTTGATTACAATTGAAACACCAGGTCAACCTATGGCAGATATTTACTTTTCTGAGCGCAGGATAATGGGTATCTGCATAACTGTTCAGTGTAGGGTTACATACCCTCTAAATGTGATACTGGGTTTTGATTACCCACTCCAATAGTGGGAAGGAAGATTTATCAGAATTGGAGTCTGATTAATCCTCTTCAAAGTCAGGAGATGCTTAAAGAAAATTTTATTTTACTCAGCAGAAGGCAAAGCTAGAGGAAAAAGAAAAGAGGTAACAGTGGCTGAAAGCATAGTAAATACAGCAATGGAACTGATAATAATGCCAGAATTATTGGGAGAAATGATACCAAAGTAACTGACATATTAACTTAACATTTAAAGTTGAGACTGATGCAGTGGACTTTGGTTGAGACTTAAACACTACAGAGAGCATATTTGTGTAGCTGGCATTGCCCCAATTTTAGCATCATTTTCCAGTGTATGAATTGGAGGAAGCAGGAAGGAAATGATAGCATCTTAATATCTGAAAATCTTCATAAAAGTTGTGATATTAGTTTTGACACTGATTACAGCAGCATGGGTCTTCCAATACAGTAATCAGAATGGGTGAAAATTATATATCCTGTTAGAAGAGTATTATGCAACTTCTTTTGGCTTAGAGCAAATAAGTTCTATAAATAGCTCCTACCCCTCCCACCCACAAGATTCCCCCATGTCTGAGAAAACACATTTTCAGTGGAAAGGCACTGAAAATGCAAAGACCATCTAGATGTAGACAAAACATCGGGGTTACATGAAATTTTGGGCAGGGAATGGACAAATCTTGAAAGGTAAGTTTGAAATTGACAAATTCTTATGCTGGAGGATCAAGCTGGGCAGAGATCAATGAATTGTCCAGCTACCAGAATTCAATTTGATAAACAGCTCCTAAGTACAATGAAGTGGCTTGAATATATACCTGAAATAATGCCAAAAGATGGAGAGTGATCACTGTCCTGTAACATCACCTTCCCCAAAAAAGAGTGTAAAAAAGAAAAACAGGTGTATCAAGTGTATGTGGTCAAATGTTACCATCTATGAAATGACCCTTACCAAGGCAGAAAAGACACTGAGCATGGCAGATAACAACAAAACCTTTCTCCCATAACCGTGTTCTAAACAATGATAAAGATGGGTTCTAACTGCTCCACTCCCCAGAAAAAAAAGAAAAATACAAAATGAAGAAGGAGAAACATACAGATTGGTACAAATATGACTACAAATTGCCTCTAAAAAAATTTCAAATAGGACTGTATGTTGCAAAGTTCATATTTCAACTCAACATGTCACCTTGTATGAGAAGAGTGGCATATAAATTTGATAATTAAATAAAAAACATCCCTAATTAACTGAAACCTAACCATATGGATTTATTAACTTCACACTGTTGTGTTAATAAATAAATAAATAGTAGATTTCTGTGAACATACACATTTCGATAGATTAATCACTACCCAGTTATAAAATGCCATCAGAATTAAGACAATCCCCCATATCATTTAGCCTGCTAGTTAATTAACGATCTATTTGTTTCGGATTTTCCAGGAAAAAAAGTTTTACGCAAGACATTCTTACATTTTATGGGAGTAAATCACAAGTTTGAGATATTTTCAAATTTATGTTTGCCACCCTAACCTGCATTTCAAAACGTAAAAATGGTATTTAAATTATTAAATGACTATAGCTTAGAATTAGATCTCCAAAGAGCACATTGCTAAAATATATTAAAATTATCTAATTAAGAACATTTTAACACAAATAATGTTACAATATAAATAAAAAATTGAAGTATATATAAAATCCTAGAAAACAAAGTTCTTCAAAAATTTATATATGGCAAAAGTAAGTCAGGTAAGTGCACTTTAAATAAAAATGACAAACTCATGTACTGTGCTCAATTTGGCATATAGTTGAGATAATGCCTAATGAGCATAATTTGAACACATTTGACTTATATGCAGCAGAAACTGGAAATTAAAGTAGAAGAATAGAATTTTTGATCTGCAGAAAGGCAATAGGTAACTCCAGCCTCTGGCTCAATTCTTTCATAAATTCATTTCAGAATTCACTAGCTACAGTACCTCCATAGTCAATTCTCTATATGATTTGAGACAACGCTACAAATAAAATTTCATCTAGCCTTGTAACTATGCCACTGTAGTAAAGCAAAAGTGATGTTTATTTTGTATATATTAAAGGTAGTCCTTGACTTACGACCATAATTGGGACCTGAATTTGCATTATTGATGTGCTTATTAAGTGAGGCACACCAGATTTTATGATTTTTTTGCTGGATTTCTTAAGAGAATTACATGGTTATTAAGCGAATCCAGCTTCCTTCATCAATTTTGTTCGTTGGAATCCCCCTAGAAAGGTTGGCAATCATGTGATCCTGGAACACTGCAATTATTGTAAATACATGCTGGTTGCCATGCACCTGAATTTGACCATGTGACTGCGGGGATGCTATGATAGTCTTAAGCGCAAGGACACGTCATGAGTTACTTTTTTTAGTGCCATTTGTTAAATGAATGGTTGTAATTTGAGGAGCACTTGTACTGACTCATGATCCAACCTTCTAAACAATCTTCCTTTGAAATTTGGTCATACGTCAAGGGCTACCTATAAATATTGTTGTATATTTGGGGTTTATATCTGGTCCCAAATATACAATAATATTTATATGTAGCCCTTGACGTATGACCATGACCATAATTGGGACCAGAATTTCTGTTGCTTATTAAAGTGGTTGAGTTGCACCTGGTTACAACCTTTTTCATGGCTGTTAAGCAAATCACTGCAGTTGTAAAGTAAATTATGCAGTTGTTGAGCAAATTCAGTTTCCCACCATTGACCTTGCTTATTGGAAGCCAGCTGAGGCTCCCATGATCCTCGGATGCTGCAATCATTATAAATACATGCCAGTTGCCAAACGCCCAAATTTTGGTCATGTAACCATGGACATGCTACATTAATCATAACTGTCAAAACCAGTCGGAAGGCACCTTTTTTTAAGTGCCATTGTATCTTCCAATAGTTGCTAAACAAATGGTTATAAGTCGAAGACTACCTGCATAAGCTTTAATATTTTTTTACATTTTCATGAATTTCGGCCTATGTTCGATATAATTTAGATATAATATGTTACCTTGCTTCAAGTAATAATTAAAATGTTCAAATGTAATAAAAATCTGTATGGCTCATGAAGAATGCCTAAGAAAAGTTTGATTTTAATAATGTACTATTATTTCCAGTTGTGAATGTTCAAATGATATCATATAAATCCTTCAAAGTTTTCTAGTTCACATTTCTCAAAATATATCCTGATACTTTCACAACAAAAACCTTGCTACAATCTCAGTTATGTTCAGTTTAACAGGTTAACAAAGCCTCTTCCATAATGTCAATTTAATCAAAATTTAGAAATGTTTGCTCTGAATAAATCCATGTGTCTACTAAAGTCTCTTCAAGTTAAAAAAAATACTATACAATTTTTTTTAAAAATCTATCATTAAAATATACTGTACTTTGAACAAGCAATAAGGTAAAAATTTAGGATATAATTTACCAAGAGTGCATTTTTGTCATTTAGGTGAAGATGCAACACAATATGTTTAATATATTTCTAAAAAGAAGAGGCTGAACCAATTCTAGTAACATTTAATAATTAACTTTGTATCTTTAAAACAAGTATTCAATTTAACTGAAAATGACTGTTTGATGTCAAGTACTTTGGTCTACAATTTTGGCACATAATATCAGATTGACTATTTGAAATTTTTCTTTGTATATAAGGAGGAATTGAAATCATAATTATTTTTCAATTTAAAAAGATTTCAGATATAGTATGTTCCTGTATCACCAATTTTGCAATTCAGTTCTTTGAATTAATTATGCAGTGCGTAGTCTTTTCTGAAATTACCTGGAATGTTTGTGATAATCTTCCCTCTGATTTCGACACTTAATAACTTCTTTAAAATGGGACTACCATATGATATGCTCCCAGGATTGTAATGGTTCCAGACCATATAGATATCTTTGTTTATTGTACTGCTATCTAGATTCTAAATCATGCTGATCAATTAAATCAAGATTGATTTAGGAAGCTTCATCTGCCACCTTCCTTCAGATAGAACTCAATTTGTTCCAGATTAGAGAAAACTATTTTACATAATGGTAACAGCAGGTGTTAATCTAGGACCAACCATTTGGGATTTTTCCCCCCTTCCTCCTGTCTTCATTGATTTCCAAATTCATCTACAATTATTTTTCTGGAAGTCCTATTTTTTAATATACTTTTTAAATGTTTCAGTATTTTCTCAAGAAACATTTCTAAAACATCTTCCTTGAGGGGAAAAATACAATTTAAATATCTCTGCATCCACAAGATCAATTTCAGAAGATATTATAGTCTTCAAAAATCTGAGGTAATAAATCTATGGCAATTTCAATTCCTACACTCAAATACAATGATATTTATTTCTGAGAAAACATGAGTGGAATTGCTCTACAATTCTGAAACTATAACAATTCCTACATTAAGAATTTGGAATTAGTCAATCATAATTCTACTGTTGATTTGATATAAATCTTTACAACATGTCTTTGCCCTGATTCATGGATCACACTAAACAATAATATGCTTTGCCTGATTCTATTTTAGGATGCTGTGGAGGCAGTTTTAATGTAATCCTTGGTTTATGACTTTATTGACCTTTTGAAGTTACAATGGTGCTGAAAAAAATGACATGATTGGTACTCACACTTATGACTATCACAGCATGGACACCTGATTGAGGTTTGGGTTCTTGGCAATTGGCATACAGTTATGGAAGCTGCAGTATCCTGGGGCCACATGACTGCCATTTGTGACCTTCCCAGTTGTCTTCCGACAAGCAAATTGAATGGGGAAAGCCAGATTCACTGAATGAACATGAGATTCATTTAACTGCAGTGATTCATGACCACAGCAAAAAAAAAAAGGTTGTAAAACTGGGCATGAGTCAGTTAACAATCACATTACTTAGAAATCGATATTCCAGTCCCAATTGTAGTCTTAAGTTGAGAACTGCTTGTATAGTACTAAAGCACGCTTAAGTACTATCGTTTTTTTGTGATTTAGGAATGTAGAACGTGAACAGATATTGTTTGAGCAACAGGTCATTTCTAATACTCTTCTACAATTATATTTTGAAACTACCTGCTGTGCATTGTCAAAAATGTATCCCTACAGCAATTGTATAGCATCTTTCCAAACCAAGGATATTCAACTATCTTTTAGACTACAAGCATTTTTACCTTTGTCTTGCACTTCTTTTGAAAACCGTTCCCTTTCAATAGCTGATTCCCGTTCTATCCGTTCAATTTCAGCCAATGCATCCAATTCTACTTCATCATATGGCGTAATAGTCCCGTGTTGTGAAACCTGTGGATGTGTCTGTACCAAAGGATTTTGAGGTTGTTTTGCAGAAACTGAAGTGTTCGGTTGTAAAACAGGCACTTGTTGCGCCTGGAGGAATGCTGTTTGTTCATGCTGCGGTAAACACTGAGCAGCATTTAGAGGCCTATTAATATCCTGTGGAGTAACTGGCGTTTTAGATGTCTGTCCTGGATACTGCACATTAAAAGAAATATCCCCTTCCGATGCATTACTGTTTTCCAAACCAGAAAGCATGTCATCCTGCTGGTCCATATCTGAAGATCTTATACGACTGAGTCTTAATGTAAGTTTAGTTGAGTCCTTGGATGGAGAACTAATAATATCATACATTGCAGCTTTTTCAGTCTGGTCTTTTTCATCCTTGACTAATTTCATTTTCTTTTGTTTCTTTTGCTTTCTTTCTGGAGAATCTAACAATATGTCTGGGGGAACATCTCTAGGTGATGAATAAGGTGGAGGCTGAGATGGAAGTATTAAAGGTGGTCTTGATCCTAGAATAATAATTTAGAAAAACTGAGTAGTTATGTAGATTCATATTTTCATGAGAGCACACACAATGTAACAACCTTTATTAACAATTCATATTAATACATATATATGTATTTACAAAATAAAAAATGAGTTCTGAAAATAAACACAACAAAATCTATGCCTATCAATCTGGCAATCCACATCTAGCAGAGGAGTCATTCTAAAAAAATGCAATACTTTTGACATAGTACATTCACATTTCAGTTCAAGATACGAGCTATTAGAAACACATATTAAACAAAAACCAGTCAATGCAAGGTTAGCCCTGAAATGGTTAGTCACCCACTATAGTGATGAAAGCACAAATATAGACATTAAAACTCCATTGGAATACATACATATAACATCAAACATAAAAAGCTTGTACATTTTATACACAGGAAAATAAGTTGTAATGGCTAGCAGATTACTTGCCTTTGTTTTTTTTAGTGATTAACTGAAATCATTTGTACATACAAATTATTGTATATTTACATACTTGACAGTAGTTGCCATGACATTATGTACATTATGTCCCCCAATGTTCAGACAGTATATTTCAAAGGAATAAGCAAAGTGGATTTCCTATCACATCTTTTAATAAAGCAAATGAATTTCTTTTCTCTGACAAACTTTTACCTTACTTTTATCTCAACAAAAATTCTGGCATATTATCTAGAATCCATTAAAGGATTCAAGTAGGGATAAAATTAATGCATATTTTTTAAAAACAAACAATTATTCAAACTGTTCTTTGCCAATATTTTCCTTTTTTAGTTATAAGTCTTCCTGTTCTTCAGAAAAAAGGTAGGAATAGATTACTAATTTATATGATGCTGTTGTATTTTCAACTAGCAAGCATCACAGATATGAAAATTTAAGATTGACTTAAAACATCACTATTCTATTTTAACAATAGGCTGTAGTTTGTGAAGCAACTAGAAGGTACTGCTTAATAATGTTCAGTGTAATATCTATATTTTAAATTCAAGTACACTTGAAAAACAAAATCTATATATAACACAAGCGTGTATTTGTCACCTTCATTTTTATAGTTTTTTTATATAAGCAATTGTATAGTAGTTTATTTATTCCTTGTCCAAAGCGATCACTCCAGCATGTGATACGGAGTTCACAACATGTTTTCAGGATCCCAGATAAAAGGAGTATGGAATTGCTCTTCTACATTTTTTTTCAAAACAAGCTTCTAATAAATCTGCTTTGAGTACAGTTATTCTGGACAAGACTTCAGTTACATTGACCATTTACTTCCATCTAACTTTGAGATATTACAAAATAGAAATCAGCAAGGGAAATATTTAACCTGAATCTCTGATGTATGCAATCTTTTGAAAAATATTTTGCAAATACAGCTAAAATATACATGAAGACAAGCATACAGACTACAGCTCTATGTAGATTGAAAAACATGTTTTCCAAATATTTTATCAGGTAACTTGAGCTACCTGAAAATTTCCATGATTGTCTTTAAAAAGAACCCTACTGCGAATAAGGGGTCTTTTAATTGGATCTGTTTTGCTTCTTAAGCCTCAGCTTCAGGTTCAACTTGAACAAATAGTTCATGTACAACTTGAACAAATAGCTCAGTTTGATTAGTATCAATTTTCAGGTTCTCGAGCAATTTAAGTTTGCCAATATGCATTTGCTATCAGAATGTTTGTCAAGACATGCACTGCTATTTCAAGACATTCATTGTTATTTTAATAGCAATCTATTCCATTTTGTTACTTCTTTTCCCAACCAGGACTTGGTGGATTAAACAACAACACACTAATCTATCTTTTCTTAATTGGATCCTGATAGCCTTTCACTTCTATTAAAGTAAATGTTCAACTGTTTTTACAGGTGGTTCAATTTCACTCTAATGTACAATACATTTATGTTTGATACCTTAGTACATATTTAGGAAATCTTGGAAAATACATTGTTCCAACACATGACCTGTGTTATTGTGCCTTAATACCTCCCCATTTTAAATTCCCAAACCCAAATGCCTCCATTTCACAAAAGTTATCTTATTATTGTATTTTTATTATAATTAAAAATTATTCATCATTCTTCATTTTTATGCACTAATACTATTCTCAGTTCTTGAACTCTAGTCCACAGTTGATTTTTTAAAATATAAGTTCACTAATAATTTTATCCAAAATAGAACAGTTCGTACCAATCTATAAAGTTCAGAAATTCAGAGATTTCGCAGCATGCAAATCTTACAACACTTTTACAGGTTTAATAAACTACAAATCTATTCAAAGCAGTCACTTTAGGTTTGACAATCAAAAGCATCTAAAGAAAGACATACAGTTGTAATGTAACTAATTTGAATGCATAAATAAAGAATTCATTTTGCACTGAAATATTAGAGACAAGTAGTATTTTATAAACTAAACTTCACAAGTGAAACTGACAAATATTTAAAATTTGGCCTGATATAGCATACATTACATAATCAATTCAGTCTTTTAACTATTAAATGTTCGCCTCTCCATTAAATAGAAACAAAGCCATAAATTACAAATGATAATTCAACATATTTATCCCCACAAGCATTTTTAAATCTTTATACATAAGTTGCCCTCAATAAATTTATCTCACTTCCTGGAAGAGGATAAAGGAAAATAAAGTCAAATTTGAGAAACTGATTCTACTATATAAATACTTGTGTATTTTTTTGATTTATCAGTAATTAATCTACCATAATGTAGATTAATGTACCCTAATGACTCCATGACAATGATTATTAAAAGAGGAAATACTTACCTGTAGCAAGTTATCAAAATTTATACCAGAATCTTAGGGCTTTTCTTAAAATCAAGAGGACATTTAGAATGAATGCATAAATTCTAATACACAAAATTCTAATATACCAAAAACAACAACAAGGTTTTTTGCTCAGCTTATACATTACTGAGAAACAAAAGCAAAGTTCTGGTTTAACAATATGGAGATAAATAGTATGGAAATGAATTGTTTTTTAAGGCTCTCAGAAAAGATCAGTTACTATCCAAAGAGTAATTAGCCTTCCTTTCTGAAATGATCTTTCATACAAAGTTAGTACAGTATTAATGTTAGTTCTGGCCTTTATTATAGAAAAAAATTTAAAAAATCCAGTAAGTCAAACAAAATGTAAATGCTAAAATAAATAATTCACCAAAAAAAGTCACAAAAATGTCCACAATTCTACAACTAATTAAAATAATTTAGTAGTGATTAAATCACTTCTACTAACTTTTATTACCAATGGTTAACAGGTAAACAAAAACCACTTCCAAAAATTTATTAAGGGGCAAATACTTAGAGTATAACTTAAGCTAAGAATTTGTTGAGTTACTGAATTGTTTAAATATCATACTTTTTTGATTCATAAAAATGATATAAAAATCTGAATAATGTTCTCTATATATTTAATAAACACAATAAAGTAATCCAAGATTTTTTAATCTTCTATAAAGCAGCCTAGTCAATGAACATTCTTTCAGACCACTCAAGAAGCATTTTCCAGATGAAGTAGATGAATGATCAAGGTAACTCCCCTTTTACTTTTGTCCTGTAATTACTATTGTCAGCTTAGCATGTACTAAAGTGAAAATCAAAGCCAAAGTGTGTGTGTGTGTGTGTGTGTGTGTGTGTTTAAATATGTATATAATTAATCCTTCAGTTGAAAATACCTTTCCTCTAAAGTAGAACTAGCTTGCACAATTGATGTTCCTCACAGGAATAACATGTTTATTTAGAGATCCATTTATAGTTGGAAGACTGACACAAGTCTTTACAAATCATGCTATATTTGTTATCATCTGCTATTATAATAAAAAAATAAATATCTACTATTGCTAATAAAAAATTAATTAGAAAGAATTAAGATAGTATTATATTAATTATTAACTATTAAGGAAAAAGTTTCATCCCTAAAATCAACCATGTCAGAATTCCATTTTTTAGAAAAAGGATAGGCAATCTTTCAGTGATCGAGCCACACAATTCTTTTAAAATGATTTTTTAAAAAATACTACATTTGCTAAATAGTGACATTATGACTTCAGAGAAACAGGCAGAACAAAGATCTTCAGATTACCTGGTGAGGGATTGATTTGTATCTCTCTATTACACCTATAAGTGATGGAATGGTATGAAACTTTGAAAGGCGGTTGAATCAAATCATTCTTTTTAAATGATTCAATGCATCAAATCTTCAAAATTTCATATGTGAAGACAAATTTATCAAATTAA
Source organism: Naja naja (assembly GCA_009733165.1). Taxonomy (NCBI): domain Eukaryota; kingdom Metazoa; phylum Chordata; class Lepidosauria; order Squamata; family Elapidae; genus Naja; species Naja naja. The sequence continues at coordinate 287,768,006 of CM019149.1, forward strand.
CTGTTGAAATAAAATACTCAATAGTCAAAGTAAACTGACTGTTCAGATTCTTAAATATTCAGATCACATTGATTCATTAGATCAGCAGTGTCAAATTCGCAGCGTCACATTTTCATCACATAATGTATCACGACTTTTTTCCTTTGCTAAAATAGAGGTGGGCATGGCCAACGCATGACACACCCGACCCACAGGCTGCGAGTTTGATATCATGGGTGTTCAATATTTCAGCTTGCCCGAGCCGCACTGAGTGAAGAGGAACTGTCTTGGGCCGCATATAAAATATATAATATACTGAAGTTAATGATCAAATTATTTGAATAAGATTGTATGTGGTTCATATACTTTGAGTAAGCAATTACAACAATGATTTTAAACTGGAGTTTTTCCTTCGCTTATAGAATGATTTCCATTTCTAATATTGTAGTATTCAACTCCATAAAGAACCAAATGTAGCCCACAAAGTAGCCTTTCAGGATCTCAATGAAAAATGAGTGTTTGGAATTACAAAACAATGGAAAAAGTATATTTTGCTAGGTTGTTCAAAATTATAAATATATTAAAATTTCAAATGGCACTGTAATTAAGAGTATTAAATTTTGCTTTCTCATAGACAAAAGGGAATTTGTACCTTTATTTTCAAATAGTTTAATTTTAAAATTCCCATTTTTCAAAATTAATACTGAATTTAAATATTCATAATAATTTCACATTTCAGAAGATCAATTCTTCTTAAATAACCAGATATGTATCTCTGTCAAGGATTGCTTATGAATCCAAATCCCAAAGGTGAGGCCAACATTTAATTCTTAAAGAGATAAAAAGTGAACAGTAGTTAATTTCACTGCCATTTGACAATATATTTTGTTTTGTATTGGCCATCTAATATCTTTGCCTTAGTCTTATCATGGAGGAGGGCAACACCCTGCCCAAAAAAGACTGCACATCCCTGAAAATATCAAGTATCTTCTTTATTTGAATTTTTAGAAGAGTCCAACTAGAAGAATACAAAACTATAAAAGTACCTTTGGGAGTTCCATCACTTCCAGCGGGAGAACATACTGACTGTGGTGATCTCAAGGAAAATGATGCAGTGTTCCTTATTGAAGAATCACCATCCTAGGATAATTAGAAATGAACAACTTTTTAAATTATTATTTAAGCAATCATTTACAATATTTGTAAATATCCGAGACATACTTTATTTACAACTTTTGCTACTAAAATTAAGACTTTTCTAGACAGCCATGAAATTTTCAGATAAATCTTTCTTGGCAGGAGATAGGAATGCTACTAAGGAGCTGTCCTTAATTCTTAGTAGATGATTCCCACTGAAAACCATGTGAAGATCAGACAAATTGTTCTGTGGAGAAGTTCTTGGAAAAGCTAACAATTTTAATCTAATTTGGAACTAGAAATACCTATACATCAAAGAGATGTTTTAAACAGCCAACTCATCTACCACTTGAGATACTTCAGTGAAAACAGAAAATATTAGTCCATTTTAATTATGCACACAGTGCACAGAATTTTGTACATTTTTCTCCTGAAACAGTTATTAGTGATACCTATACTAAGAAAAGTACCATGGAAAGGTTTTTTAAAAAAACTTTTACATAGTACATGATATTTGATGAGGCATAACGAAACAATTATAAGCTGCCTCACAATGAAGTGTGCATAAACATTTCTGAACATGCACAGGGAAATAAGATTTCAGGTTATCATACAGTAGATTGTTTATGTTTAAATAATATAGGGACATAGAAACATCAGACTAAGATTCATTATTTTCTATTTGAACACAATGTTTAATAGGACAAATAGCAGCAAGGGCATTATCACTTTTAGTCAACTAATTTATAAAATGGGACACAGAACAAAAGCATAAAGCTAAAACTGAGCTTAATTAATTAATAATACAGGTACCTAAACAAAGACATATTTAATTCTGAAAACAATTCTTTCTTTTTTATAACACTTACCTAGTGATTAACCTTATTAGGAGGTAGGAAAAACTAAAGGCTAACATAAATATCTCTTACTTCGCTGCTTATTCTGTGCACCATGTGTAGGTAGTCTTCACTAGAGCCATGTCTGGTGTTATCAGGGTGGTGATTGGTTGAACTGCCCAACTGACTTGTAATCTTATTTTCATGTATATTCCTCATCCCACCTGAAACAATAGGGCTGGATACTGAAGCTGAAAGTAAGATTATACAAACACATATATAAGCATTTTCTAACAGCTCTGCAAGCACATTACATACCCTGCATTAACCTCGCTGTTTTTTAATGGTTTCCATTTTACTTTACAGGCCTGCCTGATTTCCATTCTGAACAATTCAACTCCTTACATGACAGCCTATTATTCACAGGGGAAAACATTAGTAGCATGGGTTTCTTAATCTGTATATTCCAAAGAAAGTATAAATTGCACAATTTTAGCCTAAGTGCATTGTATTTAAAGGCATCTAGACCTTAAAAACCCATCCACAACTTGCAAAATATCTATGGGAGAAAATCCATTGCCTTCTTTGTAGAAAATACTAAAAATAAGTATTATACATTTTTATTCTTTTCAAAATTAAAAAGAATACAGTTCTCTTCATAACTTCAAAATTTGTGCAAGATGCTACACTTTAGAACATCTAATGGTAAAACATGAAGCCAATATGTGAACATGAAATAGGTTACAAAGACATGCCAGACACAATAATTACTCTGATGTGCAAGGATAGATTATTTTACGAAACACTGGTCACTGTAAATGTGTCTTTTGGTATGATGTGATGGAGCTGCTAATCCCCTTCACATTCATGTAGTCAAGGAAACAAAAAAGGGATATAAGTAAGATTTCTGTATAGGGTTAATATTTCTAATCACATTTTCCCCCATAGTCTAATATTTCTAACCACAATTTCATCCCATGGCGCAGCAAGAATAAATTCACACTTGAATTGGTTAAGAAAGTTGAAAAAATTAATTCAGTGGATGAAAGTATGTTGCAATGATTTGGAGAACAAAAAAAATGAAGTGTAATATTATAACTCAGACACATAATCCAAGATGTTTAGATAACTCCAAAAGAGCTGAGCAACAGGAAATTTCATGGTAAGCAGCCCATATCCAGTTCTGAGCTTAGAGGAGGCAACCATGAAATAGATAAATTAATTATTTACTTAATGATAGGGTTGAGTAATTGCAAGAGAACCTAATGGAATAGAAGGGTTCCATTGATCTGAAATTATCCAAGTTATCAAAGCTATAATGCATGATGAATGCAATGTAATATTACATAACAACCAATTGATTATTAGAGAAAACAGCACAAACAAAATGAATATTTTAATGCAAATGGTTGCTATCTATTAGACAACGTATTTAAATATTAATAAGTCTAAAACATCAAAATTTTGAAATAGAAGAGCAGGGTTTTTTTCGTAAAAAAATTGACTGATAAAATTCAAAGCTTCTCTGGGTGATAGGATTTAGGGATATCATCTTTAAAGGAAGTAGGAAAAGAACTGATAGTAACATTTAACTTGTATTTCAGCCTTCAGCATTTCTAAAAACAGTTCTGCATACAAATACTATTGCCTATGTCTATAGTAAAAAATAATTAAGAATATTGCTGACACTTGTTTACAAGTGTACAGATAGACGGAGCGGGAGGGGGAAGGGGAGAGAGGGAGAGATGCTTACAAAATGTGGGTAAATTATCCAAAATTGGGTAAAAGTGGTTTTATTTTGGGTAACAATACACAAAACCATTACCCATCACAACAGACATTTAAACTGAGTTAAAGTTTGCAGTATGTATTAAAATATATCTGAAAATCTCTAAGATGAAAATCAATTAAACTACCAATGATGGTTTGTTGAAATGATATAAAGATCAATGAAGCTGTTTTTATAATACAGATAATCCTTGAGTTATAACTATTCATTCAGTGACCATTCGAAATTATGAAGGTGCTAAAGGAAGGTGTGAAGTTATGAACCTGTCCTTGAAGTGATAAGACTTTCTGATAAGCAATTTAAAGGTGAGCAAAAAAAAATCACCAAAAAAAAGTCAGCTGTAAGTAAAGTCTTCAGTGGCGGAATTCAGCTCCCGCTCGTCTCACCGCTGCGGTCCTGAAAAGGACATGCCGCAACTGACAATCAGCTGTAAAGCTGTCGGAAAGACGTGTTTTAGGATAAAAGCATTAAAAAATGCTTAAAAATGCTAAAAAATGTTTTTAAAATTCTAAAAAAAACCTGGCTGCTTTCTCTGAGGGTTTCGAAGATCCTGGTCAGCAAATTGCTCACATCTAGCTCAAACGACAGTCTAAGCTAAACAGGGAACAAACGACAAGGGGGAGTGTCCTCAGAACTTTGCTCAGCCTATTGAACAACAGATGGAAGCACTTCCCTGACGTGGATGCTCGGAACAGCTCCATAGAGAATTTGGGAAGCACTGTTGTAATTGCTAAGGCACTGGGCAAGACACTGGGAATCCCCAAGTTCTACCTTAAGCACAAGGTCAGCTTCAGCTAATCACTCTCTCAGATCTAGGAAGGCAACAGCAGGCTATTCCTAAAAGCAACCATCATGATAGCTGAAAGTGCAACCAACTATGATATAATTAAAACCTGAAACAGCTTACATTCTGCAATTCGAAGAATGGGAGAATGTAAGCTTGGGAACGAATTGATAGGTGGATAAAAATGTCAAATCTAGTCTAAACTTCTGATTATGCAACCAATAATAATGTCAGCCATGATCTGAATAAGTCCTTTCCAACCCTGTAATGGAAATAGTACACTGTATTGGAAGAAAGCATCTGAGAAAGAAGGAATGGCAACAACCACCAGGTTGGTCATCTTCATTGCCTAAGATGGGCCAGTGAAAATTGTATTGCTCTTGAGTCAGGATTCCCATTTTAATAATCTGCCATGGACTGCATGGTAGCACTGAATAAGGAAGGTGCCAAAGTAAGCCTAGCACATACAGTTGTGCTCATAAGTTTACATATTCTGGCAGAATTTATGATTTCTTGGCCATTTTTCAGGGAATATAAATGATAACACAAAACCTTTTCTTTCACTCATGGTTAGTTGTTGGCTGAAGCTATTTATTATCAATCAACTGTGTTTACTCTTTTTAAATCATAATGACAACAGAAACTACTCAAATGACCCTGATCAAAATACATACCCTGGTGACTTTGGCCTGATAACATGCACACTGGTTGGCACAAAGGGGTTTGAATGGCTATTAAAGGTAACCATTCTCACCTGTGATCTGTGTGCTTGTAATTAGTGTATGTGTATAAAAGGTCAATGAGTTCCTGGACTCCTGACAGACTCTTGCATCTTTCATCCAGTGCTGCACTGACATTTCTGGCTTCTGAGTCATGGGGAAAGCAAAAGAATTGTCAAAGGATCTGCGGGAAAAGGTAGTTGAACTGTATAAAACAGGAAATGGATATAAAAAGATATCCAAGGCATTGAGAATGCCAATCAGCAGTGTTCGAACACTAATCAAGAAGTGGAAAATGAGGGGTTCTGTTGAAACCACGGTCAGGTAGACCAACTAAAATTTCAGCCACAACTGCCGGGAAAATTGTTCTGGATGCAAAGAAAAACCCACAAATAACTTCAGGTGAAATACAGGACTCTCTGAAAACATGTGGTGTGGCTGTTTCAAGATGTACAATAAGGAGGCACTGGAAGAAAGATGGGCTGCATGGTCGAGTTGCCAGAAGAAAGCCATTACTACGCAAATGCCACAAAGTATCCCACTTACAATATGCCAAACAGCACACAGACAAGCCTTAAATCTTCTGGCACAAAGTCATTTGGAGTGATGAGACCAAAATTGAGCTTTATGGCCACAACCATAAACGCTACATTTGGAGAGGAGTCAACAAGGCCTATGATGAAAAGTACACCATTCCTACTGTGAAACACAGAGGAGGATCGCTGATGTTTTGGGGATGTGTGAGCTACAAAGGCACAGGAAATTTGGTCAGAATTGATGGCAAGATGAATGCAGTATGTTATCAAAAGATATTGGAGGAAAATTTGCATTCATCAGCCCGGAAGCTGCACATGGGACATACTTGGACATTCCAACATGACAATGATGCTAAACACAAAGCCAAGTCGACCTGTCATTGGCTGCAGCAGAATAAACTGAAGGTTCTGGAGTGGCCATCTCAGTCTCCTGACTTCAATATTATTGAGCTACTCTGAGGAAATCTCAAACATGCAGTTCATGCAAGACAGCCCAAGAATTTACAGGAACTGGAGGCTTTTTGCCAGGAAAAATGGGCAGTTTTACCATCTGAGAAGATAAAGAGCCTCATCCACATATACCACAAAAGACTTCAAGCTGTCATTGACCATATTAAGAACTGAGGAATGTAAACTTTTGATCAGGATCATTTGGGTAATTTCTGTTGTCATTATGATTTAAAAAGAGTAAACACAGTTGACTGATAATGGCTTCAGCCAACCACTAAACATGAGTGAAAGAAAAGTTTCTGTGTTATCATTCGTATTCTCTGAAAAATAGCCAAGAAATCATAAATTCTGCCAGGGTATGTAAACTTATGAGCACAACTATAATCTATTACTTCTCTCACACAAACTCCAACTCTTTAACGATTGGCACTATTAAAAACTATTAACATAATCAAGGCATTATCCCTTTAACCAATTGTATGGTACAGCTTAGTATGTTCTGAAAAGAAAAATACCTTGTTGCATCTGTGGGTGAGGCGTGTAACTTGGAGGATGTGAATATGGCAAATATCCTGCAGGGCTCTGAGGAGCATATGGACTAGGCACTGGACTGTTTTGTGGTGCCATGAATCTATTACCAGAACTTGACTGTGGTGGCACAAATCGACTGCAAATAAAATCCAAAGAAATACTGTAACAGCACCAATATAAACATGACTCCCTAATTATTTAATTACTGTATTACTTTTCATTTATTTATTAAATTTCCACACTGCCCATCTCACCTAAGTGACTAGTTTGGCAGTTTATAAGATCACATTGTTGCACCATAATTATCTGCACACTTCAGAACAGGATGTAAAACAAAGAATCCAGTGTCTGTATGATTCCAAATTTATTTACTTAAAGAATATTCACTAATATTTATTATGAACACTTCTGTAGTATAAGAAAGCAGGCATAAGAGCTAAATTTTTAAGCTTGCAGAAATTTTCTGTCCAGAACAGGGATGTCAAACTCGATTTCATTGAGGGCCGCATCAGGGTTGTGTTTGACCTTGGGGGGGGCAATGTAACCAGCTCAACATCACTCGTTTTGGGGGTGCCTGTGGTGGCCTGAGCACTCTGCCAGCGAAAACGGGCTCCCAAGCTCCGTTTTTGTCTGCAACAGCTTCCTGCAACCCTCTGCTAGAGAAAACGGAGCTCGGGAGGGATACCCGCGGCCCTCCTGAGCTCCATTTTCGCTGGCAGAGGCACCATGGACTAGTCCTTCTCTGTTTCCAGGGCAGCCCTGTGGGCCGAATCTAAGCACTCCGTGGACCAGATCTGGCCCCTGGGCCTTGAGTTTGTCACCCCTGATCTAGAAAATTACATTTCTGCTTGATCATAAACTGCATTAACTACTCGTTTTTCTAGAATTTTCAACCCCATTCTGTTTTCTCTTCAGATTGCATAAATCTTTTGTCTTTTACTAGTAAATGCATTTATATAATTCTAATAACAAGTTACAAATACTTATCATTGATAAATCAATCTGACATGCAAATTTTACAGACTGAATGGAGTAAGTAATAAGATCCCAATGTCTGAATAGTGGGGAACTATCTTATTGTGAGTCTATAAATGTCAGTAACTAATGGAGTCTACTTTGTTTTTAAAAAGATCAGCCTTAGGACCTTAGGGGAAAAAAGTATATAAATCGTTTTGTTCTTGATGATCCAATGAAGATATATTTCAAAAACATATTTTTGAAATACACTACAGTTATTATATTCTGAGAAGAATTATATTATTAATTTAACTTTCATACTAATAATTTTGGACATTCATTTTTAATTGAATGACTATCACAGACAAACTAACAGCTGAACAGAAAAAGATTCTCTATGCCATCATTATTTCTAAGCGATTAGTCTGTCAACATTTAAAAGATAAAATGTATGGTTTCAATTACTCAGGGGTTTGAAGGCCTGGTATCACATATGATTTATAAACAAGTTACTTATATGGATTATGTATGGAGAATCAAAAAGAAATCTGATAATCCTTTATTGATATTATTGTATAAATCCTCATATGCATATTTGTGTGTTTGTATAAGAAGGCTTTCTATCTCTAAACAATGATGGTTTACTTTTTTTCCTATTGTTTATATGATAGAAAAAGGAACTATTATTCTTTTTTCTATCATATAAAGGCAAAGTTTTAAAATACTAGAAATATAATATTTCCCCTACATTGCTAAAAGTGTTAAAGGTCCATCTCAATTATAGTATCGTGGTTTCAGTGAAGTATAAATCAAATTTAAAAAAACAAAATAAATATTTTTGTTACAGACCCAAAGAATCACATTTCAAAATCTGAAAAGATGATATTTACCTTGAAGGACTATGAGAGATAGTGGTTTGCTGATAATTGGAAGATGCAGGACTACCATGCATGGAATTCTGAGAAAGTTTGTACTGTGGCATCATCATTCCTAAAAAAAAAAGAAGATTGTTCTGAATTATCTTCCTATTTTGTTAGCTTTGTAACAAAATGTAAACAAAATAATTATGCAAAAAAAAGTATGGGCAGCGCATACAATGACAGCAGAGCAAATTCTTATGAATATAAAGGTTCATACATACATAATCCATAATTCACTATATATATTCTCCCCTAGGATATCCATAGTATACTGCTATCAGAATTTTGGAAGAGGCTTCTTAAAATCCTTTATTGAAAATAGCAGGGACTTATAGAGATACCAGTGGGTTAACTGTGATTAGCTGTCCATTTAAGTTTATTTTATACATATCTATCTACCTTTGTGTGTGTGTTTTATACACACATGCACACACTTAACTTTAAGAAAGAAAATAAAAACTAATAGAAATTAATAAAGGGTGACAAAAAGGAAAAAGGTTAAAAGAAAAAGAAAAGACTACAAAGTAGCCTTTGATTTTCTTTACAGCAGTTATAAGAACAATTATAAATTTATGTCTTCCTCTATGTTTATAACATAACTCTATTTTTTGTATAATCTATTTGGTCCAATCATCAAAACAATAACTCATAAGTTAATTTTTTTCTGTTTCTTGCAAAAAAAAATCTATAAGGGATTTCCAGTCAGCAATATGTATATTGTATTTTCCATTCCTCCGTTGTGAGTAGTACACAATCTTTCCATCTTTGTGCTTTCCATTTAGCTTTTACAATAAATCATAGTTAAATATGATGTCCAAAACAATGTATCCATAAATTATTAAAAGTCTCATGTCTGTAACCTTGTCTGTAACCTGGGTGAAATGGTATATCACAGAGCAAAACAACCAAGGTACCTCAAATGGACTAGCTTATCCATTCGAAATACGTTCCCCAAAATCTGGGACCCATCACTCCCATGGAAATGAAATTTGCCTAATTTTATAAAACGTATTAACATAAAAATTATCATAAGGCATTCTATGACATAGTATAAAATATCACAGAATATTTCATGTGTACTACTCCTAATCTTTAATATGGGCTACTTTCAAGACACATACATCTCTGAATATCTCCCTGAAGTTTTAGGAACTCTTCCAGTGAAGGCAGTACAATAGAAGCTCTGCAATTGTTGAAGGCACTGGGGAATCAGGCAAGGAAATATCTCTGAAACTATGACCCAATGTGTCATGGGTTGTTTAAATGTAGATTTCAACATGGAAGACCATGTCAAAGAGCCTTGGTGGTGCAGGCTGTTAAATGCCTAGCACTTAAGTTCCAGCTGCCTACAACTGCTGTAGGCTCGAATCCCAGTAGGCTCAAGGTTGACTCAGCTTTCCATCCTCTCGGGGTAGGTAAACTGAGGACCCAAGATTGTTGGGGGCAATAAGCTGACTTTGTAAAAATGCCGCTTAGTAATAAGCAGGCATATACAATGGAATGAAGGCTATTGCTGAGCGCATTGGGTTGTATCCCCAAAATTGTAAGCTGCCCTGAGTCTTCGGAGAAGGGCAGCATATAAATGTAATTTTTTTAAAAATGACTTTTTCTAGGAGTACTGCACTTGCTTGAAAGGGATTATTGTTCTGTTATTAGTCTGAATAAGTTTTTATTTCAAAGTCCTAGCCTTAAATGGCTAGGATACACATCTCATGTATTAAAAACAAAATAAGCCAACACATTTGATATTATACCTAAAATCTATTCGTGCTTTCACACTAGAAAGGTAACAAAGTTGATTATTATTTTCTTTAGAAAATATAGTGAAATGAATAAAAACTCTCACCACCTTGTATCCCGTATCTGTTCTGCATGCTTTTTTCCCTGAAAACATTAGGATTCCTTGCCAGGACAGCCTGCAGCAAGACTGGTATATCTCCCTCTGGATCATCACTGCCAAGGTTATCTTTCAATTCTCTGATTGAAGATACAGAAAACAGAACAGTTACAGGAACCCATGAGTATATTGTCAAGCATGCAAGCTATTAATTAGGACACCCATAAAATATCAATAATGTGCAGGGAATACAAAGTGCATTTTTGTGAGATCGAAATAGTTTCTTCTCCTTCATGGTCTGCAGCATGAAATAAATATACAGGAATCTGGAATTTTGGTCACAAGTTGTTACAGTCATAAGTTGGGGCATTATGAGACCAGACTTGGTTTTGTGGCCATTTTTACCACAATCCCCACAATCATTAAGCAAATTACGTGGTAGTTAAGCAAATCCACTGTCCTAAATTAGTGATTTTTTTCTGGAAACTAACAAAAAAATAGCTAATTGTGGATACGTGACCACAAAACACTGCAACTGTCATAAATGTGAGTTGATGGTCAAGCACCAAAATAAGATATAACTTTGAGAATATATCATAAGTAGTTTATTTTAAGTCACTTGTAACTTTGAATGATCATAAGTCGAGAACTGCCTATATTTAAATTCTCTGCAATATAGCACAGTTGTTTTCATCTTAATAGGTTCTCAAACTTGAAGCAACAGTCTCACCATTATTAACTCCCCTATTAATTAAAACATTTGATAAAGAATTAACATTGCTATTCTTGGTTTTACATAGTTCTAAAATGTGTTAAAAATAGCATGTAATAGCACACAACTTCTATAAGATAAACGTTGACTAATTTGTTTAAAAATGTAATTTCACAATTTTTCAAAGAGCAATGAACCTGTTTAAGGTTAAATAGGAGGAAGAAGATGTGTTGGATATGTTCACTTCCCTGAGTTATTTGTAAAAATAATAAAGAAGGAATATAAATAAATAATTGTATGTCTCTAATGATTCTGAACTCTTTTGAAATCATTACATATTTCATATTTATAAGTATCTTAACATGTAGTCTATTTCACAATCCTAAAAACTACGCATCTAACAATGTTCTGAGATCCAGTGCTTCAGTATTTTAAGCCATTATTCATAAACCAAAAGCAGAACAAAAAGATGCTGAAAATCATGAAGTAGTCACACTATTACAACATTAGTGTTGCAATCTATTACTTTACTTTGGTCAATTTGTTAGTGGTTTGTTGCTCACTTTTCACTAAATCACTAAGGTATACTTTCATTCAGGACCTCAAGGCACCACATGTTTGGTGCTCTCTCCTCCTACACTGCTACACAACAAAACTATTAACTAGATTGAGCAAAAAAAATCTTACTGGCCAACATAGAAATAATTTTTGGTGAGAGTGGATTAGAACTTTATGTTTCTACAACCTAGCAGTATCAATAAAGTGTCTTTAATAATTCTACACATATAATAGTCAATTTTAAAATGTTTTGCTTTAAATACATACATGTGATCTGTCGACACCTGGTTGAGGCTGTGTACAACTTGTGAAACCAGATTTTCATCCCTACAAGCCAAAAGACAATTCACCTCCTCTGCAATTCGTCCATTAAAGAGCAGGCTTTTTGTAGTTGTGGCAGGCAAAGGTGATGGAAGAGGCAGCTGATTCAAAACTGTTTAAAAAGATTTAAAATAAAACATTATTCCATCAAAAAAAATCAGCATTTCAGAATTTTTTCTCCCATCTAGTATTCCTGCAATATTAAATACTGTGATTCAGAGCACTTCCAGTAATAATGCCTCTGACATTAGTAACTACGGGTAGTCCTCGACTTAACAACAGTTCATTTAGTGACTGTTCAGTTACAACGGCACTAAAAAAAAGTGACATATGGTTGTTTTTCCACACTTACACCATTGCAACATTCCCACAGTCACATTAGCAAAATTCAGATGCTTGACAACTGACTCATTTATGATGGTTGTAGTGTGCAAGAGTCATCTGATTCCCTTTTGCAAACTTCTGACAAGCAAAGTCAATGTGGCAGCCAAATTCATTTAACAATTGTGTGACTAATTAAACAACTGCAGTGATTCACTTAACATATGTGGCAAGGAAAGTCATAAATTGGGCAAAACTTACTTAACAAATTTCTCAACAACATAAAATTTGGGCTCAATTGTGGTCATAAATTGAGGATTACCTGTATTGATTCTTCTTATGCTCAGCCTTCTCCAAATTGATATTCCTGCTAGGAATTCCACAAGTTGTAATTCCAATGTGCCTAGACAGCATCATCTTAGGAAGCCTGTTCTACTTCTATATTACATGTTACTGTTCTCTTCTTTTGCGTATTTGTGTTTAACAATCAAGTGCCAGAAAATTATCTATTATGCATCAAGAACTGGCCAGTTATCCACTATGCTTGAATAAATGTTCTCCTGCACAGAGCTTAAAATATAATAGGCTAAGACTTCTCTGCCATCCAGCGCACAATTGCCATTGTAATTTCGAAGGTTTTTATTGGACAGGGGGTCAACTTAATTGCATTTTGTAACTGAAAAATTAAATAACTTCAAATTGTAGTATTTCTCTGCCAAGATGGATCCGGGGGTAAGAGTATTGTGTTGTAACACAATTGCATATTTTGCTCTGTTGTCAAATGGGATATTAAAATTACAAACTATTCATCCTTCAATCCAAGAAAAATAAAGAGAGTTGGAGGGGGTATTTATTTCATGCGTGCGTGCGCGCGCGCGCACACACACACACACCCCTTTAGAGAATCATGTTCCAAAGATATTTTGATATGAATAAGATAACTTAAGATAATTATATGAAGTACAACTTATATTAAGTTTTAACTTAAAAAACTTAGAAAAATACTTACGATCAGTAAGACTAGCAATCCCTGCAAGAGTAGTGATGGGAACATGAGGCATATCCCCATTCATCCTGAAGTGCTTGGGATGGTGGTGCTTACACACAGATTTTAGTTCGGGTGCCAGCTAACATTACTTCCCATCTCCCACACACTGGAATGAGAAAGAAAGACTCTATTTGCAAAGCAAAACAAAATTTTAAGTCTAAAAAAATGTAATAGCATAGAGTTTTATTTAATATGCAATATAAAACAAGACTAAATAAAGTTTAGTCTGGAATAAAGTTTGCATAAATTGAGTAATCTATATGATTAATATAAGAAAAATAATTGGGGCAATCATGTAGATGTTCATATGTCACTAACCCTTCTGGATACGGTAGTCAGAGAAAGTTCAATAAAGATCTGGTGCAGTACGTTATTTTAGGTGTTGTTTATATAACCAGAATCCTGTTATCTATTACAATGATAGCAGAAACTATCTAGCAGATAATTAGAATCACAGTGGTCCCAGTACTGCAGAAATAGATTTTGTATTATTCAAATCATTCCAGCTCACATATAGTCAAATAAACTTTATATAGATAGGTAATTCTATCTGTTTATCTGCTAGATTGAAAAAAAACTGCTCTTAAAATTTATTAAAATGGCACTCATTGGTCTTGTATTTCAGGGATCTCTGAATTGATTTATTCAATAGTAAAGCAATTATTCTTCAAAATAAATTTCTATAACAAGGAACATACAGATAATATTTCTACACATCATAAAACAGATATGTGAACATGTTTTGCAGTTACATTGGATTGTATGGGTTATGCATTCATCATTTTCCCTATATTGACTTCCTGATGGATATAGATTTGGTCTCTTGGCATGAGTGAAGCAAGGCAAAATCATTAAAAACAATGACAGAAGCACTCCAGACATATAATGTCAAATATGGTAATTTGTGGATTTGATATCCTAGTTATTAAAACATTGAGCAAATGCTACTGAATGCATTAGAATAAAGCATATATGCACAGAAACCCTTTGAGAGAGTTAAGAGTAGGATCATGCTGCTCTCATTCTAATCTTCTAATAAAAATAGCTTCTAACTGAGCCAAGTCTAAGAAATGTTTGAATACTATAGAATCACCAAATATATTCAGTTAAAAATAGTTTTTACACTTTAGCATTCATTTACTAAACTCTAAATACACTCTGTATATTTAGATTTAGGATCAATTTTAGCTTGGGAAAATATTATCACTTTCATTTTGTCCATTTTACCTTAGAAGTCTAAGAATCACTTTTGTGTGACATAATGATTACAGTTTGTTGAATGGTTCTAATGGTGCTTTTGAAGCATAACCATTGGCCATTCTAGATACAAGAAAAAGCAAACACACACAATATTGATAATAAATTAACTTCTAAATTACTATGCTTATTATTGGTCTATTTTAAGGCTGACTTTAAAAAATGAACAAAACAATTTCAGTTCAATAGTACAAGTTGTCTTTGCTTAACTAGTGCCCTAGCGACCATTCTAAGTAACAGCATTGCTGAAAAAATAATTTTAGGCCCAACCCTCACACTTAGAATCACTGCAACATTTTTGTGGTTATGTGATCAAAATTTGGATGCTTTGCAACAGGCAGACATTTACACTGATGTTTCGCAGTCACATGATTGTTGTTTGCTACTTCACAACTGGCTACCAACAAGCAAAGTTCAATTGAGCCAGTAGTAAAATAATAAGTCACATCATGTGATATCTGGCTTAACAGCCATGAGTGGATTGGTTAATGGTGGCAGCGGAAGTGAGGTGCTAAATCTGTCGCAATCATATGATATCTCACTTAAAAACTGTATCACTTAGCGATGGAGCGATCCCAGCTGTGGTAGTTAAGTGGGGGATATGTGTATAACTTTGTGACCTATATTAAAATATATTACATATATTAAAATATATTAAATATTAGAATATGGTATAATAAAAAGTTGGTGGCTACTTCTACTATGTTCTTGACAAAATTTCCAGGTAGGAAGTATTCTGGTATTCTGCTTTCCTTAAGGAGCAAAAACTGTCAGACGCAGTAATATCTTCCAATTTTATCCACATATCAACATTCTTGCATTAATTAACTATGTTAGGCTGAATGATTATCAATGACGAATTATTGCTCAGTGGTTTCCATTACTGAATGGCAACTTGGTCTCAGTATAGTATCTCCACACAACAATGGCATATTATGAAAAAAAAATAACTAGAATAATAATTAAGGATTTTTAAAAGGTGAAAATATATATATTAAACCTGATTGTTTTTTTTGTCAGTGTAGAAGTCAGGAATAAGTTCTTGTGGATTAGTGAGACATTAGCTTAAATGTGCCTCAACATCTTTCACTATGTATTTTAGAACGAGAAAGAAACAAGTAGTATATTTTTTTGAGAAAGGATAAAGACCCCAAAAAACTTGCTTAAGAGTAGCAATATTAAAAATGCCCATGAAACTTAATTTGTGGTAAGTTAGTGGCTAATTATCAATTTCCCATCCCACTAACTAGACACATTCATAAGCTAAAATTTGTCTATGTGTATATTTGTCCACAAGAGGGCACAGAACATACTTTCAGATAAAGTATACTTTTTGTCTACAATATTTGTTGTATTATATTCAGAATTCAACAGGTGAAATGTAGAAAATACATCATACATTTGCTGAAACTTTAGGAAAGTCAGCATTAAGTCAGTTTTCTAAAGAAATAGCAAACAGCAGCTTAAAATACAAAAACTCAGGGTGCATATATAAAAAAAAACTAAATTCAGTAGTTGAGGTTATACAATAAATAAAATCACACGCACGCACGCACGCATACACACACAAAATATAACATGACACAATGAAATACAATACATATAAAACACATACATAGTTAAAATATGTGCTAGTGGACATTCTGATACTAACCCAACATTAGTTTTTGCATTTCATTTATTTTTTATGAACAGTAAATGTTGTTTCCATTATAAAGTTCTGAACATTTTGTATTAAATAACAAAATTTGCATTATAACCTCATGTAGGTAGGAACCAATTAACTGCATTTAATAACAGAGTTGGAAGGGAACTTGGAGGCCTTCTAGTCCAACCCCTGCTTAGGCAGGAAACCCTTTAGCATTTCAGACAAATGGTTATCCAATCTCTTCTTTAAAACTTCCAGTATTGAAGCATTTACAACTTCTGGAGGCAAGTTGTTCCACCAATTAATTATTGTAACTGTCAGGAAATTTCTCCTTAGTTCTAGGTTGCTTTTCTCCTTGATTAGTTTCCACCCATTTCTTCTTGTCTTGCCCTCAGGTGCTTTGGAGAATAGCCTGGGGGACAGTGGACAATAGCTTGGGGAAATAACTTTGGGGGACAATGACCATATCATACTGGAATAATAAAACATAATACAAGCACAAGTCAAGCCGGTGTCTTAAGACTTTAAGAGAACTGATTTCAACAAACTTAGAAAGAGCTTTGGAAGGATTCCATGGATGAAATATTAAGGAGTAAAACAATTCAAGAAGTTTGAAAAACTCTGAAAAATTAGATTATAAAAACCCAGGTTGCATATTGCCACTGAGAAAGAAAAATAAGAGCTCACATATAAAGCCAGCATGGCTGCATAAAGAACTCTCTGATAAACTGAAAGACAAGGATAATACAAAATAGAAAGAGGAACACACAACTAAAGCAGAATACCAGTAAATAGCCCAAATCTACAAAGATGAAGTCAGCAAAGTAAAGATTTATAAAGAACTAAAACTTGCAACAAATGTAAAAAAAAATAATGTTTCTTTCAACATGTAAAAAACAAGAAAAAAAAGTCAAAGAAACAATTGGTCCGCTAATGGGAGAAGATGGCAAGGAGGTAAATGGCAACTAGAAGAAAATGGAACTTGCTTAATTCATTCTTTGCACCTGTTTGTACACAAAGGAAAAAATAGTCTGACCTACAAAAAGCAATACCATAAAAGACAGATTAGGAATACAAGTCAAAATAGGGAAGAAAATGGTAAGACAACACCTATCCGCTCTAAATGATTTCAAATCACTGGGACTAGATGGTTTGAATCCCAGAGTTCTGAAGAAGATGGCAGATGATTTCAGAACCATTGAACCATATATTTCAAAAACCCTAGAGCACTGGGGAACTACCAAAGGATTGGCAGAACTGATGTGGTTATAATCTTCAAAAAAAGTGGAAGAAATGGATCCAGGTAACTACAGATCAATCAGCCTGCATCAATATCCTGGAAAGATAATGTCAACGTGCCAGAATTCTGACAGATAATCAAGCAATGGATTTTCAAATATCTAGAAAAAAGCCAAGCTATTACTAGAAGCCAACATGTGTTTCTCAAAGCAGATCATGCCACAAACATGATTGCATTCTTTGACAAAGTGACTAAATTAGTGGACCAGCAAAATGCTGTTGATATAGTATACTTGGACTTCACTAAAGCATTTGACAAAGTAGATCACAACAACCTATTTCTTGGTAAGATAGAACAATTTGGGATGGACAGTACCACCACCAGATGAACTTGCTCCTGCCTGATCAATCAAAAAGTCTCTCTCTCTCTCTCCTCCTGAAAACGGAGCTGGAGAAGGTATCCTGCAATCCCAAATAAAGAATGATCAGTAGGAAAAAGGGGTGGGGAATTTTCCTGCAGACTTTTTTGGGGGGGATTTTCCCAGGGTCTCTGCTGCTTCTGCTTTTTCTGCAGAGATCCTGAGAAAATCCCTAAAAAAATCTGCAGGAAAATTCCCCACCCTGTTTTCCTACTGATCGATCAGGATACCGTCTCCAGCTCCGTTCTCAGGGGGGAGAGAGAGAGAGTCTTTTGGTTTCATGCAAGGAAAGCAGCAGAAGCAGCAGAAGTCTTTCTCTCTCTCCCCCAGACTCTGGCAAACTGGCGCAGCCTCTTGGAGTAGGATGCCTTGCAGGGTCCCAAAGACTCATTTCTGGCGGAGTTTGGGGGAGAGAAAGAAAGACTTTTGCTGTTTTCCTTGAGTGCAGCCAAAAACAGAAGAAGAAAGAAGCAGAAAGAAGCAGCCCGGTGGCCAGGTGAGGCGCATGGGGCAAATTCCCCCCCCCTGACCTTTCCCCCCTCCCCTCACTACGTGTTGTTCGCAATGCAAGTGACGCAAACCTTGTGTTCCGGCAGGCCATGTGGGCAGCGCAGCCTTGTGTTCCCGCGCAGCCTGGATTAATTGCTTTGGGGGGTGCTTTGGGGGTGACATTTCTCTGTGGACCACCAAAATTTTCTCGCAGACCACCAGTGGTCTGCGGCCCGCCGGTTGGTGATCACTGGTTTAGAAGATCTGCAAGAAATATCATTTGCCTGCAAGCAAGAAAAGAGATCATAAAATAGAGAAGTAATAGAAAATAATTATAGCAATGGAAGGCGAAATTCGTTCCAATAGTAACAGGTGCCTGGGGTGCAATTCCAAAACAACTGGAGTACCACTTGGACACCATCGGCATCATCACTAGTCAACTACAAAAGGCAGCTTTACTTGGAGGAGCTTACATCCTGCGACCATACCTTTAACATCAACAAACAACAAGAACTGCCTATCCCAAATCCTTGGGAAGGATTCAGTAGGTGGATAAAAATGCCAAATCCAGTCTGAACATCTAGCTGACTATAAAACCAACTCTAATAATAATAGATGATGATCTGGAGATGTTTTTCTGATTTTGTTTGTTGAGTTGCCTTTTCAAACGAAGCAGATGGTTTAATAAACATCTGCTGACTCATGAAGATGTTATGTTAAAGATAAGAAGTTTGGGTACATTGATACATCTACAGTATGTATTTCCATACTTCTTATTCATCCATTTACATCAATCTATATACCAATCTTTGTTTCTCTATCTCTTTTTCTTATAGTCCCCAATCCAGAATCTGTTTCATTTCCCCAAAGCATATCATTACCAACAAAAAAAAAGCTATCATATGCCTAGTCTCCTGCATGAGGAATGCCACTTTCCATATGTAGTCTTAAAGAAAGTAGATATTTTAATTCAATAATTCAATTAATTCAACTAAATTAATTCAACAATAAAAATATATAAAAGATATATATATTTCCAAATATATAGAATGATTAGTAAATAAAGGCATCTTTGACATAATTGATAATATAGTGTAATTTATTTGGATGCATTTTAATCTATTTCAAAGACGCTGCATTTCATGTACACATGTCAGAAATGTTTTGCTTTTTTTAATTACAGTTATATGCCGCCCTTCTCCGAAGACTCAGGGCGACTTACAATTTTGGGGATACAACCCAGTTTTGCAAAGACTGAGAGATAATAAGCTTTTTCCAAGTGAGAAAAGTGAGCATTTGATTTGCAAAAGTTAGATTATCTGGAATAAAGGATCTACAGTAGCTATACTATATAACTAAAGTACAATACAGCATCCTCCTCATACTGTGAAAGATATACAGCACATCCTAGGCTTTGCCACCTTTTACAGAAAGTTCATTCAATTTTGTTGACATAGAGAAACCTCTCTCATAACTTTTAAAAGAAGGGCTGGAAGTTTAATTGGACAACACATGAGCAGGAATGGAAGCAGTGACTAGGAAGATGAAATTTCCTGGATTGGTTTGCACAGACAAGAACTTGGAATTGATGCAAAACACAGTCTCTTATCATATGAAACTAATTTTTCTCACATATTGATTTTTACATAACCTATGTAACTGGTTCCTGAAATCTGTTAGTAGATGGTCTCTCAGGTAAACTATAAAATGGATCATGCTCTATCTAGACTGAATTTATTAAAGAACTGAAGGTTTTGCCTTTCACATAAACAATATGAAACTGTTTAAATGAACTTGCAAAACTTGCAAAAAATGCAATACATTTTATTTAGACTATGGCTTAATCAACAAAGGTAGTATATTGAAAAGGGCGTTTGCACTTACCTGATATGCCCGTTCTCTGTGAGCTGCTCAGAGCATCCAGTGATAGGGAGGTGCTTAGTCTCTTCATGGAAGGCTGGGCTCAAAATTGAGGACGCTCCTCCTCCTCCACGAGACTCCTCCTTAGCGTCCCCAGTTTTGCGAAGCCGAGGTAAGGTAAACCTGCATGCTTAAGCCTATCTAAATACCCTGGTCAGAACAGGCCTGCCCATCAGACAGGAAAAAAGGGTGGGTCTGGATGCTCTTCGCAGCTCACAGAGAATGGGCGTATCAGGTAAGTGCCAACGCCCTTTCTCCTATGAGCTGCTCAGAGCATCCAGTGATGGGACATACCAAAGCTTGGAAGTGTCCTAAGAGAGGAATTCCATCTGTGCTGAGGGTCGCTCTGGATCTGAAATAACCTGCTGCAATACTCTCCTACCAAAGGCAGCTTCTGCAGAAGCGAACACATCTATTTTATACTTTCTAATGAATGGGGATGGAGAAACCCATGTTGCTGCTCGACAAATCTCTTCTATTGTGGCTTGAATAGCCCATGGTGCTGTGGTGGCTGCACTCCTAGTGGAGTGAGCCATAATGCCTCGGGGCACTGGAATAGATAGTGATTCGTATGATTTAGCAATGGTGCCTCTTATCCATCTACCTATGGTAGAGGAGGAAACCTTACGCCCCAGTGAATTAGACTGAAAAGACACAAAGAGCGCTTCTGTCCTTCTAGAGGATGCAGTACAGTCAATGTAAATGCGTAGGGCCCTCCTGACATCTAGGCGGTGCCATTGATGTTCGAGTCTGTGAGATGGCCGTGTGCAAAAATTTGGGAGCACTAGCTCTTGGGCTCTGTGGAATGCTGAATTAATTTTGGGAATGAAGGAGGAATCTGGTCAGAACCACTCTGTCTGCATGGAAAATGCATAAATCCTTGTGTATGGACAATGCCGCTAGCTCAGAAATTCGCTGTGCAGATGTAATTGCAATCAAAAAGACCACTTTGTAAGTTAGAAACCGGAGTCGAGCTTCGTAAAGGCTCAAAGGGACCCGTAGTAAGTGCTGTTAGTACTTTGTTTAGGTCCCAAGTGGGATAATGGTGTACTATGGGAGGTCTTAAATTTTTTGCGCCTCGTAGGAAACTGCGAATGCGAAGATGGTATGAAAGTGAGGGGAGGCCATCCCAGGAAATAACAGAGGCAAGTGCTGCCACTTGTCTCTGCAAGGTATATGTTCAGGCCCTCTTGTAAAAATTCTAATAACTGTGCCACTGAGGGAGAAGTGGGGTCAAACTGAAACCTCTGACATCAGCGGCAGAAGCTAGACCAAGTAGCTTCGTAGATTTGGTTCGTTGAAGGCCTTCTGGCTGCTTGGATAGTTTGAATAACTTGACTAGACATTCCTTAGACGTCGCCGCTCAACTTCCACACGGCTAAGTTTAGCCATTGTGGTTGCAGATGTAGCACTGGACCTTAGGACAGCAACACAACTGATGGTGGAATCCTCCAAGGGGGTTCTGTTGGTAAGTCCTTCAGATCTGCAAACCATGTCTGTCGTGGCCAGTATGGGGCCACCAATAGAAAGTCTGCTTTCTCCTCCAACAACTTCTGAATCAATTTGGGAATTACGGGAAGAGGAGGGAAGGCACACAATAGGCCGGGGGGCCAGTGACATCTGAGGGCATTCACGGCCTCTGCTCCCTGTGTTGGGTAACAAGAAATGAACTGAGGCAGCTGTGCATTTAGAGGAGAGGCAAAGAGGTCGACCACCGGTTGGCCCAACCACCGAGTTGCTTCCGAAAGGATCTTGGGGTCCAGGCGCCACTCTGCTTGGTCTAAGGTGGCTCTGCTGAGCCAATCTGCTTGGACGTTTGCTGTCCCTGATATGTGTTCCGCTTTTAGAGAAAGAAGATGAAGTTTGGCCCACCGAAACAGTCTCTCTGCTTCCTTCATCAACAGGCTGGAATGGGTGCCCCCATGTTTGTTGATATAGGCCTTTGTTGTTATGTTGTCCATCAGGACAAGCACATGCTTGTGTTGGAGTGATCCGCGAACAGTTTCAGGTGACCCCCCAATGGGAATCTCCTTGAAGATTGCTACTTGGGCTTGTGGAAGGGTCTGGATCCTGTCCCTCAAAACTGTCTCCTGGAGTTGAGACCTCTTCTAAATCTGTCTCCAGGCTCGGGCCTGTCAGTTTGTTGCCTGAATCCCGTTGGCCTCTGAAACCTTGGGTAGTAGGGTCCCTGGTAGAAGTGCCAGAAGGAACCTCTGTGGAAGGGCTGTGGAGACCTGGACTCTGAGCGACGAAAGAGAGAGGGGAGAAATTTCTTTTTACTTCTGGTCTCTATTAGAAGACGGTCAGCATGGTGTCAAATAGCTTGTCCTCCGAAATGGGAGCTGAGGCAAGACGCCATTTATGTTTGGCATCTGCCTGTGCCACAATAACCTCCTGGCTGCAATTTGTGAGGCAATAGCCCTGGAAGAGAATTTGACTGCCTGGAACGTAGCATCGGCCGAAAATTCTGCAGCCGCGATTAGTTTGGCCATGTCCTGATGTGCCCTGATATTTGAGGATGGGATGTTATCTCTAAGATGGTGAAGCCATCTGAGTGATGATTGGTGAAAAAGGAGGCGGTAGTAGCCACTTTGATAGCCCAGGCACCAGAGACGTGGGCCCTGCAGAGAGCTAGTTCCGCCCTCTTTTCCTCAGGCTTGAGGGCCTCTTCAGCTTCAATTGGAATGGCTGAGGAGGAAGCGAGGGCAATTATAGGCTCATCCATATCCAGGGTCTTTAAAAGTTTAGAGAATTCGGGTGCCAGATTAAAGTATTTTTTATCCTGTCCTGTGGGCACGGAATAAGATGCTGCTGCGGCCCATTGCTTTTGCACTAGGTTGGAAAATATGTGCAGAACAGGGATCACATCTGCCTCAGTGACTGGCTGTGAAAATATGAGGTCGTCTGATTCCCTCGGAGGGTCAGAAGGTGGAGGAGGGAGACCCGGTTTGTCCAAACCTTGGCTTTAAATAATAGGGACTTAAATAATCGGGGGTGAAATATGCCCGTAAAA
This sequence comes from Naja naja, assembly GCA_009733165.1. Lineage (NCBI taxonomy): Eukaryota > Metazoa > Chordata > Lepidosauria > Squamata > Elapidae > Naja > Naja naja. The sequence goes on from CM019149.1 coordinate 287,791,426, forward strand.
ACGGGAAGATCGGGAGTGAAGCCCTCATCATCTGACATCCCTCTTTCTAGCGGGTCCGCCTCCAAGAGGGCGTGGTCAATGGTGTGAACAGACCCCTCCTCCATTTGATCCATTAGATCCTGTGGATCGTCCATTTCATGTATATAATGTGGAACTGTGTCAGAATGAAAGGATTGCTCTACAGAGGGAGGTACCTGCTGAGGATCCATGATGCTCAGAGGTCGATGGGACAGTGACCCGCAGTCTGACATTGTGGATGGTCATCTTGCCTGCATTGCCTGCTGAACGCCTACTGTGATGCCCCTCTGGATTGCTAGTTCCATCCAGTTCCTCATGTTGGCAGGAATTTTGTCCAGAAGGTCCTCCTCCTGTCTGAGACTGGCTCCCATTGGTGCAAAGGTAGCTTCAGGAGCCCTTCTTGAAGAAAGAGTGGGAGAGGTGACCTCCAGGGGAGGATGGATGGAAGTGCTGCTCCTTCTGGATAGGTCCAGAGTGGCTGAGGGGTTATGAGCCTGAGATGTAGGAGGTATCATTAAAGGAGAGGAAGCCTGGACTGAATCTCGGGTATGCTTTGCTACCTGTCGTTCTAAGGCTTGATGGCATCTGCAAGCATCCTTTTCTGCTGCCTTAGAGGGCTTTTTAGACCTGTCTTGGTCCTTAGGGGCTACTCTAGATTTTGGGTTATAATTGCTTGCCATAGTAAATATTTGCGATTAAAGGAATGTGAGGCTGTACTGAGATAAAACAATGGAAGAAATTGTTTTTGGTGGTTGGCACACCCAGGGACCTGCTCCCTAAAGGGGCAGGGGATCCTGTACAATAAAGTCCCCCTGTATGAACTTTTTTTTTTTTAAATTTGTACAGTACGAAAAAATATATACAAGGTATTATAGATGTGTGTGTGTGTGTGTGCGCGCACACACACGTGTGTGTATATATATATATATATATATACACACATACATACACACATACACACACACACACACACACACACACATTCAATTCCAAATCCCCCAGACCAGGCCCCAGCATGGGGTCAGACAGGTCTGCAACTGATAATATGCTCAGTTGGGCTGTAACAATGCCTGTGGAATAGCCAACCATTTTAACAGTGCCTTAGGCTGAAGAGCAGAAGGTAGGGATTGTAAGGCCCTGGTCCCCAAGGAGGGAAACCTACAGGGCAATATCACTCACAGGAATCAAGATGATCTTGCACTTTGCAACCATTAAAATGGTGGCCGCCTTGTGCCACGAGAGAATTAATACAGCCAAAACACCACCCGGTCTGCTGGCAGCAAAACCGATCAGCGGGGAGGTGCAGGGTCTAAACTCTCTCTGCCCTCAGGGTGTTCTGAGGGGGAAGCCTTGTGGCAAGTCTTTTTATTTATTTATTTATTTATTTTTGCCGGTTCTTCCGACCGAGGAAATAGCGCGTCAAAATGGCTGACTATGGCGCACTGAGAAACAGCTGGCTAAGTCAGAAAGATAAGCCTTCGTGGCAATGATTTATTTTTTGTCGAGCACCCAGAGAAACGAACGAAGGGAACAATGTGTTTCCTTTTTAAGGGAATAGCATGCTGGATCAGCCTGCTGAATAATCGGAAGATAAGCTGGCATGTGTAATGAGGCCTCTGCCTCACCCAGTTCGAGCGCTCGCAACAGCAAGCGAAAAAATGCCTGAGCCAACCCCCAGAATTGCCTGATACGTTAGGTTATGATTAGAGAGAAAAAACCTGTATACTGGACCTGAATCTGTATAAGGAAAAGATGAAAGACACTGCTCCGACCAGGAGAGAAGTATCAACCACAACCTGTCTCTAGAAAGGCTGAGCTAAAACTGGGGACGCTAAGGAGGAGTCTCGTGGAGGAGGAGGAACATCCTCAATTTTAAGCCCAGCCTTCCATGAAGAGACTGAAGCACCTCCCCATCACTGGATGCTCTGAGCAGCTCATAGGAGAAATACTGGACCACACTGCATGTTGTAGGAGATATGAAAATAATCTTCATTAAAATATGTTTTAGTTATATTGTGGGAAGACATTAATTTGTCTTTGGTACAAGAATTAATATTTTTGAATATCCATATTCTTTTCAACTACTTTGTATTGAAATTGACAAATGGACAACAGAAATGGATTCTCTATGCTGTTCTGATTCCTGGCCCCAAATATACCATATACAATATACCAAATTGATGGCTTTATAATACTTGGCAGTCTATGAACAATTTGCATTCAGACAGACTGTGTATTAATGTAATGAGGTCATCCTTTACTGAAATTATTGTATAGAACTTGATATACATACATGAAAAGTCCTTATATATATATTATTTTGTTATTGTTTTGCTTTTTATTTTCTTATTGCTTCTTCTATTTAATTAGAAGCATTATGTCCTGTGCTACTTTCAAAAGAAGTATGATAGCATGATAGACAGCATGCTATAGCTCCTGGTAATATTACTTTCACAAATTAATCTGATACAAATTTCCAAAGTAACCATAGTAAACATTTTGGTTTCATACTGCAAACTAAAATATCAAAAGAGATTGCTTGCAAGTTATTCAGATGAGGAGAGATAATGATCTACTGGTAGGTCTCAGATTAATTTTCAGCAAATGCTTGTGACTTTTTAACAGTGGCAATTGTGCATTGTTATATATATTTACTTATGAATATCACTGTCCTTAATGAAACTTACTGTCAATCACATCAGTATATTATGTTAATTAGTTGCTAAAATTGAAATATTTGGAAGAAAATCAGGACAGATTTTCAAGAGGCTGGACAGCAAGATCTGTACTGGTACTAAAAATATCCCCCGTCTATCTTGAATTCATAGATTATATATGCACTAATTAGTCAATATTCTGAAGCTGGTTCCAATTCATATTGGATTGCAATAGTAATATAGATGTGATGATTTTAAACTGTGTCTATGAAAAATCTAATAAAGGATTTAATACTTATGGGAATATGCCAGCAAAAGAACAAACAAACAAACAAACAAACACATACAGAGAGAGGGAGAGAGAGAGAGAGAGAGAGAGAGAGAGAGAGAGAGAGAGAGAGAGAGAGGAGAGAGTTGTCTATAAACATAGTGAAATTGAGAACTAACCAATGCCCAGGGTTAGAATGAAGTTACGGTATTACCAAAAAAGGATAGTGAGGAGGAGGAATCTTTACCATAAAACACATTGCGTACATAAAATTTACCTATTAGGTGAACAAATCAAACTGCTGTGTATGTTACATATTCTGTAATAAAAATTGGCTACTTCTAATGAAATGTTATCATTTGAATATGAATCGGTCATAAGAGTGGGCAGATTGCAAGACACCTGAATTTTGTACATGTGATTGTCCCTTTCTTCAGTGCCAAGGTAGTTTTGAATGGTCGCTGAACAAAAAGTCACAACTCAATGACTATTTTTATGTTGTTATCCTAGTATGTTCACTTGAGTTAGGTATCACCTTTGTCCAAGAGAAACATCATCTCAGAGAATTATAGCAATTTAATTTATAATATATGAAAATATGAGCACTGGAATTAATATTACAACCACCAACCTAATGATGTAGGATCATATTTGAAATACAACTTTGGGACTTGAAATAAAACCCTGAGGAACTTAAGTCTGTACCCTTTCAAAAGCAGCAAAAGAATTATCTGGGTCTATCTGAGCACCATCCCGGTAGAAATGTATGACTGTAAGAGCTGGACCATAAGGAAGGCTGAGTGCTAAAGAATTGGTGTTTTTGAATTGTGGTACTTGGAGAAATAGAGTCCCTTGGATTGCAAAGAAATAAAACCAGTCATTGAAAGGACAGCAAAGGATGAGTTGGTTAGACAGTGTCGTCAACACAATGAACATGAATTTGGGCAAAGTCCAGGAGACAGTAGAGGACAAGGTGCTGCTTTGGTCCATAGGGTTGCAAAGAGTTGGACGTGACTTAGTGATTGAACAACAAGTAGCTGAGCACAAAATAATTGTGGCTGAACTTTTAGTGCTGCAGGAATATATGACGGCCCTTTAGTATAAAATGTTTGAAAGTTTATGGAAGATCTTTGGGCTCCTTGGATCACATATTTCATAGATAGCAATGTTATTTTTCTTCAAATGTGGTGGTCTCTATTGAATTATAGAAGTTATAGGAATAAAGAAGGAATAAAGGAATAAATACAGGAATAAAGAAGATTTATCTGCAGCCAGAAAAATAAGGGTAAGTTACAAACTTGCATTTTCTTAATTAAAAAAGGACCTAAAATGAATTTCTTTTGCCTACCAGAGTAACTTAACTTTACTTTTAAAAAGTAGCTATACAAATATTAAAACCAAAATTAAACCTAGCAATACACATCATTATGTATGAAGTAGTACTTTTCATATGATGTCACAGTAAAGAGGTAAGCTTTTCATTCTCAATTCCTCCAGCAATATTTTGCTTTTAATTTGTAATCTAGCTCAACTGCAAAACATCTTTGTAATTAAAATCTAAAGCAAGTATTCTTTAAGCTTTTCATAATAAGAGAACTCTGCCCCCTTGTGGAATAAAACACAAGCCTGTCCACAAATGGAAAAGAAAAAGAACTAAAGTGTGTTTAAAAAACAAATTGAATGATTTTTATTGTAAACAGTTTAAGTTTAAGAAGCAAAATGAAGTTTGAAGGACTAAGAGGGGAAAAGTTTGGTGGAATTGTTTATATCTAAGACATAAAGGAAGTTGAGAAAACCACTAAGATAAAATTAGCATAAAGTACATTGAGCAAATATATATAAAGTAGATATGTATTTAGTGTTATGCATAATGTGTTAAATTTGCAAAATGATTTTTCTTTTTCTTTTTTAAAAAAGGAGAAACAATCAAAAAATGTATCAAGGAGTACCAGGAATTTGAGGGAGTTGTTAAAGTTGCACATACATGATAGTAAACCTGTTTATATAAGGTTGTAAGTATTCACATGATTGCATCATTAAAATGCTTTCTAGGGACTTATAGCATTAAAAGCCCTACTAACCCATAACAAAAGCTAAATGATTGCAGAAAGACTCCCCTTGGACATCTTATACTATCTGGCAAATAAGTAGCAGTTACTGCCTTCTTTGAGAAATTCATAAAAATATACACACATAGGTTTATGGTTTTGAAATGGTATGTTGTTTTATTAACAGTGAATTTTAAAATTCTTTCAGTTTCAATAGTTGAGGACAAATTCTGTAACAATATTTTAGGGTGCCTATTGTATACACTGACATTCAGATTCAATTCCTTTTACACAAAAGATGTTCCTGCTTATTCTAAGATTTCAGTGATTTTTATACTGTCGTTATTATTTTAGTTAACTATTTGCTTAACTTTAAAGGATTCATTATAAATGATAAACCAAAGCTTCTGGAAGCTGGCAAAGCAATGCAAAATATAGTCAAATCAAATCAGCTAAAGTAGACTATGTTAAAACAAAGATATGTCTTTTATAGACAGCTTTTCAAAATATCACATTGAAGAACCACAAAAGGATTTATATTCTATTTTGAAAAACATTTATACATTCAATTATCTGAAGTTTAACTCTTTCAAATTGCACACAGATTATAAAATTTCAAAGAGCCACGGTAACATGTGCATGAACATTTGTTGTAAATGTGCAAGTTAATTTTATTATTCAGCAAATTGACAAATTCCAATATGCTTCAATATGGTACAAATTAAATGAGAGTGAGATGCGCAATATCTAAATTTGATAAATAACTAAATGAAATCAGGCCAGAAACACTTATATCTTATGGAATTAATTTTTATAAAATGCAATAAAAAATGTTATAGTAATACTTATTTTTAAAAGCAAGTGTTTCAAGTATGAATACGCAGTTAAAGATGAATATTGCCTAATGAAGACAATTTAGACTCAAAATTAAAACTCATTTTAGCTTTTTCAAGACAAATTTGATGTTAAATTACAGGAACACACATAAGCCTCTGGGTAAGGGGAAATAAACTTAAATACAACAAATACACTTTGGCCTACATTATCTTTTCCATAGATCACCTACAAAAATGCATATAGTCCACATCCACACATCTCCCTTGCAATATCTTAAGGACTGTATAGCTCATTCTTCATTTGTATTATACATCTGTATAACTCTGCCTATATTCCATGACCAGACTGTGGCTGGGAAGTCAAAGAAAGGATATGATAGCTCTGTCATGAAATAGGTATTTTGTACTACCCTGCTTTGAAAGTGATTTATAAGTCGAAAGTTTTTTAAGTGCTCTGTATATTTCTGATGAGAAGTTAATGTTAAAAATATATTTTTTCCACCTTTTATCTAAATTATGACTTGCAATACAAGCAATATGTAGGTGGAGAGACCTTAGTTAGTATATGATTTTCATGGTTTTCATATTTATTCCAGCATTGCTATATATGCCTTCTGGTCTATCTGCCCGCCACACATTCCTTCTCTACAATTCTTCTGTTGCAATTGAACAGAAGAGTTCCCTGGGATGGGACAACAGTAATAGAAAGCAGCTGTTTCCCAAGTGCTCTGATGCTGGGCTGATTCGGCCCTTTTGTAATAATCTAGTTTTGAATTTTAATGGTAGCCAAGGATTCATTCATTCATTCATTCATTCATTCATTCATTCATTCATTCATTGTCCAACTCCAAAGGATTCTGCTTCCTGTACCAAGCAGGACACCTAACACTAGCTTCTGCCCATAATGATGGTATATTTTTGACAACCAATGACAAAAATAATTTTAAAAGTTCTATCAATATGTAAGGAACAAGAAGAAAGTCAAGGAAATTATAGACTCATTAATGGGAACAGATGGCAAAAAGATGACAGGCAGCAAGGAGAAAGCAGAATTGCTTAATTAGTTCTTTGCATTTCTTCCTTGTATTTCTTCCATTCTTTGCAAGGAAGAAATAACCCAACCTATCAAAAGCAGCACCAAGAGAGATAGAACAGGTATATATCAAATAGGCAAAGAATTAGTAAGAGAAGATTCTATACTTGAGCAGGAAAAAGCAAATGTATAGGAATAGAATTTGAGGTATTTGGTTCAACAGTACTAACTGTGAGAGATGATCTAGGTGTCCTAGTGACCACCACTTAAGTACTATATGAGCCAGCAGTATGCTGTAGCTGCAAAAAAAGCCAATACCATACTAGTTTGCATCAGTAGAGGGATAGCATCAATACAATGACAAGTGTTAGTTGTCAGGGTTCCAACGGAAGCCTCAATTAATTCATGAGCCTTGAGCCAAGTTTCAAAAGAAATCAAATTATTTATTAGGAGTAAGGCGTTGGCACTTTTCCCAAGTGCAGTTGGCTCTGCCCTAAGTAATTTACTGCCCACCTATGACCCTGTTTCCCCCCTCTTCCCAGGGTGTGTCATAAATCACACTCTCCAACGGAGCACTTTCACATCCAGCTGGCTCTGGTAACCTGAAACCCAATCTGGAGAAAGGTATGCATGGAATGTGCTTCTGGTCACAGCAATCAAACTACTCCCATCAGAACTCCCCCCTCTCCTTTGTATGGCAACTCAAGAGCAAGCCAGGAATGCTTTATGAGTTGACATTAATACTGCTAACATTCCAGTATTGACTGGAGGGACTGCATCTTGAATCTCCTGTAAATTAGGTGTCTGTTCAATCTTTTCAGGTCCAGAATTGCTCTCCAATCCCATCCCCACCCCGAGGTCTTTGGAACTATAAACAGGATGGAGTAGAACCCCTGCCCCTCTTGGCCCTTTGGGTCCAGTTGAATGGCTTGGATATCCAACAAGTGTTGGACTGATGTTTCCATGAGGCTTCTTTTTGTCTTATCCCTTGATATGGGGCAAACTATGAAGAAACTCAGGGATGTGGAGAGGAATTCGAGGGTGAGACATAGCCTCACCATATTCAGAACCCACATATCAGTCGTGCTTCCCATTGATTGGAGAAAAGGCTTAGGCGGCCACCAATGGGAGGGTTGGACTTGTCGTCACTTGGAGAAGCAAAAGGGGCGACTACCTGTGCCATGAAATGGTCACTTGCCTTGGAAGTGTTGTTTATTTCTGTCTCTGAACCCGGATCTGTCCAGTTGTCGGTCTTGTCTGTGGGTTTATTTATTTATTTATTTATTTATTTATTTATTTATTTAATTATTGGACTTGTATGCTGCCCCCTCTCCGAAAAGACTCGGGGTGGCTCACAATTAAAATACAACAATAAATATTTTAAAAAGAATTAAATTAAGCAAGCCCAATCACTAAAATTAATTTAAAATTAATTTAACCCCCCCCCCTTCAAGAGGTCAGTCCAGCCCGGCCTGTTCAAATAGCCAGGTTTTCAAATCGCGGCAGAAGGAGCGGAGATCAGGAGCCAAACGGAGCTCCGAAGGTAGTTGATTCCACAAGACGGGAGCTGCAACAGAGTAGGCCCTTCCACAAGGCACCGCCAGCCGACACTGTCTCGCAGATGGCACCCTGAGGAGTCCCCGTCTGTGTGTGCGCACAGAGCGATCGGTATTCGATGTTGGCAGGAGACACTCCCGCAAGTACCCCGGACCCAAGTCATGAAGGACTTTGAATGTTAATGCCAACACCTTGAATCTCACCCAGAGGGCAACCGGCAACCAATGCAGCTCACGCAGGAGGGGTGTAACATGGGAGTACCGGGAAACTCCCATCACAACCCACGCAGCTGCATTCTGCACCAGCTGAAACCTCCGGATGGTATGCAAGGGTAGTCCTAAGTAGAGAGCATTGCAGTAGTCGAGTCGGGACGTGACAAGTGCATGAGTGATCGTGCGAAGGGCATCTCGGTCCAGATATGGGCATAACTGGCGAACCAGTCAGACCTGGGCAAAAGCCCCCCTGGTCACGGCCCCCACCTGCTCCTCCAAACTGAGCCGTGAGTCCAGGAGGACTCCCAGGTTCCGGGCCCTGTCCACAGGGGGCAACACCTCTCCCCCTATGACCAAAGGTGGAATCTGTTGACTGGTCCAAGATGCCTGTATGCACAACCACTCAGTCTTGGCCGGGTTGAGCTGTAGTCCGTTCCTGCCCATCCAGATCTGTACTGCATCCAGACAATGGGACATTACAGAGAGGGCATCACTGATTTGGCTTGGGGTGGAGATATACAACTGGGTATCATCAGCGTACTGATGATACCTCACCCCAAAAGCCACAGATGATCTCACCCAGTGGCTTCATATAGATGTTGAACAAGAGGTGCGAGAGGACAGACCCCTGAGGGACCCCACAAGTGAGTGCCCTCGGGGTCAACCTCTGCCCCCCTGCCAACACCAATTGCAAACGCACCAAAAGCTAGGAGAACCACTGAAAAACAGTGCCCCCCCCCACTCCCAACCCCCCAAAGCACTGCAATAAGATACCATGGTTGATGGTATCGAAAGCCTCTGAGAGATCTAATAGGACTAGGACAGAGGAAAGTCCCCTGTCCCAGAGATCATCCATCAGCGCGACCAATGCCGTCTCCATGCTGAACCCGGGTCGGAAGCCCGACTGATACGGATCTAGATAGTCCGCTTCCTCCAGGAAAAACGGAAACTGTTGAGCCACCACACTCGCGACAACCTTCGCCAAAAAGCGAAGGTTGGAGACTGGACGGAAGTTGTTTAAAACGGCTGGGTCCAGAGCAGGCTTCTTCAGGAGGGGTTTCACCACCCGCCTCTTTCAAGGCGGCGGGGAAAGAACCCTCCCTCAACAAAGCGTTGACCACTGCCTGGAGCCAGCCGCACGTGACCTCCCTGGAGGCATATACCATCCAGGAAGGACACGGGTCCAATAAACTTGTGGTGGAACTCAAGTCGTCGCATAATCCTGTCCACTTCATCCTCAGAAACAGGATCAAACTCAGCCCAGGTGACATCAGCCAGACTCCCTGTACCTCCCTCCTCGGACCACTGCCAATTAGAGCTCAGCCCCTCCTGGATCCGAGCGATCTTATCTGACAGATATCGTCCAAATTCCTCAGCCCTACCCTGCAAAGGGTCCATCTCCACCTCCCGATGTAAAAGGGAGCGAGTGACCCTGAACAGGGCAGCTGGGCAATTATCTGTGGACGCTATGAGGGCGGAGAGGTAAACCCTCCTCGCCGCCCCCAGAGCTACCAGGTAAGTCCTAATATAGGCTCTTAACTGGGTTCGGTCGGATTTGGAATGGGTCAACCTCCATCTGCTCTCTAAGCCCCTCCTACACTGCTTCATCTCCCAGAGCTCCTCTGTAAACCAAGGAGCCACCTGGGATCTGTGGCGAGTGAGGGGACGCAAGGGGACAACTCGGTCAAGGACCTCAGCGGCAGCCTGTTGCCAGGCAGCCCCCAGCACCTCGGCCGAGCTGTGGATAAGGGAGGCGGGCAGAAACCCCAGCTCCGCCTGGAACCTCTCAGGGTCCATCAGGTGTCTGGGGTAGAACCATCTCAGCGGTTCCTCATCTCAGCGGCGTGGGGCGGCCTGCTGGAAGACCAGCCGTAGGAGATAGTGATCTGACCATGCTATGGGATGGGCATTCACAATGCCCACCCCCAGATCACTACGCCACTGCTCCGAGATAAAAACAAGGTCGAGTGTGTTACCCCCCTCATGCGTAGGGCCCTGTATTATCTGGGTCAGGCCCATAGCCGCCATGGAGGTCATGAACTCCTGGGCCAAACCCGACAGCCCTCCCAAGGAGGGCAGGTTAAAGTCACCCAAGACCAAAAGGCCTGGGAACTCCACCGCCACTCCCGAGAGAGCATTGAGGAGCCCAGGCAGGGCCGTTGCCACACAGCTGGGGGAAAGGTATGTAAGCAACAGGCCCAGCCAACCCCCAGGCCCCAAACGCAAGAGGAGAGCCTCACACCCGCCTACATGGCCTCTGAGGTTGAGGGGTGTCAAACCCCGTGTCTGTGGGCCGAAAGGAATCTCCACAGTCTCCACCAGAATAGTGGCTCTAGAGCCTCTCCAAACAGTTTGCTACCCTTGAAGGGAGCAGAGGCTAGCTTCCACTTATATGTCATGTCCACTTGCCAATGGTGAAGCCACAGTAGTCAACGGGCCGTCAATGAAGAGGCAATGACCCTTGAAGCAAATTTGGCGGCATTCAAGGTAGCATCCGCCAAGAATTCCGTAGCTACTACCAGTTTGTTAATGTCCTGGTGTAAGCAGAGGTCACCAGGGGGAACCCTTGCTTATGTCTGGCGGAGCCAGAGCAATGAGGCCCTATTCTAGAATGAGGTGGCTGTAGCTCCTTTGACCACCCAGGCAGCCACCTGATGCAACTTGTGGAGGGTCAGTTCCACCTTCCTATCCTCTGTCTTCAGAGCATCCTCTGAGTCATTAGACAAGATGGTGGAAGATGTTAAGGCCACCACATGGCCATCTATATTTGGTGGTTGCAGTGCCTTGGAAAGATCCACAGCCACATTATAATATTTTGTCACTCCCGTTTGGGAGAGGGTATACCCCTGGTTGGGCCCATTGTCTTTGGATTACATCCTGGAATAATTTTTAGTTGAGGGAATTTCCTTATTCTCCGCAGTTGGCTCTGAAAAGAGCAACTCACTCGGGTCCACCAGGCCCAATGCTGACTCCATTGTAGCTGGGTCAGTGCCCAAGTATGCTGTGGCTTTGGCCTTAAATAATAAAGATTTTAAAAGGGCTGGGCGAAGGAGCCTGCAAATGCTGGGGAATCTGGAGCCATCCCTTCATCCTCCAAAAGCTCCATCTCTTTTTGGTCCTTATCTCATGAGAGCGATGCCCCTCTCTGCATGGAGAAAGGCGGTGAGACTCTTGGAAAGCCACCAATCTCTTTGATGCTGGGTCTTGATATATTGGTCTTGATGTAGGGGAGTTTCTGGTGCCACAGGAGCAGACTGATGTTGTAGGCCTGCAGCGATGCCCTGTGTTATGGCCTCTGATATCAGAATTTTCATCTGGTTAGTAATTTCAGGCCCCTGACTATCCCATGGGTGAAGTCCCACTGCCGTGGGTGGAAAGGTGGCCTCTGGTGCTGCCTTCATCCACTTTGATGGTGGTTCCCACTGCTGTTCTGCTAGTAACAGATTTGAGTGTGAATCAACAAAAATGAATCATTGCCTTCTGATAAAAAGGATGGCTGAGAGAATTGCTCTCTGGCACCATCTGGCAACCCAACCAGAGAGCACAGTGGAATCTGTTACTTACATCAATTGGACAGCTTAAGTGCTGGGCTGGTAAAGCGCGGGAAATTTCAACCATTTCCTCTCTAGGGAAACTTGCCCCCCTCCTTTGCTCCGCTTCCCTCTCAGCCTTGGCAATTCCTTTGTCAATGGCCTTTTGGCACCTCTGGGTGTCCTTCTCCTCAGCTTTTGAAGCTCTTTGGGAGGAAAGGGCTTTTGCCTTTAATCTGGCCGACTTCAGTCCTGTGGAGCTTTTCGGATGACTCTGGGTATGGACCGGTAGCCCTTGGTCCTCCCCACACACCCCTGGTATTCCTGGGTCCACGGGATCCGCCATCTTAGCTTTCTACTCCTCCGTGCAAGCCAGGCTTGTTCCTATGTGTAACCTTGCTGCCATGGCTTTTCTCACTTAGCCGCTTTGGAGTATGCCCAAGATTCAACTGGGCAGTGACTCCAGCCCCCTCCATTGACTGCAGGGTTTGGTTGGAGGCCTCAACTCTATCCTGGAGCTGGAACAAAGGCAGCTATGCCTGACGGAATGGGGAGCCAGCTGGGACGAAGGTGGCTGTGCTGGATGCACCAGGGAAGCCAATTGTGATGAGGGCAGCTATGCTGGGCAAACCGGGGAGCCAGCCAATGGTAGGGGCGAGGCAGCTTAGCCAGGTGGGCCTTGGAGCCAGCCTTGACGAGGGCGACTATGCCAGACAGACTGGGGCAGCCAGCTGATCAGATAGGATGAGGCAGCTATGCCGGACGGACCGGGGGAGCAGCCTAGTCATTTGCTTCCTGCAAAGGCTTACGCAGAGCCGGACCTTACTGTAAATTTTCCAGAATCCAAGGAATGGGTGTTGGTAAATTTACTTGAGAACACCCTTTCTATCTATGCTGCTAGAGAGCCCAGGATGGGTATGACTCCTCCTGATGACATCATCACTTGCAGGAGCGCCTCCTACGAGCATCGAGGTCCGATCGCCCGGTATGCTCCCACAGGCAGGCCCTCCTGGAGGTGCTGTCGGTCAGACAATGTCGGTTGGCAGTCCCCCGGGGGAAGGCCTTCTCTGTGGGGGCACCCACCCTTTGGAATCAGCTACTTCTAGAGCTGCGTTTGGCCCCGGACCTGCGCTCCTTCCGCCGTGATCTCAAGACTTGGCTGTTTGTACAGGCTGGCCTGGACTGAGCGGGGTTGGGAATTTTAATTTGAGGGTATTTTAATTAGATTTTACAATTGGATTAGATAATTTGATAATGGTGTATTTATTGTTTATACATTTCTGTGTAAGCCGCCCTGAGTCCCCTCGGAGATGGGGCGGCATATAAATATCAATCAATCAATCAATCAATCAAGCTGAGTCCATCTAGTATAAAGGTAGTAGCCTGTGGGAGAAACCCCCCAGCTTTGGCGAAGATACTTGACAGACTTTAGGGAGTGTCTCTGAAAGCCAAACAGAAACAGGAACCATAACACACATTACCACAATCCGGACACAACAAGGGAGGGGCTGGGCTCTCTAGCAGCATAGATAGAAAGGGCATTCTCAGGTAAATTTACCAACGCCCTTTCTCCTCCATGCTGCTGCGAGAGCCCAGGATGGGACATACCAAAGCCCTCATGTCCTCAGGAGGGTCCTCGTCCGGTCTCTCACTCCAAAGTAGGCACCACTCGCTGAAGAACCCATCTGCCAAAAGCCGCACTTGTGGAGGTGTAGGAATCCAGGCGGTAGTGTCTGATGAATGGAAACGGGAATGTCCATGTAGCTGCTCTGCAAAACTCTTCTAGGGGTGCCTGGCTGGCCCAGGCAGTCGAAGTTGCAGCACTTCTAGTTGAGTGTGCTGTCAAGCCGTGGGGTACTGGCAGAGCTTTAGCTTTGTAGGCCTGTGCGATGCAAACCTTGATCCACCTGCTTAAGGTGGCAGGAGAGGCCTTGTTCCCCCAGTGGGAAGGGGAAAAGGATACAAACATAGCCTCTGTCTTCCTAAACATTGAAGTGCATTTGATATAAATTCTAAGAGCCCTTCTAACATCTAAAGTGTGCCACTTGCGCTCTATGACATGATGTAGATGGGAACAGAAATCAGGAACTACTATGTCTTGGGATCTGTGGAATACAGAATTTTACGCTACTAGACAGCGTAAAGCGTTAGGAGCCAGAACTTTGTCTAGGCCATCCTGGAGGAAACGGAGGACTTGTGCTACCCCCGCTAATGTAGAAGAAAGACCTTCCATGTGACACCAATGACAAAAAACCCTCCAGGTGGCATTGTACATCCGCATCGTAGATGATTTACGAGACGCCTGGATAGTAAGGATGACCCTGTCTGGGAGATTGGCTTCCCTTAACAGCTGCCGCTCAAGCGCCACACGGTCAATTTGAACTGGGGATCCGGGTGGAGCAGGGTCCTCTGATGTAGGGAGATCATGTGGTCTGGAATCCTCCAGGGAGTGGTTACAGACAGGTTCACCAGATCTGCAAACCAGGGTCTCCTGGGCCAATGGGGGGGCTAGGAGAATCAGCTCTGCTCATTCCTCCAACATCTTCTGAATGACTGCCAGAATGATGGGAAGAGGGGGAAAGGCATAGAGGAGACCGGTGGGCCATCTGCTCCGAAGTGCATTGGTCCCCTCCGCTTCCTGACAAGGAAACCTGGTGAAAAAGCTATTGAGTTGTGCGTTTTGGGGAGAGGCGAAGAGGTCTATCTCCAGGGTCCCAAACCTAAGGGAGAGATCCCTGAAAATGGACTGGGGAAGGGACCATTCTGCTTGGTTGACCAGGCTCCTGCTGAGCCAACGGGCCTGGGAGTTGTCGACCCCCAAGTTGTGGTCTGCTGTGATAGACAGCAGATGTCTCTCTGCCCACCTCCCCAACCTTTTGGCTTCTCTCATGAGGGCCCTGGACCTTGTGCCCCGCCTGCCGGTTGACGTGCGCCTTTGCAGCCATGTTGTCTGTCAACACTAGCACATGGGACCCCACTATCCTGCCCCTGAAATGTTTCAGGGCTAGATAAATGGCTCTGAGTTCTAGCCAGTTTATGGGCCCGGTCCTGTCTAACCGGGACCAGATCCCTTGAGCCATGAGTCTCTCCATGTGGGCTCCCCAACCCAGGAGATTTGCATTGGTGGTGATGATCAGTCTGTCCAGTTCCTTGAATGGGAGACCCTTCGAAATGGCTAGGGAAAGCCACCACTTGAAGGAACGGTGGACCTCTGGAGAGAGCAGGACCTTGGCAGATGTGTGACTGGTTCCTGATCATTGAAAGGGGAGCAGAAACCACTGTAGAGCCCATGAGTGTAACTGTGCCCAGGGAACAATGCCTATGCATGAGATCATTTTGCCCAAAAGTTTGGACAACAGCAACATGGAGACCGTGTGTTGACTTTGGACCTGTCAAATGATCTCAATAAGGCTCTGTCCTCGAGCTGGAGACAGAAAAACTTGGCACAGAGTTGTGTCGATGATGGCTCCCAGATGGAGCAATCTGGTTGTTGGGAAGAGATGGCTTTTCTTGGAGTTGATGGAAAAACCGTGGTACTGGAGGCAATGGAGCGTGGTTTGAAGATCTTGATGGGCAGAGTGGGTGGAGGACGACAGGATCAAGATGTCATCCAAGTAGCATTGGATCCTCACTGGAACAGACCGGAGTGAAGCCACCAATGCCACCAGTATCTTTGTGAAGACTCTTGGAGCAGACGAGAGCCTGAAAGGAAGGGCCCAACATTGGAAGTGGGAATTCTGGTAACAGAAACGGAGAAACTGACGATGATGAGGCCAGATGGGAATGTGGAGGTACGCCTCTGTGAGATCAATGGAAGAGAGGAGATTGCCCTCCCAAATGCTCTCTAGAATAGAACGCAGAGTCTGCATTTTGAAGCGCCTATAAGGGATAAACTCATTCAGAAATTTTAGGTCAAGAATGGCTCGCCCCCCCGCCCCCCGAGGCCTTAGGGACCACGAAAAGCCAAGAATAAAACCCACAAGAATAAAACCACGTTGTAGTTCAGGAACTGGTTGAATGGCCCTTATGTCGACCAGGTGACTAATGGCCGATTCCATAAGGACTCTCCGTGAACTGTCCCAGGAAATGGGGCAGAGCAGAAATTTTTCTGGGGGTGGTGATAGAAATTCTAATTGTAACCCCGACCTTATTATATTGAGTACCCAGGCGTCTGCCGTTGGCTCCTCCCATCTGGAAGCGAAGGAGGCCAAACGACCTCCAATGGGGAGAACGAGAGATTATTTAGAGCGATGGAAGGAGCGACCCCCTCCCCCACAAAAGGGCCGTTTACCCTCAGCTTGTTGTCTGCCTGTTGCCTCATGGCATTGATCTTGAGGCTGAGAATATGCTCTCTGAGGTCTGGAGAAGCGAGAAGTGTTTTCGGGCCTGAATGAGGGAGGCCGGTATGGAATAGGGCGGAAGTCTGCCCTCTTTCCTGTTGATGAAAGGACTTTCCTTTTGTGTTTTGTTTCAACAACAAATGTGTCAAGAGCATCGCCAAACAGCTTCTCACTGTTACATGGGGCAGAAGCTAGTTTCCACTTTCGTCGAGGCTCTGCTTGCCAATTTCATAGCCACTGATGAAGCCATGGCCCTGGAGGAGAACTTGGCATTGAGGGTGGCGTCTGCTGAGAATTTTGCTGCTGCTATGATCTTATTGAGGTCTTGATGCGACCTACATTCTGATGGAGGTATGCCGTCTTGAAGTTGGCGTAGCCAGCGGAAGACCTTGTAAAAAATGATGCAGCAGTCGAGGCCCGGGTTGCCCAAGCCGAGGCTTGATGGTTACGCTTCAATGTTTGTTCGGAGCATTTGTCCTCCGCCTTCAGTACGTCCTCAGGCTCAGTTGGAGTGCTTGAGAAGGAGGCCACAACTGGGCTGTCTACTGGGGGAACTGCCAGAACCATAGCTAAGGAAGGACCCACGTTGTAGAACCGACTATCTTGGGATGATGGACGGGGGGCCTGCAGTGGGGAAGGTAAGTTGTTCCTTGACTAAGTCAAGAAAGATGATGGGGGAAGGAAGGACCTCTGAATGAACAATGGGTTTGGAGAAGAGGGAATCCCCATGTCCCAATTGTACCACTTGAGGCTTGGGGGCAATTTCCTCCGCTGACAACTGGGCTGTGACCAGTGCCTTGCATAGGAGATGTTTGAATAAAGTGGATTTGAATATAGAAGCTGAAGGAGGTTGATCAGGCCTCAGATCTTCCTCTTCATCCAAGAGGTTGGGGTCCCAGATTTCTCCCTCTTCCAGATCACAATCAGGGGAGGGGCTGCACTCAGATGATTCCACATTATCTCCCTGAGATCCACTCCTTCCGCATAGGTAAGATGAGCCCTTTGTTCCGCATGGTGAGATTCCTCCCTTTGGGGAATCTGAGCTAGAGAACAGGCCAGGAAGGAAGGCTGAGGTCTGTCTGAATTCCTGAAGATGTGTTGAAGCCCTTCTGCCAGACCCTGTCTGGTGGCTATGGAGACTACTTCGTTGATGTCAGAAGGTCTGCCACTTGATGGAGGATCCGAGGGCCGAAGACCTGCTGCTGTTGGTGTAAAAGTAGCCTCTGGTCTTGATCGAGAGCTGCCTTGGGCCACGGATGGGACAGAGGAAGAAGAAAGATCCCAAGGAGTTTGGGCAAAGTTGGGACCTGACCTGCTCAAATCTTGAGGCCCTGCTTGGATTTCAGATCACTCTGGGGACCAGGATTGGAGGTGGCTAAGAGGAACTGAGGTATCTGCCATCTCCCTAAGAAGTAGCTGGCTGAACAACTAGAGGATTGGCTGGTTGGGAAGCCTGTTGTAGTTGACCCCTCATTTGTTCAATAGTTTTGTTGAACTGCCTTTCTAAGGCCACATGTCTTCGTTTCTCTGCCTTTAATTCGGCCTGGGATATTTTCTTAGGGCCCAAAGCTTTGGCCCTAATCTTGGCCGCCACCTCCCTTTGCACAGACTGGGAGTGTTGTCTCCTTCTCTTTCTTTTTCCAGCTTGGGGGCCTTGAGAGATCAGGCCTGAAGGCTCTGTGTGGACCTTGTCTTGATCCATTGTATGCATAAACAGACACAAAAGGTGCTGGAAGCTATCCTCATTATGTGTTGCCTATGCAACACATAGCCTGAATAGGGACTTATGAATAGTAGAAGCTGGCCTTTGGGGAATGATGCCACCTAAAATGGCCGCTCGCCACATGAGGTTGAAGAAGAAGCCTCCAAAATTGGCCGCTCACAAGAGCTACAGGCTATGCAGGGGTTAAATTGCTCCTTAGGCTGTAAACAGCCCCGAACGGCAAAATTGGCAGTAAAGGGAAAAAACCACAGTTTTAATGATCAGCTGAGAGGCGCGGTTATCGCCGATGCGATCTTTACGATCATGGCGGCCGAAATCGCTGAGGGAAGACTGTGGGGGAGGATCAAGGGTTACTCCCTACTTACAGTCTCCCTGGTTAAAGAAACATTGAATCCTCGGCGTTGCAGGAGAGTGGAGCCCCACTCTCCTGAAGGCACAGGTGCACCGGTTCCCCGGGAACTATTGCCAATGATGAAAATAGCTTTCGCTTTTGCTGCTGACTAAATTGCTTGCAGAGACACCAGCTTATAGTCATCTAAGAAGCTGAGTCAAAGCTGGGGGGCTTCTCCCACAGGCTACTACTTTTATACTAGATGGACTCAGATTGATGATGTCATCAGAAGGAGTCATACCCATCCTGGGCTCTCGCAGCAGCATGGAGAATAACTCTGTTCTCCTGTTGTAAGAGCATTCTTCTACACGTCTCTTCTGAGCAATGACTGAGTCAAAACTGGGCATGCGCAGGCAAAGGAGGCGTGACCAAAAGATTGATTGACTCAGTCTCTGAACAGAAGAGCAGAGTTAACCCATTCCTTGGATTCTCTACTCAGCATACTGGAGAAAGTATGATTCAAACAAAATCACCCAGCTAGTTTTGTGTGTAACACAGGACTAGAATCCATGGTCTCCCAGTTTCTAGTCTCTTATCCTTCAGTTACTATACCATACTGGCATACCACATATTAAATACAGTATTTGTCTCTTTTTTTGAAAATCTTAAGCTTAAAAATAGCCAATGTATTATTTTAAAAATCTTTTTATTAATAGACAAACCTACAATTTCACAATATCAAAAAACTACAAATACAACATATAATGCCAGAAAATTGTTACTTCATCTATAATGTTCCTCTGCCTCACTGATGTCAGATTCTGGAGGCTCCGGAGTCAGCACATAACTCTCAGATGGCCCTGGCCCCATCTCTGTGTCAGACGCAGATCCCTCGTCCGAGCCCTCCCCAGACTCCAGGACTGGCCCATGTTCCTCCCCACTGTCTGACTCTGCTGCCAGCTCTGCAGGCCACCAGCGGGCCACAACAATAAGATGCTAAAGGAATAGGTACTGTAATAGCAAAGATAAGAAAATTAATAGTAAGACAGCTTTGCTACATGGTTTGATATCCTAAGACACAGACAGTGATAAATTATTAAAACAATCTGAACATATATTGGACCTATAATTATCCTATTGAATACTAAAAACATGTATGAAAAGGGGTCTTTTTATGTAAAGAATAAACAAATTACATGTTAAACCAATTAACCAAGTTAAATATTCCCTTGAACAGAAGTGGATGGAGAGTATTTTCTTCACAATAACACAGATGTGGTTTGCTGCTGCCTTCTGGCACAATTTTTTCCCCAACTTCTCAGTCTAGCATTTATTCATGGTATTTCCTAAAGGTCTTCCACCCATATATTAACCAGGTCTGAACCTACTTATTTTTTAGATCAGCCAAATCATACTGCTGCCTAGCTAACCAACACGCTATTCAACTGAAATTCCTATTGCTAATCTGACAAATCATAACTGGTTTATGAAAACTAACTTCCATATTATTTTTAATTAATACAAAGTCAGAACAACTCATCATATCACTGTTCATACAATTTATACACTTATACAGAAATCTCTGAAGTTCACTTCTGCAAAAGTTCCATTGTCTTCTCATACAAGAGTAACTCAAATAAATGTTTTCCTGGTTGGTTGGTTGGTTGGTTTCAAACCAGTATCTCTCTGACTTAAAAAAAAAAAATCCAAGTGAACAAAGACAACTTCCTAGGAACTGGTAAAGATGAATCTCATTAAGGAGCACTATCAAATGCAAGTTCTGACTATTTTAACACCACAAAAGGCCAGCAAAAACATAATAAAACTGGGATGAGTAAGGGAAAGGGATACTATATACGAAACATCCTAAAACCTGAAATAATGAATAGACACTTTATTCTGCAAAAATATATATATTTATATAACATTTGTATTACTTTACAAAAGCCTCAGGGAAAGTTATTGATATGAAAAGCTTTAAGCCTCCATTTTGGTACAAGATAAAGGGGAAAGAAAAATATTAGGCAAATATATTGTGTTACATTTATTTCTGCTTTATTTTGTGTGTGTTTGTCTGCTTATAATTTTTATTAAAGTTTTTTTAAAGGTAGATAGAAAGTAATAGAAATTATTATCAAGTAATGAAAAAGACAAAAAAAAGCTAAGAGGAAAAAGAAAAATAGAAAAGGAAAAAAGATGTAGTATCTGATCTTCTTTACAGCAATACATTTATAAATTTACCTATGGTTACAATGTAATTCTCTTTTTTCTATAATATATCCTGTCAAAAGCATAAATCATAAGTTCATTTGTTTTTTTCACACGAATATCCATAAGAGGTTTCAGTCAGCAAAAAACGTATTTTCTTTTCTCTGATCAAATAAGTCATTATAGCTATCCCAGCAAGATCCATTATCATCCCCAACCATTGTCCATTGTGGGTGTTGCTGAATCTTTGGGCGTACAGTAATCTTGTTGCAGTTACAGGTAGTACTTGAGTTATGATAGCAACTGGGACCAGGACTGATGTTGCTAAGTGATGCAGTTGTGAAGCGCAATATCATACAACCACATTGCTCAGCATAACCCAAAGACATAGGGGTTGTTAAGAGGGAAGTGGAGGGAATCCCAGATAACAAGCAATGGGGACAGGAGCCCAAGGAAATGGGGGGAAGGCAGTGGTGGTATTCTACCATTCAGCCCAGTTCTGCCAAGCTGATAGTGGTGATGAGCAGCAGAGACTGAACCGGTTCTCTCTGCCACTCTGCTGTTGGGCCCACCTGCCCGTCCAGACTCCCATATTCACCTCTGCTTTTGAAGTGCAGCTGCTTTGTGCGGCACAGAAGTGCCGCGCGGCAACTGCTTGAAGTCACCGGGAGAGTGCAGGCTTGCAGGGGGTAAGTTGGAACGCCTCTGCACCCGCGCAAACACCTCTGTGCCTGCGCAGAGTGCATGTTTGGTGTGCGCGTGCATGCAAAGTATGTGCACGCACACAAAGCATGCCCACCAAGCCACACCCACTGATCCGGTGGTAAAACTTTTTGAATCTCACCACTGGGGGAGGGGTGCTGCAATGTAGTGCAAGTTCATGGAAGAGGGGAAAAAGGGTGGGAGTGCATGTGTGAGAATGCAGGGAGACCAGGAAAAGAGGACATTGGTGAATGTGAGTGAGAGAAGGGAAAAATAGGGAACAATGTGTCCCTGCCAAAAAAAGGATGAGGGGAAGTACTTATTCAATTGACATGACTTTCCCTAATAGTTTCCCTTTGATTTTGCTTATTAGAAACCAGTAGAGAAGGTCAGCACCAGCAATCACTGATCACAGGATGCTGCTGCAACTGGTCATTAAGTGAGAACGGGATACAAAGTGCTTTATTTTTTTTCAAATGACTAGGGAGGCCCTGCATCCAGTGACATTAATAGTTGCTGAAACAATAACTATAACTTGAGGACTATCTGGATCATGTCAAAAAACAAAGATCCACAACTTTTTTTCCAACTGCTAGTCCACCAATCCCGAAAAATGATAAAATGTCCCAGTTTGTTCACATTTCCAGAATAAACTTGAACACCTACTAGCATAAACTACCATATATTAGACAATTTTTATGACATATATACATATAATTTTATACAAATTCTCTTTAAGAGTGTAACAGTGTAAAGTTTAATTCTTTTAGCTATATTTTCCGATTGTTACATCAGTATATTATAACCAGAACTTGAGCATACTTCATTATACGTTCTTTCATTTGTTCTTGTTTCAAATTTCAGTGAAAAATGTATATATTTTAGCAAATACATGTTCATCATTTGTACACAATTCTATTTCAAACTCAGTCTTATAATATTCAAAACCATAAATTATTTTGTCTACTTTAAATCTGTCTAATAATTGTGCATTAGAAGATCACTGATCACATATCTCTCAATCACCAATAACTGTTGGAAGGAACCTTGGAGGTCTTCTAGTAAAAACCCCTGCTCAAGTAGGAGACCCTATACCATTCTAGACAAGTGGCTGTTCAGTTTCTTCTTAAAAGCCTCCAATGATGGAGCACCCTTAACTTCTGAAGGCAAGCTGTTCCCCTGGTTAATTGTTCTACTGTTGGGAAATTTCTCCTTAGTTCTAAATTATATGTCTCCTTAATTTGTTTCCATCCATTGTTTCTTGTCTTGCCTTCTGGTGCTTTGGAAAATAGCCTGACCCCTTTTTCTTTGTGGCAGCTCCTCAAGTACTAGAACACTGATATTATGTCACCCCAGTCCTTCTTTTCACTAGGCTAGGCATAACCTAGGTTGTTGAGAGCGTGGTGGCCTGACAGCTTCTGGTGTTCCTGGAGGAAACCGATTATCTGGATCCATACCAATCGGGCTTCAGGCCCGGGTACAGCACGGAGACAGTGTTGGTCGCACTGGTGGATGATCTCTGGAGGGCGCGGGATAGGGGTCATTCCTCTGTCCTGGTCCTGTTAGATCTCTCAGCAGCTTTTGATACCATCGACCATGGTATCCTACTGCAACGCCTCAAGGGGTTGGGGTTTTTTATAGTTATTCCAAAAAATATTACAAAATATTCAATGTATTTCTAACATTGTCCTTTAGCTACAGTTTAGATAAAAACAACATTAATCCTCATGAATAAATTATTGTAAAATTATTTTCAGCCTATAAGTTAGAATCACTGTGAACAATATTATTCAGTAATGACAGCCTATAATTTCTTGTTAAAAGTCCAATCTTGTTCTTCTTTGGGTATTAAAGTTGCATTGGCCTCTTTCCAAATCCCTGGCATCTTTCCTCAGAGTTCACTGTGTTTTGCAATGTTTACAACCATAACACTTGTTAAACAACATTGTTTGAACCAGTAGCACTTGCAACTTCTGAGATACCTGAGACACTAGGTCCAACTTGTTAAATACTTTTTTAAAAAATCCTATTAATTCTTATAGATATTTATTATCAATAAATCAATTTAAATGCACAGGCTAAAAAAACGAATGGAATAAAAAATTAGAAGTTCCTATACTGCCTAGACAATGGGACAGTGTTTTAACTTCTACAGCAAGAATTTCTTATCTGCTCATGGATCTCCACCACAATGCCATCCCCATTCCCTCATATTTTAATCAACTTAAGACACACACACACATACTCTCTATAATAATATTTGATCTGGAAATATAGTATAGTTACAATTCAATGATAGATGTCAGGATATCCAACATAAAGATTCTAAATTGAATCTGTGAATTTTTAAGTGTCAATATAATTTACTGAAGTAAAAAAAAGATTCCCCTTGCTTGGTCTGTCTCAGTCTATGGGGCAGTGCTCATCTCTGTTTTCTTAGCCAAGGGAGCCAGCGGTGTCTGAAGACATTTCCATGGTCATGTGGCAAGTATTTATATGTACAATCTTGCATTAATAAGCTCCAATTTGGAATTATTAAAAATTTGGTAGAAATTTTTAAGTTACTCTACGAAACGTATTTTGGTAGAATTCATAGATATATAGAGTACTGAAAAAATATGTACATTTCAAGATCAATTATTTATTGTTTTTATTTTTTTTTACTTTCATGAATAAGTTAGTGTCTATGATAGCTACTTACCCTAATAGTCTGAAGCAAAAGGAAAACAAAATAAAGCAAACATCGAAGTCAGCAATACTGTTTACCACAGTTTATATTATATGGGAAATAACAATAATATATAAATCACATAAATGTGAAAAAACACCCAATTAAAAAGTAATACTTTAGAAACACATTGATCATATTTACACACAATGAACATGCAACCATTTGGCAGCCACTTAAGATTTTTTCCCCCAAATGTGATTAGTAATCTAACAAAGAACTTGTCATGGTGAGGCAGGACTTGCTGCTTTTCCTTTTCATAGTTGTGTTATTCAATAACATGCATAAATAATATTCATGACATCTTCATTGTGTAAGAACCAAATCATGCTCATAATTAGAATGTATTTTAAAGTAATAGGTAGACAATGCTTTTATTAAAGATATAATTGATTTTGGGGAGGAAAGCTGAACATTTGTAAACCTTCAGTTTCTACCAGGAAAGGCTGCTGTTAAAATAGAAATTACTTTTCTAAAACACAATTGGTCTGACTCTGTATGATACTTATTAATATTAAATCTATATTGAGGCTTAAAACTAATTGAATGACTCTAGAACTAAATCTCTGAGGTACTGACCATTTTCTCTCACTGCTGAAAGGAATCACTACAATCAAACTAGACAACTTTCAGTTTTAATTTGATTTTCCTAATTTCCCAGGTGTTCCTTCTGCAACCTTATAAAACAAGACATAATTAATTTTTCCTCAAAAATGGTCCATGTTTTAGTAAAATTTGCAATGCAGGTACAGCAACAGGACCTTATCCCAAAGGTGCTTTTTCCAGAGGCAACTAGACTTTGTTTTTCTTTGAAGAAAGTCCAGTTGCCTCTTGAAAAAGCACTTTTGGGATAACCATGACCTGAATGACTGATAATCTCTGTAGACAACAGAACCTTAAATGTACTATAAATATGTTATGATATCATTATACCTGTTTGCTAAAAAGTTGTCTTACTAAAATTTAACTTGAAAGGATGTCACTAGTTTTTCCTCCCGTTTCAGGTGGAATAAGTTCTTACTCCTTCCTATAGTGTTACACGTGTAACTAAGTTCCTTCCGATGTATGTTTATCTGGCTCAACAAACGCTTGAAATGCCAAATTTAAGATCACCTTTCTTGTTAGCATTCAATAAATAAAATTGATAAAATAAATCAATTTCATTCATTTTCTTATACTAACTTATTTCTTTTAAAATAAATGGAAAGCACTCAAGATTATAGTGAGAAGACTAAATAAATTGAAAGAACTTTGTTTTTATTTTTAAAATGTATATATAAAAATTAGCTTTTTCCTAAGACACTAAGGCAATTACATAAAAATATAAAATTCAAATTTATCATTTTAAAAGAAAGGCATAATCTATTCCAACAGTAAATAACTTCCATTCTAAAATCAATTCAGACCAAGTTTAAAATTTAATAAATGCCTGAGCTAATAAAAAGAACTTGTTTTAGAAATGAAAAAGATTCAAATTAGCTGCCAAACGTATCTTAGGAAGACATTCTAAATTGAAATGCTATCAAACATAAGTGAATGTTAATGTACTGTTCCAATGATCCATTCAAATAGGGACCTATGCTGTCAATATTAATGCTTAGACTAGACAACATGGAAAAAGAGGCTTCAGAAATCTAGGTTTTAAATGTGATTATCAATAGAATGAATTAGTTTGGTAGACAATAATGTGATAATTTCTAAAACAACAGTCCATTTAAATACAATTAGTCCTCGACTTATGACAATTGAGCCCAAAATTCCTGTTGCTAAATGAGTTTGCCCCATTTTATGACCTTCCTTATCGCTGTTGTTAAGTGAATTATTGGAGTTGTGAACTTAGTAACACAATTGTCAAGTGAATCTGGCTTCCCAGAGGTGGGATTCTACAGGTGCAGACCGGTTCGGGTGAACCATTTTTTACGATTTTGCGCAGTTCAGAGACCCGGCAAATCACACCATTGCCTGGCTCCGCCCCTCTCCGCCCACCCCACCACTCCTTATCGCGCCTGCCTGCCATCGTTGCCTGCAGCCTGCCTTTGTGCGTGCGCCTGCCAGCCATCACTGCCTGCCTTTCACCACAGCCCTGCCTGATCTGATCTCTCTGGGTGAGTGAGGCTCTGCAAGCCTGTCACCTATCTGCCACAGCCACCACCACCTCCGGTTGAGTCCCAACTCCTGGGCCACCCGGCCGCCATCTTTGCCTGGCCGCTATTCTCATCCTCCATTGCTGCCTGCCTTCCACTGCGGCCCTGCCTGATCGAGGCTCGGCAAGCCATGGTTGCCTACCTGCTGCTGCCAGCCTTGGTTGAGTCCTGACTCCCGGGCCACTCGGCCACCATCTTCTCCTGGCCGCCATTGCTGCCTGCCTTTGTGATCAGTGAGTGAAGCTCTGCAAGCAAGCCTGTCATCTACCTGCCACTGCCACTCGCCTTTCCCCCATCGCTTGCCTTTCCCCCCTGCTCATTTGCCTTTTACCGCTGCCACTCGCCTTTCCCCCTCACCGCTTGCCTTTTGCTACTGCCACCAAAAACAGTTCTCCAGAGAACATGTGGAGTGGCTCCATGTCCTCTCCGGGTCAGTGGCTGCTTCTCTCCCCTGCTGCTCTTGCTGGGAGAGCTAGAGAGTCTTAAGCAGCACAGCAAAATTTAGCTTTGGGTCCTACAAGTCCCATTCCCATAGGGAAAGGGAGCGGGCAGCAGAGAAGCAGCCAGGTTGAATCCTGTTTCTCTCTGTTGCCCAGAGCCATTTCCCGATGGGAGTGGACTTACAGGACCCAAAGTGGCAACTCCCGGTTGCTAAAGTAAATTTTGCTGTGCTGCACAAGATTGTTTCCCAGGGCCCCGAGGGCCGCCCTCCCGGAGTGCTGCTGCCGCCACTCTGGAGCTCCCTTCGGGTTGAGTAAGTTCTTGCTTTGCTCCCTGGGAAGGGATCCATCATGGAGGGCTGTCTGTTTGGGCCAGACGCTCTCTGTCAGGCCTCCCGCCTCGCATGGGGCAGCAGGAGGAAGAAGTGTGTGGTGGGGAAGGCTGCCTGCAGTTCTTGCAGCCAAAGCCGGGAATCCCAGGAAGTCTGTAAACTTGTGTATGAATGAGATCTTCTGCCTTGAGCAGAAGGTTGAACTATAAGACCTCCATGGTACCTTCTGATTCTAAAGTCTCAAAAACAAGGGAATTTACTTAAATTGAGTGTATGTGTGTATGTGTGTGTGCGCACGCATGTGTGTTTTTGGTTGAATAAGCCAGATGGCAATGGCCGGTTTCAACCAAAGGAGTTTTTGTTTCAGGTGGATCTCACTTTCCTAGCCTTTGAAGGAGAGATGGAAGGGAAGGGAAGGGAAGGGAAAGAAAGAAAGAGGGAGGGAGGGAGGGAGGGAGGGGAGATGAGAAAGAGAAAAAGATGAGAGATGAGAAATAGAGAGAGATGAGAAAGAGAAAGAAAAAGAGAGATGAGAAAGAAAGATGGAGAAAGAGACAGAGAGAGATACTTGTTTAAAAGAAAATAGAAAAATGGCTCTTTTGAGTGTTTAAGATTGCAGACCCCTGGGTTAGGCAAACACCATGGTCGTTAAGTGAACCTTGTGGTCATTAAGCGAACACTGTGGTTGTCAAACAAGTCCATTTTCCCCAATGGGCATTTTTAACCGGACACCAGAAAGCATTGTTGGAAACTAGCAAAAAACATAGAAAACCTCAGTCACATGACTGTGTGGGATGTTGTAACTAGTCATAACTCTGTGTGTGTGTGTGTGTGTGTGTGTGTGTGTGTGTGTGTGCATGGCTGTCAAAACTCCAAAAACAGGTCAAGTAGCTCTGGGGAGGTGAGTCATAAATTAGGACACTTGCTAAGCAACCGGTCATTAAGCAAGGACCACCTGTATTTGTTTTGCCAGTCACATGGCCACATCCACCCAGTCACATGACCACCTAGCCATACCCACCTATCATGTGACCACCTAGCCATGCCCACCTAATCACATCCACATAACCGGTTGTTAAAAAATTTGAACCCCACCTTCCTCATTGACTTTGCTCGTCAGAAGGTCACAAAAGGTGATCAGAAAGACCTCCGAATACTACAACCATCATAAATATGAGTCAGTTGCCAAGTGTCTAAATTTTGATCAGGTGACTGTGGAGATGCTGCAATAGTCATAGGTATGAAAAATGGTCATAAGTCACTTTCATCAGTGTCACTGTAACGTTGAACAGTCACTAGACAAACTGTTGTACATCATGGACTACCAGTTATTCATACTATTTTAAGTTGCCAAGAGTTTTGTGATAGAGATGTGCATGCATGCACATACACGCGCGTGCACACAAATATAGATGTATGTATTTATGTATGTATGTAGAGCAATAATTCTTTGTGGGGGTTACCAACGGCATGGAACATCACAGTACAGATATCCCATTCAGGAAAGACCAAAGTAGTAAAAGGTACACAAACCCGCAAAGCATCTTAGATTTCTAGCAACACTATCAAGGAGTGAAGCCTATAAAAAATAAAATGAACAATAATTTCCCAGGCCTGAAGATCAATATCCATACTGACTCTAACTTGTTTGGATTCAGATAGTTTACTGAACCTCTATAAAGGTATGTGGAAATGACTTTGAGGGACAAGGGGAAGAGATATTGCCTATGGAATAGGCAAAGTGAAAAGGACGCATGCCTGAACATGATGGCTGCTTCATTTTAGCGCGCTGAGGGAAGATGCCGGCTTTTTTGTCCGAGAGGGGTGGTATGTGACTCGCAGCAACCCCCCCCTGACTGGTTCCAGCGCCGGAAGATTCGGGCAGCAGGCTGCTGTTTCCTTGGGCTGAGTTTGTTGGCGAGCCGTGTGGATCTGGTGGCGAATCCGCCGGCGGCCTCTTCGTTCGTTCTTCCAGGCCATGGATTTGTGTGCGAGGCATGACGAGGCAGCGCTGGGAGCGGCGGTGGAGGTGGTGGTGGTAGCCACGATGTAGCCGCAGGCACTGTGGATGTTGAGGATGAAAACAACTGAGGGTGTTAACAACAAACAGTGGGGAAGCCAACGGTGAGGGCAGCGGCGGTGGGGATGTGCAGCGGTTCAGCTGGCGACGTCGCCGAGCCTGGAGATGGAGGTGATTGTCAGCTCAAGATTGTTGCCGGTCTGGGCTCCTGCCATCCTACTTGCTGCTGCCAGAACGTTTGCCCCCCCTTCTCACCCTCCCCTCCCACCACTTGTTTAAACTGTGGATTTTCTTTTTGCCCAGCCATGGCATTCCATCTATGCTGGTTACGGGGGAAGGGGGGGCGTCCATCGGCCTTAGTTTTTTTTTTTATTTGGCCGAGGCCTTTTTTCCTCCCCCCTTATACTTGGCTGTTGGTATGAGGGATTTGGGTGTACCCTACCCCTGCAATGGGAGTGTAGTGTGGTGGGTGCACCCCCCTTTTTTTCTCCCTCCCTTCTATTTTTCATCTGTCGGGACTGGTCTGCCGGTCTGCTGGGGCAACCACGGTGAGAGCGTGGTGTTGGTCCTGTTAGTGGCTCTTGTCATCAGCCACAGGGTTACTGTGTGAGGGTAACCTGGACTTGATCTTGGACTCCCCCACGGATGGATGTCAGGACCTGGCCAAGTCATTTAACATCTTTGTATACCCGGACATTCTTTTCCATCTGCCATCTATACCCTCTTTTATGTCTCCTGTATTGTTAGTTTAACTTTTTACATGTTTTAATTTTTTATATGTTTTAGCTGTTTCTAGTTTAATTACATTTTAGATAAATTGGGTGAGTGTACTGAGTAGTGAGCGAAGGAGTGTGTGAGGGTTAAGGCTGGAGACGGTGGTGGATGGTAGTAGGGGATGGACCGTGACCGCGGAAGAATTTAAGGGACGGTCTATCTCAGTGGTGACTGGGAGAGGCAGATATGGCGGGAGCCATGGGGTTAGCCATTATTGGGGAACGCGTACTCGCCAATTGGTGGCGGTACCGCATTCTGACCCCTCGAGCTCTTCTCGGAGACCCACTGGCCAGGGATGACCAGGCTCTGGGCTCCGGCTGTTGCTTTTAAATGCCAGGTCGGTAGTAAGGAGAGCTCCTCTGATCCATGATTTAATCTTGGAGGAGAGGGCCGACCTGGCATGTATTACTGAGACCTGGTTGGGGCCCGAGGGGGGGGTTCCCCTCATTGAGATGTGCCCCTCTGGGTTTCAAGTGCTGAACCAGCCATGACCTCAGGGCAGGGGCGGTGGAGTGGCAGTAATTGCTCGTCGGGAATTATGTCCACGGGAAGGCCCTGTTCTGGATAGACGGGTGTGAGTCCCTCTTTCTGAAGTTGGACCTAGGGGTTCAGGTGGGCCTGTTGTTAACGTACCTGCCTCCCAGCTGCGTTGCAACGGCCCTGCTTGGACTGCTCGAGGGAGTAGCCAGGTAGGCGGTTGGGTTCCCCAGGCTGGTGGTGCTTGGGGACTTCAATCTGCCATCCCTTGGCAAATCCTCGAGTGTAGCCCAGGAGTTCATGGCCTCCATGGCAACCATGGACCTGACCCAAGTAGTTCGGGGCCCGACTCATCAGGGGGGACACATGCTCGATCTGGTTTTTATCTCTGAACAATGGCACCATGATCTGATATTGGGAGAAATAGTCACCCAGCCCTTGTCATGGTCAGATCATTCCCTTGTAAGATTGGACTTCCTGACGACCACTCCACGCCACAGGGAGGCGGGACCGATTAGGTGGTTCCGCCCCAGGTGCCTAATGGACCCAATTGGGTTTCAGAGGGAGCTTGGGGAGTTTCCGGCTTCCCTTGCCCGCAGCTCGACTGAGGCCCTGGTGGAAGCCTGGAATAGTGTGGCCACTGGGGCCATAGATCGGGTTGCGCCTTTGCGGACTCTCACTGTCCGCGGACCTCGGAAATCTCCTTGGTTTACCGAGGAACTCCGAGGGATGAAGCGGCGGAAGAGATGCCTAGAACGCCGCTGGAAGAAAAGTCAGGCTGAATCTGACCGGACACAGTTAGAACATCATATTGACGCCTATCTAGTGGCGATAAGAGTGGCACAACAATCATATTGGGCCAGTCTTATCGCATCTGCGGACTGTCGCCCGGCCGCCCTGTTTCGGGTGACACGCTCCCTCTTAAGATCTGAGGAGGTGGAGGAACCCCTGCAGGGAAGGGCCGAGGAATTTGTTCAGTTTCTCGCAGATAAAGTCGCTCAGATTCGGTCAGACTTGGACTCTGGCTGGGCAGAGTCCACTGAGGTGGTAGAGGCAGGTCTTAGTCCAGTTATCTGGGATGAGTTTGTCCCGGTTGGCCCTGATGATGTGGACAAGGCCCTGGGAGCAGTGAATGCCACCACCTGTTTACTGGACCCATGTCCCTCCTGGCTTGTTTCGGCAGGCCGGGAGATGACATGCAGCTGGCTCCAGGAGATTATAAACGCTTCTTTGGGTGAGGGGTGTGTTCCTCATGCCTTGAAAGAGGCTGTGGTCAGGCCCCTCCTCAAGAAGCCCTCCCTGACCCGCTCTTTTAAATAACTTCCTCTGTCTCCAACCTTCCCTTTCTGGGGAAGGTTGTTGAGAAGGTGGTGGTGCTCCAGCTCCTTCGGGCCTTGAATGAAGCTGATTATCTGGATCCCTTGCAGTCTGGTTTCAGGCCCAGGTACAGCACCGAGACGGCCTTGATCGCACTAGTGATCTCTGGCGGGCCCGGGATGGGGGGGGTCTCCCTCCATCCTGGTGCTTCTTGACCTCTCAGCGGCTTTCGATACCATCGATCATGGTATCCTTCTGGGTCAGCTCAGGGGGCTGGGAGTGGGGGGGGCACTGTTTTACGGTGGTTCTCCTCCTACCTCTCTGACCGGACTCAGTCGGTGTTGGTGGGGGGGCAGAGATCAAGCCCTAGGGCCCTGCCATGTGGGGTACCTCAGGGTTCTGTTCTCTCCCCCCTCCTATTTAATATCTACATGAAACCGCTGGGTGAGATCATCCGTCGACACGGGGTTGGGTATCATCAGTACGCTGATGATACCCAGTTGTACATCTCTGTCCCTGGTCAATCTAGTGATGCCGTGGAGGTGATGTCCCGGTGCTTGGAGGCTGTGAGGGTCTGGATGGGGACTAATCAGCTCAGACTCAACCCTGACAAGACCGAGTGGCTGTGGGTCCTGCCCCCTCGGTCTCCAGTTGATTACCCAACTTTGGTACTGGGGGGAGAGAAATTACCTCCCTCAGAACGAGTTCGCAACTTGGGGGTCCTTCTGGATCCACAGCTACAATTTGACCACCATCTTACGGCTGTGACCAGGGGGGCCTTTGCACAGGTTCGCCTGTTGCACCAGTTGCGACCTTTCCTGGACCGAGGGGCTCTACACACGGTGGCTCATGCCCTTATCACCTCCCGATTGGACTACTGCAACGCACTCTACATGGGGCTGCCCTTGAAGAGCACTCGGAGTCTTCAGCTGGTGCAAAATGCAGCCGCGCGAGTGATTATGGGTGCACCTAGGTGCGCCCATATAACATCTATCCTCCGCGAGCTGCATTGGCTGCCGGTGGTCTTCCGGGTGCAATTCAAGGTCTAGTGACAACTTTTAAAGCCCTTCATGGCTTAGGAGCGGGATACCTTCGAGACCGCCTACTGCTACCATATGCCTCCCAGCGCCCAGTTAGATCCCACAGGGAGGGCTTGCTCCGGATACCGTCGGCCAGACAATGTCGGCTGATGGGGCTGCGGGCGAGATCCTTTTCTGTGGCAGCACCGTCCCTTTGGAATATGCTCCCTGCAGAGATCAGAACCATCCCCAATATCTACGTGCTTTCCGCAAAGCTGTTAAGACCTGGCTTTGTCAGAGGGCATGGAATTGAGACCTTGTTCTTCCCTCTTGTATGTCTGGATCGTATGAATGAGTTTTGATTTTACATTGTATAGGCTACTGTTTTTTATCTTGTTGTATGCCGCCTCCAGTTCCCCGATGGGGGAAGAGAGGTGGGATACAAATTTAATAAATAATAAATAATAATAATGATCAGATAAAAGGGGGAGGAGTCCACAACTCCTTCCCCTTTTATCTGATTAAGAAATAAGCAAAGAAAAAAACTTAAAAAAGATCTACACTAAAGTATCAAACCTTTAAAAGTGACTGCAGGAGAGCTATCTTTCCAGACTTGCAAGATTGATGACAGATAAACCAAACAGAAAATAAAGAACTAGATGAGCTAATTTTACTCTATTGTTGAACTACATTAACAGAATCTTGCAAATATAAAATATAAAACTCCATCAGTCACTTTTAACAGTCAGCTAGGATAGATCAGTGATGGCTAACCTTTTCGGCACCAGATGCCCAAAGCGTGCATCCCCAAAATGCAACACACACACAAGCCCCGTGCATGCCCTGCCCCCTGCGGATGCATGTGTGACACCCCACACATGCACGCACAACACCCCATGCATGCACCCCACCCCTGCACATGCACGTGTGACCCATGTGCATCCCGCCCCCCATGCATGTCCCGCCCCCCCCATGCATGCGCAGCAGATCCGAAGAGCAGCTGGCTGGCAGAAGGTGCACGCGTGCATGTGTGGCACAGTTGAGCTGGGGCAATGGCTCGCATGTCCAGAGAGAAGGCTCTGTGTGCCACCTCTGGCATGCATGCCATATATTTGCCACCATGGGGGTAGATCCTTTTTAATTTTCTTTGCCTCTTAAGCAATTTTGGGCTCCTTTCCCTTTTATCTGATCATTCCCTAGTCAGCAACTCTTCCTCTCATCCTTCAAGGTGATTCCAATATACCCTTACAGGTGTGTACACATATACATCCATACACAAACATACTAAGTACCAGCAACTATTAAATAATCCATAGCTTTATTCAATTGGATACAGAATTCTGATGAATATTTAGTTAGAAAACATCATTGTCAAAGAATGCTAATAAACTCATCACTATGGTACATCTATGTTGGGATTCCTCACTGTTAAAAGGAAAAAATATGCTGAACTGCTACCCAAGAAAATTATTTTAATGTTTCATGTTAAGATGGATTTTTCCAAGTTATGCTGTTATACAAAAGACTGTATTCTTTATGACACAGGTTTGTGAAAGTGAATCATGCCTTAAACAAAAGTGATTGCTACAAATCTTTTAAAAGGGTGTATTAATATTCAGGGAGCTGGAAAGAACTATAAAACTGTTATAAAAATGTTGGTCTCAACAACTAATATCAGGAAGATAAAATAGAAAATGAAACATGTTATTACTTTTTCTAGAAATGGCGATTCCACAAAGTCAGTCTAATGGCAAGGTGTATAGTATACTATGAAGTTGCTAAGAATGCCAGGATAATAGCAAGCAATTCTTATGTCTGATTTCCCAAAAGTGCTTTTCCAAGAGGCAACTGGATTTTCTGGTTTTTCTTTGCAGATGTTTTAATTCTCATCCAAGAAGCTTCTTCCGCTCTGACTGAAGATGACCTGGATGACTGAGAATCTCCACAGACATTCTTATGTCTGGTATCACTCTGATTGCAGTAACCTATATGTGGATTTTTAAATTTAAAAAGCTACCAAAGTCACACTTGACTGTCATCTCACTGAATGGGGCTTAATTGATCACCTTAAGAAAACTGAAGCTGCTGAATTGCCCAATTTAAGAAGAGTGCATATATCTCAGCCGAGGGCTTTATATAGAGAATGCTTCCTCTTTGTGTGAGATTTGATGAGGGGAGACCAGAAAATTTCAAACATTGAAGATGTCACCCAGCCAGGTAATAAAATGTCTGCAAGAATACTATCAAGCTAAGAGAGCGCCAAGGACTCAACCCTTAGCTACATATATTCTATTGGTGCCAGAAAACTATGCTTCTCATTATAGCCTTATAAAACAATTTACCCCTAGAAATTCAGACAGCACTGTTTTAGACAGGCAGAATTATTTCAAAGACCATTTGATCCTTAACGTTGATAAGTTAGAATAATGGGGGATGGCATTACTTTTATTAGTTTTAAATCTGTATTTATGAAGAGTTAATAGTTGTTACTCTTGTAAGCTTAGGTCAGTCAAAAGAATTCATATGAAGTTTGTAGTATACAAACATAATAATCATAGGATTTCACATACTTTTACCAACAAAAACAATGAATGCTCAATATGTTCAGTAAAATCGTGGTAACTTACATTATTTTGGGTATTACCTCTTTAAATGGGATCTATTTAATGGGGTATAAACAAAGCTGTGATTGCACTGTAGATCACAGTACAGGATTATGGATAGTTTTAGAATGTTCATTAGACTCATTGTATTTGCTAATCTTCAATTTATTTTGTCAGAGATTAACACTGCTATTTCTTTCAAAAGAACACTGGTATATCTGATGATTTGCTATATTGATAGCACTCCTCAACAGCAGTAACATTTCAATGTAGACAAGGCACTTTCACTCCTAAGACACATCTCATCTAAGTCAGATAAAATCTAAAGAAAAAAGTTCTACATCTTGTTTCAGAATTATTTTCTGTGTGCTTCAGATCTCTAGAACTGATTTTTTTAAAAAACCAATGAACTGGAAAAAGAAACCTACTTGACTAGTGAATAAAATGTGTAAAGACATATTTTTAAATGAAATCCAAACCAATATCTAAAGCTAAATAATAATTGTTTTTACATAAGGATATCATTCCTATAGTGAAGACAAGTAATACATGGAAAAGAAAGATGCATTTCTGCCTCTAGGAAATGCTCTAATTTTCATAATAGAATTTATTTATGCATGCATGCATTTGTTATAGTTATACTCCAATGAAATCCTAAAGACTTTTAGTAGTTTTACAGAATATGTAAATCATTAAAACCCACCTAAACCCCAGGCATCATTTATCAAATTCCTTTTCATAATGTTAACATTATTTTTCTAGAAGTGTTCTGATCACTTCCTCCTAGTCTTATTTTTATTAAAGCGAACACATAGAGAATTAGGGACAGGCAGTTAACTTACTTCTCTGCCTAGTGGAAGGGTTCATTTTTATTTGCCTTTCTGTCATAATTGAAACTATATCCCAATTCAACTCTAGGAAGAGTTTGAACTTGTTGGCATTGATATGGACAGAATCCTCATTGCTATGCATACTGCCACCCCAGTTGTGTATCAGAAGCACATCCCTCCTAATTAGTTGAGGCAAAAAAGTGATGGTATATTGTTTACCCAAGAATCTATCCCTCAATAAAGTGATACTGAATAATTTTCATCCGTTTATTAGGGAAGGTAGTTTAGAAAATGACTGGTTTACAACTCCAAAATTGCTGAGGAAATACCTTATCTGAATCCTTTCAGACAAATTTCAGACAAATATATTACTGAGTCAATACTGGTCACATTTCTAAATGCTGTCTGCAAAGACCAAGATAGGGCTACATAGCTCTTTTATCCCAGCAGTTTTTGATATCACCAATCACAGTATCCTTCAGAACT
Organism: Naja naja; assembly: GCA_009733165.1. Lineage (NCBI taxonomy): Eukaryota > Metazoa > Chordata > Lepidosauria > Squamata > Elapidae > Naja > Naja naja. The sequence continues at coordinate 287,828,059 of CM019149.1, forward strand.
AGCTTAGAACTGGGAGACACGACATTGTGATGGCACCCAGAATCCATTCCAGACAATGTTGGTAGGAGAGGAGAGATCTAGCCTGAAATCCCTTTTTTATAGTGTCTCCTAGGACTCTACTCTCTTCCCATTCTTATTTTACAATTACATGAAATCACTGAATGAGGTCATCTGCTGGTATAGGGTCAGGGATCATCAATATGTTGATTATTCAATTCCATCCTGGCAGGATCAAGTGATACTGTCAATATTTTTTCTTGTAGCCTAGAAGATATGGGGAGGGGAGTTTAAATGGGGAACAAGAGACTTCAATCAGAGGAACATCAAAGTGGCTGTGGTTTCTTTGGATTCTCTCGTCAGCACATTTCTATAATATGAGTCGTATCTCAATAATAATAATTTATTATCAGTATAGATTATTATTTTATTATTATTATTAATCTCTTGTGTATATATATTTCTGTATATATATCTATATATATATGAATTGTCAATAGGACAGGTAATTATTGAATGTCCAAATCAGCCAAATTGAGAGCACCTAACAGGCCAGGATAAGAAATGAAAATGAAATTACTGGCCTTCAACAGCTGCCATGCACAGGTGGACACAGGCCTTGGTGCTAGCTGTTGTGCCGCTGGATAGTTAGGGCTGTGTGGGTTAGCCAACTAATTATTCGACAGGTGGCCTCAAATATGAAAAAGAAACGAGGGCGCAAAATTTCCCTGGGTTCCTAAAAGAGAAACCTCTACTCGGTTTAACTGCCTCACACAGCCTGGTAATGATTTGCATTCAGCGCAGCCATGTGGTCTGCAGTACCATGATGGCGCCCAGCAGTTAATTTTTGACACGCGCGATAATTCCAGCAGCAATCTCCCACCGTGTGAGGGATTCATCTCAGGCGGCTTCCCCCCTTACACAAAAGGTGGCAGGGAAGGGCGAAACAGGCACATATGCCCCCCACCCCACACAGTGTCACACAGTGTCACAAAGGGGAAGACAATATGACTCGTTAGAGCAGAAAACCCACCACACCGTTGGGAGCAAAAAACGCTGCGATCGTAGCAGCATGGCTATTGCTATGGCAAGGGTTGTAAATAGCAGTTGGGGGAGGTGTTCGAAGCCGAAGCCTCCAACCGGGACATTGAGAAATGCTTCCCGATAATGAAAAGCGAGCTCCGACGGCCTGATAGAAAAGGCAATCGTCATTAGCTCGTCCGTACTCTAGCGGCTAGAGGAGCCTTAAGAAAGAAATTTGCTATCTCCAAACCTGAAATTTAACAAAATTTTATGTATTCTCCTGTTTCGGCCAAGGAAGAAAACAAAGCACTGCCTATCCTCAACGAGGCTGAGCCAAAACTGGGGGACGCTGGGGAAGAGTCCCATGGAGGAGGAGGAGGCGTTCCACAAAATAAGCCCAGCCTATACATGAAGAGACTGAAGCACCTCCCACTACTGGATGCTCTGAACAGCTCATGGGAGAAGCACTCTTTCTCCCCATGATGGCCCGTTGCCTGGAGGCGGTGTGGGACTGGATGGGAGTGAACAGGCTCCGACTCAACCCGAACAAGACTCAGTGGCTGTGTATACTGTCATCTCAGATAATCCAGGGGATTCCAACATTATCCATAGGGGGAGAGATGTTGTCCCCTGTGGATAGGGCGCGTAACCTGGGCGTCCTCCTTGATGTACGGCTCAGTATGGAGGAGCAGGTGGGAGCCATCGCCAGGGGGACATTTGCACAGGTTCGGCTGCTACGCAAGCTCCGCCCATATCTGGACCGAGATGCGCTGCGCACGGTCACTCAGGCACTCATCACCTCTAGACTCGACTACTGCAATGCTCTCTATATGGGGCTGCCCCTGCATCTCATACGGAGACTTCAGCTGGTGCAAAATGCAGCCACGTGGGTAGTGATGGGAGCGTCCCGATTCTCCCATATTACACCCCTCCTGCACGACGTGCATTGGTTGCTGGTTGCCCTCCATGTGAGATTCAAGGTTTTGGTAACAACTTATAAAGCAATGTATGGCTTGGGTCTGGGTTACTTACAAGAACGTCTCCTTCCGCTGACAAACACCAATCGCCCTGTGCGCTCCCACAGATAGGGGCCTCCTGGGGATACCGTCAGCTAAACAGTGTAGGCTGGCGGCCCCTAGGGGTAGGGCCTTCTCTGTGGGGGAGCCCACGCTCTGGAACCAACTACCCCTTGAGTTGCGCTTGGCCCCTGATCTCCGCTCCTTCCGCCGCGACCTCAAAACATGGCTATTTTTGCAATCCGGCCTGGACTGACAGGGGATCGGGGTTTTTAATTTCATTGTTTATTTGGCATCATTTAATATCTTTTTAATTTCTTTTAACTTTTGTACTTTCTGTCTTTTATGTACGCCGCCCTGAGTCCTTCGGGAGAGAGGGCGGCTTATAAGTCCAAATAAAACAAACAAACAAAACAAAACAAACTCTTTCTGTGAAAGGAAAGAACATTCTAGAGAATGAATTTTCCACAAACACATAATTCAATTTTGCACATAGTATTTGGATTTTCAGTGGTGTGCCAAGAGCCATATCCAATAGATAAAAATTTGAATCTGATTATTTCAGATATAAAACATTTTAAACAGAAAATTTAACAACTTTATAACATTTTTTGAAAATCTGTTCTACCATGTTTTCTCATAAAACATGACCCACCCCAAAAAGAAGGCCCAGCACTGTTTTGTATGCATGCAGTAAAATTAAGCCCTGTCCCCAAAATTTGGCCCTATTTAACCGCATGTACAGCTGGTTTCTCATGTCGCTTGCATTGCGGACAATATGAGGTAAGGAGGCGAGGGGGGAAGGGCAGAGAGGGGAAACTTGCCCCATTCACCCCATGAACCTGGCCTGGCCACCGGGCCACTTCTTTCACAGCCAGAAGCAACCTACTCACCCCACACACCTTGCTTGGCCACACGGCCACTTTTTTCACGGCTGAGAGACCCATGTGCCTTGCACACCCTTGCCTGCCTGTAACAGTCACTCCAGCTACTGGAGCCATCCACCCAAAAAAGGCTGCCGTTGTCCACTCTGGCATGCCTGGCCACCAGGCTGCTTCTTTCACAGCCAAAAAGAGTGTGACGCAACCCACACACCTCGCGCACCCTTTTCTCTATCAGTGTCATTGACTGTGCGAGGCATTTCTTGTTTCATTCCTTGTTCTAGGTTCTCTTCTTCTTAGTCTGTTGCCTTCCCCTTCGTCTCTAAGGTTTTGAGGTTCAGAGTGTGAATCAGATTCTTTTTCTCTGGAGAGTTGTTCCTCTTGGCTTCTCGTACTTAAGTCGTCTCTACTTTCTTGTTCTTCCTTGGGTCCCAGGTATCATTCACAAAATTCCTGTGCTTTTTCAATTGTATCAATTTTGTATTTTTTGTCCTGCCACGAAACTAAAAGCCCCTCTGGGGTGAGCCACCTAAATGGAATACCATTTCTAATAAGCTGAGTTGATAAAAACTGGTAGCCCCTTCTCTGCTCTGTAACTCTCCTGGGTATTTGTTTCAGTGTAACGACTTCATGATCTTTATATACAAGTGGTTCATCTCTAGTCTTACTATAGAGCAGGTCTCGTGTTATCTTCCTCACAAATCGAATGTGAACCTCTCGGGTTGTCTGTGTCTCCTCGCATAATATGTATATACTCTGTAGATCTTGTCTACATCATTTTCAATTTCCAGTTTAGGTTTCTGTAAGGCCGCCGCTATCAGATTCGTCATAATTGCACGTAGATCTTCCTTTCTGTCTTCCACCACATTTTGGAACCTAAGATGAAATGATGCCTTCTCTAATTCCACGCATACCACCGAGTCCCGGAGTTCACAGTAAAGCACTTTCCAATTTTGTTCTGAATCCTCTAATTTCTTCTCCACCATCTCCGTTCTTGCCTCTACTAAATTTAATTTCTGTTCATTTTTTATCACCTTGCACACCCTTGCCTACCTGTAACAGTTACTCCAGCTACCGGTAGCCATCAACCCGAAAAAGCTGCCTTCGTCCACTCCGGCAAACCTGGCCACCAGGCCGCTTCTATTGCGGATGAAGAGTGTATGGGCGAGCAACGCACACCATGGCATCTGAAGTACCTTTTTTTGAGTGTTTATGTTTGTCCTGACCCACCTGGCCCAGTGCAGCAAGGAAGACCTTTTGCAAAAAAAGGTCCCTATTGTAGATGGTTATACGATAGCCCTGGGTCAAGTGATCACATTTTGCGATGATCGTTACACCGGTTGAATCACACCACTGCATGCAACCCTAGTAGATTTTAATTGTGGAAAGAACTAATTGCAGAAAGCCTTGCAATGTTATCACAAATGAACTTTATGTTATTTACCCTAATTTAGTAGATTACTGAGTTCACATGTTTGTTCAGCAAGGCGAAATGCAGCTTAATATAGTTACTAAAGAATGAAGTTTTGCAGGCACAAGTAGAAGCATCATGGCTAGGTAAAGAATTCTGGGAGTTGGTATTATAATCTTACAACAGATAATGCTGATCCTCCTGGTAATGCTTCTTGCCTGGATTCTTGCCTTGAAAGGCTAGCATATGCCTATCCTGCCAGATTAGATTGGACAGTAGAAATAATTGAGGAAATGTGGTCCCTGAAGTAACCCAGTCCCAAGCCTTAAGGAACTTCAAAGATGACAACCAGCACTTTGAATTTACTTTGAATTAGTTTAAACTTCTAAAATCAGATTAAGTGCCTTCTATTCTATTCTGCCAGTGTATCATCTTCATTTTTTTTAATTGGTAACTTCTTCAGTAGGGTGAGAATGCTATTGCTATAACATATCTTTAATTCCAACTATGTATTTCATAAGATTCTAAGCAACCAACTGATTGGTTAGCTGATTGACAAGATAATTAAGTTAAAAACCCAGCTAATATAAAAACTCCTCAAAGCACTCTCAACAATGTTTCTTCTTTTAAAGGGGCGTTGGTCCTACCTGAACGCTTCTTCTTGAGGAGCTGAAGGGAGAATCCAGGATGGGTAGTCTCTAGTCTCCTAGCTCTGCAGACCGAGTTGAAAAACTGAGGACACACCCCCTGGTAATGGTCCCCAGTTCTGAACGACGTTGAAGCAAATTCAGCTGCTCCTTGTCCTCAAACTGATAGCTTATTTAATACTGCGAAAAAAGGACATTTCCTCCCTACTCCGACCTGACAGAACACAGGGTGGGATTGGATTCTCCCTTCGGCTCCCCAAGAAGAAGCGTTCAGGTAGGACCAATGCCCCTTCTCCACTGAGCTGAAGGGAGAATCCAGGATGGGACATAACAAAGCTGGCTGATGGCTGTTCTACGGGTGGGATCTGGATTGGTCGGAGGTCCCCACTTCAACATGAACACCCTGCAGGACTCGTCTTCCAAAGGACGCCTCTGCTGAGGCAAAGGAGTCAATTTTGTAATGTCTTATGAATGGGGTCACAGATGACCAAGTCACAGCTCTACAAATGTCTAGAACCGATGCCTGCGTTGCCCAGGCTGCTGTGGTCGCTGCACTTCTGGTTGAGTGTGCAGTGATTCTCCTGGGTACAGGAAGCATCTGTAACTCATAGGCCTTCGCAATGCAGGCTCTGAGCCAGCGACCCACAGTGGAAGGTGTCACCCTGCGCCCCAAAGTTGACGGCTAAAAGGAAATGAACAGGGCCTCAGTCCTCCGAAGAGAAGAGGTTCTTTTAATGTAAATATGGAGGGCCCTCCTAACGTCCAAGGTGTGCCATTTTCACTCCAGTGCATGGGTATGCTCTGGACAGAAGTTAGGCAAAATCAAGTCCTGAGAACGATGGAATAAGGAGTTCACCTTGGGCAGAAAGGTAGGGTCCAACCACAGAACCACCCTGTCTGCATGGAATACACACAGATCCTTCCTGGTGGATAAGGCCGCCAACTCCAAGATACGCCAGGCCAAGGTAATGGCCACTAAGAATGCCACCTTGCACGTGAGTAGGCGAAGGCTGACTTTATGCAAGGGTTCAAATGGGGAAGAAGTCAGCGCCTGCAGGACCTTAGGTAAATCCCAGGTGGGGTAGCGGTGGACCACCAGTGGCCTCAAATTTGTGGCTCCCCTAAGGAAGGCTTTCACCCTAGGGTATTGGGCCAGAGTAGTAGAGTCCTTGACCGAAATCACTGAGGCCACGGCCGCCACCTGTCTGTTCAAGGTATTGGGGGCGAGACCTCTGTCCAACCCATCCTGCAGGAACTCTAACACACTGGCAAGAGAAACAACAGTGGGGTCCAATTGGTGACTAGTGCACCAACTGCAGAAAATCTTCCATGTTGCATTATATATCCTGGTCGTGGAAGGTCTTCTGGCTGCCTGGATAGTTTGAATGACCCTACTGGAAAACTTCTCCCATTTTAGGACCCCCCACTCAAGCGCCAGACGGTCAACTGAAACCAGGCTGGATCTGGGTGCTCTATCGGGCCCTGGCTGAGGGAGATCTTGTGCAAGGGTATTCTCCAGGGTCTGGCGACAGACAGGCTTGCCAGGTCGGCGAACCAAGGGCGCCTGGGCCAGTAAGGGGCTACCAACAGAACTTCTGCCCTCTCTATCAGTACCTTCCTGATTGCCCACGGAATCACAAGAAGGGGGGACGGCATACAATAGACCCTGGGGCCACCTGCATCGGACAGCGTTGGCCCCTTCCGCTCCCTGTGCAGGGAATCATGCAAAGAACCTTGGGAGTTGTGAGTTCTCTGGCGATGTAAAGAGATCCAGAATCTGACGGCCGAAGCGTTCCATCATCTCCTGGAACAGACTGGGATGCAGTCGCCATTCCGACTGGTTGACCGTGGCTCTGCTCAACCAGTCTGCCTGCACGTTGGACACTCCCGAGATATGTTCTGCTCGTAGGGACAACAGGTGCCTCTCCACCCACCTGCACAATTGAGTCGCCTCCTGCATTAGAGATCTGGAGCAGGTGCCCCCCTGCCAGTTTATGTGGGCCTTGGTAGCCACATTGTCCGTGAGGAAAAGAACATGTCTCCCCACCACCTCCTGCCTTAGATCCTTGAGCACTAAGTGGGCAGCCCTGAGCTCTAGCCAATTTATATTGTGGGAGAGTTCCTCTCGTGACCACCTCACCTGAGCTGGACTCCCAAGTGGGCCCCCCAACCATACAGACTGGCGTCGGTGGTGATGGTAATCCTCTGGGGCTCCCTGTACAGGCATCCCTGATCCATGGCTTGGGACTGCCACCAATGGAGAGAACAAAGAACAGACAAGGGGACGCGAACCCTCCTTGGGGAGTCGCCCCTTCCCACCCTCTGCAAAGGGAGTAGGAACCACTGTAGGGTTTGGGAATGGAAGCGGGCCCACGGGACGATCCCGATACACGATATCATCTTGCCGAGAAGTTGAGACAGCAAGATGATAGGCGCCTCTCTGGAAGACAGGATCAGCGATGTGACTTCCCTGATACTGTCTCGATGCTCCTGTGAGAAAAAAACCTGGCCGGTCAAGGTGTCTATGATAGCCCCCAAATGCAAGAGACGAGTCAATGAAACTAGGTGGCATTTGTCCAGATTTATCGAGAACCTGTGTTCTCGAAGAATCCTGATCATCGACATCAGGTCCCTCTCACCTGGGGTCGGGAAGAGGATGCTATCAGGATGTCATCCAAATAGCATTGGATCCTTATGGGTAAGGATCTGAGGTATGCCGCTATAGCTGCTACGAGCTTGGTAAAAGTCCGTGGGGCTGATGACAGGCCGAACGGGAGAGCCCTGTATCGAAAATGGCGGCTGCCATAGCAAAACCTCAGGAACTGACGGTGGTTGGGGTGTATGGGCACATGGAGGTAGGCCTCTATCAAGTCTACCAAGGCCAAAAAATCTCCCTCCCGCAGACCCTCTAGAATGGAGTGGGAGTGCATCTTGAACCTTCGGTAGATTAGATGTCTGTTGAGCCCTTTCAGGTTGAGGATTGCTCGCCACCCCCCCTCCAAGGCCTTTGGAATCACAAACAACACTGAGTAAAACCCCTGTCTCTCCTGGTCTGCCGGAACCGGCTGGATGGCCTTTATGTCCAGCAGATGGCAGATTGCTGATTCCATAAGATCCCTCCTTGAGGGGTCCCTGGAGACGGGGCAGCACACAAAGGCTCTGGGGGGGGGAAGGAAAGAAACTCCAGAGAGAGACCCGACCGTAAAGTTGACAAGATCCAAGCGTCCGTCGTGGTCTGTTCCCACCTCTGCCAGAACAGTCCCAGACGGCCCCCTATGGGAGATGAGGCTCAGGCATCACTTGTTGCGCCTAAAGGGCCTGTTGGAACCCCTAAAGGACCTTCTGCTCTCTTGCCTCTCACACCCTCTGGCAGCAAAGGCCTGTCTACCGGCCTGAGACTAGGATCTCTGGAAGAAGGGCCTACTTTGATGGGGAAAGCCTGCCCCGGCTTCCCCGTTTAAAGGAGGGCTTTCTGTAGTAGGGAGGAGAGCTGTAATCAAAGCGCCTCCCCTGGGAGGGCAAGACCTTTTGCTTGTCCCTGGTTTCCATCAAAAAGGGATCCAGGGCCTCCCCAAAAAGCCTCTCTCCCTTAAAGGGAGCCGACGCCAGCTTCCATTTAGTTCTGGCGTCCATGTGCCAATTTCTTAGCCAGAGGAGCCTACATGATGTTATGGAAGAGGCCATGGCTCTGGAAGAAAATTTGGCTGATGTGAGGGTGGCATCAGCAGTCAATTGGGCTGCAGCAATAATCTTATTCAGGTCCTGATGCACCCTGAGGTCCTCAGGAGGGATTCTGCCCTGTAGCTGCCTCAGCCACCGCAAGGAGGCCCGAGTAAAAAAAGAGGCGGTCGTTGACGCTCTGGTGGCCCAGGCGTCTGCTTGATGAGCTCTCCGGAGTGCCATCTTCTCCTTCCAGTCCTCCATCTTTAAAACGTCCTCCGCATCAGGTGGGATGATAGATGAGGAAGCTAGGGCTACCACTGGGCCATCTACCTTTGGCACTTCAATAATATCCAAAAGGTCCTTGTCCACATTAAATAAGGTAGACTCAGACCCGCTGGGACAGACCCCACTGCTTTTTAATTAGATTCAAAAATATCTGGGGCACAGGTACAGCATCCACCACATATGCTTTCTCAGTGAACAGGTAATCTTCCTGCTCCTTTCCCTCTGTGGGAAGGTCCCGAGCTACCATGTCCTTTGTAAGATGAGCCGTGCTCTTAGCCTTAACTAGCAGAGTCTTGAAGAGAGCCGGCTGGAAAAGGCCCTTAAAGGAGGGGGGAGCTGCTACCTCCGACTCCTCAACCGAAAAAACCCTTTCCGGAAGGAGGTCCCTCTCAGAGCCATAAAATTGGCTTCTTTCTGAAGGTGAAGCCGAGCACTCTCTGAAGTAGATCGGCTGCTCTGCAGAAGCCTGCTCCTGCCCCTGGAGGACGCCTCTATTAGTGTCCAAATAAGACAGCTGGCACAGCTGGTTGACCTCTGCCTGCAATTCCTGTCTTATTGTTTGGGAGATCCAGGCTCTCATGAAGGACGGCATTTCTTGCATTTGGGTCTCCTCAGGGCGTAAGCCAGCTGCTGTGGTGTAAAGGTGGCTGCAGGCACAGGTCTGGCTCCACTGGAGACTTGGCTTGTAGGTGCCGCCATCAGGTTCCCCTGAGGTGGCTCAGAAAAATTGTGAGAGGTCTCTGCTCTGATTTGAAGGTTTCCCTGCAAATCCTGAGTACTTGAGCCACCAGGAGACCAGGTAGTCAAATACTGCCTATCTGCCAGTTGGTCTAGCTGCCTGTCATCCTGTGGAGGCAGAGGAAAGGTGGCCCTGTTTTCAGCCAACCTGGAGTCTCTCACTGCCTTGTCAAACTGTTTATCTATGGCTTTTTGTCTACACCTGGCCTGCCTGTTCTCAGCCCTAGAGGATCTTTTAGGGGCTAGAGCCCTAGCTCTAATCCTAGCCGCTGCCTCCAATCCAGCAGACCTGGGCTTAGGTGATGCTTTTACAGCCTTCTCTCTACCCTGCTGAGGAACTGACAATTCTTGGTCAGCTCCTCTGGTGGCCATTTTGAGCCTGCCAAAAATAACTGTCACTTGACAGGGGGAGAGAAAGGGAAAAAGTAGAAAAAAGAAAGAAAAAATTATCAGCAAAAAAACACCGTCTGCTACAGCCACAGTAGCCGTCCACCACTTCAGGAGGCTAGCGCGACCCAAAGTGGTGAGCTCAGCCCAGCTCCGCAATTCAAAGGCCGAGTCAGAGAAAAAAAGGGAGAAAAACGGCTGACTCTTTGAACTGCAGCAAGCCCTGACAGGTCAGAGGCTTGCGAGCCTAGCGCTGCCTGCACTGCAATTATCTGGCAGACTTAAGCGTCTCACAGCTGCCACAGTGCTGTGGGGACTGGATAGGGGGGTCAGGATTTAATCCCAATGGCCAGAACCCCCCAAAGGGATAATCCTGGAGACGAACTGCAAGATTGTCCCAAATCGTTAGAAAAGGCCGGCGCTGCCGAAAAGGGGACAGAAGCGCTTAGCAGCAGTTGCGGCTAGCCCAAATCAAGGGAAAGTGGATTGGGAGAAGGCTAGTTGAATAAGACGCCGACTCCCGCCCCCAGCGGGAGTCTCAGGGTCACCTCCACCCAAATTCTAACCAGAAAAGGAAAAAACCAGTCCACTACCAAAGAAAGTTTAAAAAATAAAATAAGCAAAAAAACGTGAACTGGGAAAAAAGGCGCGAAAAAATGAAAGTGCTAAACCGGCAAGCCGGCTAGCTGTCAAATCTGATCTAAGCCTCTCTAAGACAAAAAGCTTAATCCAGGGGGTGAAAATTCTTCTACAATCTTAACTATTCAGAGCCCTCAAAGGGTGGTCTGAACACGCTGTGACCAAGTGAAGAACTGAGGACCGTTACCAGGGGCTGTGTCCTCAGTTTTTCAACTCAGTCTGCAGAACTAGGACACTAGAGACTACCCATCCTGGATTCTCCCTTCGGCTCAGTGGAGAATGGACTGAGGAATCAAAAGTGTTGCCATACAGTTCAGTCACAGGCCTTGTACACTTTCAGCATTTTTTAATGATGTCTTAGATGAGGAGGTAGAGGGAAGGTTATCAAATTTGGGATATAGAAAGCCAGATAGGGTAGCTAATAGTGTACAAGATAAAATAACATTGTGGAGTTTGCTTGAGGATATTTCATTACCAAACTAAATAATATCAGTGCACATATGGGTTTGCTCCCTCTTTATACACAGTAGCTAGCTCTGCTACTTTTGGTGGAGTGTGGCTTTCTCTTTGGTAGTTCCTTGATTGTCCTTGGTAGATCCTGGACAGAAACAAAACTCATAATTATCTTGTTAGTTTAGAGAAATTAAGTATCTGAAAGTTACCTGGCTAATCAGGAATGGACTGGGGGAGTGAGAAGAATATGCATAAGGACTATTTTCAAAAAGTTTTTGTTCATTTCTGGTTGAATGTTTGTGCTTTCTTCCTCTGAGACTAGCTAAACATTGACTTGCATTTTCCTGACAACATGCAGTAGTTATTTGCCTCTGCCTTCTTTTGAGATTACTTTTAAAACATATTTCCGCATACTAAGTACTTCTTGCTGATCTGCCATCAAAGTACTAATCAAATGCAATCCTGCAACAGCTTTTTAAGATACATGCTGCCACCTAATTGAATTGATTGAATGCTAAAATGATTTTAAAATTTTCATAGGAATAAAGCCTATAAATTGGGTAAGCCCCCATCATTGTGGTCTTTTTCTGATATGACTTATGTGGTTTTGAGTTCAATGCCCTAGGGTACCATTGTGTTATTAATTGTGTGATTGTTGTTATTCTGTTGTTGTTTCTTTGGTTTTAATTTTGTGTTCACTGTCTAAAGTTGAAAATAAAAGACAAGCAGCTTCATACATCAATACAGTATTTTTTAAAAATTAAGTATTCATTATACTATGTTATAATATAGATTTCTTGGTTTCACTTTACATGGTGTATGAACCCAGTCACATAAATTAGTAAACCATGGTATAGTTTTTAATTTATAAATGAAACAAGCCACCATGTGTTGTTCTACTATAATGAAACATGATTTAATGTGTATTCAACCAATGCCAACTCAAACTATGGTTAAAATTTCAGCCTTTTGGAGGTATGCAAAGTTTAACAATCCAGGAGTGCAACATCCCAGAGAATTCCAGAATGATCTTCTCTCCCTTCTAAACATGTCAAGCCACCTCTTTATCATGATATTTGATGGGACTAGAAGTAATCTGAAGCAAGCAATATGATTTGCCTGCAAACAGGAACTGGTGAGACCACAAAACAGGAAAGGAATAGAAAATGAAGAAGCTAAAATCTCTGGGGATTTTAGAATTCAAAGATACAAATACCTTCCACATAAATCACCTGTGACAGTCCCACACTGGTGCTACCAAAAAATCTTGGACTACACTTAGAAAATCTGAATACTCATATATACTACACCAATACATTACAAGATTCTACCAGCTGAAGAACTGGCAACTGTGATTTCATAGTTTTGTGTGCATAACAATGGAAACCCGCTTGATGTACAGGAGGATTTGTGATGCTCTGTTGAGGTTGAGAGATATGCTGGTAGTAGTGTATTCTATCAGAAGTGTCACCCAGGCCAAACAGATCTTAGCAGAAGAGTTAAACTAAGTGAATCCATCAGCCCATTTAATATAATGAAAAAACAAAAAAAGAATCCTAAAGTAAATTGGTCATCACCTCGTCAACAAGAATCACATTACATGTTAGAGCTCTTAGGCTTCTTCTGACAGCAAGTGGGCAGTAGAACTTAGGATGGTTGGTGCTTACAAGGACTAAAATAAATCTATCCAATAGACTGATCAGTTTGCTTATAATACAACAGTGGTGGTTATATAACAATTGGGTATCAAAATTAGAAAAACAAAAGCAAAATCATTTTTAATCCCAAAGTAGATGATTAGGCTAAAAAAAACCTGTAATAAAAATGCTGGATGGCTAAAAGTATCTGAAGCTGAATTTAGTAAAAATCAAATGGAAGAATTAATAATAACAGCAGAGATTGTAAAAAAAACTGAAAGGGGTTAAAACTGGATATCTGCTGGAAATGATCAACTGCATGATGAACAGCTTAATGAATGCATACTGTAGAGAAATCAGCAACTGGTTAGTAATGATGAAAAGAACAAAATCAGAAAACTACAGGCCAATAACATGCTTGCCTACAATGTTTAATATACTCACAGGAATAATAGCAGAAAACATCCAAGACTATTTAGAAGAAAGTAACATCATTCCAGTAGAACAGAAAGAAAATAAAAGAAAAAAAGAGGTACACAAGATCAACTTCTGATTGATAGATTAAACAATGATTATTAATATGATTAAGATTATACCTAATATATTATATTTTCATTAGAAAGTATGCTAAGAGGGAGAAATAGGTATAATCCTGATTATTATTGTAAGATTAGAGAATTATTATCAATGTAACCAATACTGTAAATTTTGATTGTAACAGCACAGAGACTTTGTACCCAGATGACACACTGTTCAATGGAAGATGATATCTTTAAGTTTTAAAAAACCTAATAAAAAAAGAATTACAAAATCCAAAAAAACAATTTATATAGGGTCTAGATTGATTATACAAAGGCATTTGATTCATTACCACATACTTGGGTCATCAAATGTTTGGAAAGAACTAGTGTTAAAAAAAGCATTAAAATGTTTATAGAAAAAAATAAGTGGAAGGCAGAATTAGTGGTTGGAAATGAAAAATATGGGCTTGTCAACATTAAAGACATCTTTCAGAGTGACTCATTATCACCCTTATTATTTTCCTAAGAACAGTCCTGCAGGTATGACTCTGGTTCTGCCATGGCAAACAGGGATCAAGTCACCCCAAATACCACTGCTGATCAACTATCTTACTGTTACAAAAATTGCTTATTATCAGAATAGGAACTACAATGACCCTAGGATAAAAAAGCTATGTTATATAGTTTTTAGGTATCATTTTGGGAGAAAATAAAAAATTCCACTTAATAACTTACCTTGACTTAAACATTTTATTCATTATTCTACAAAAATCTGATAATTTTTCTACAAATTTCCTTCAATTCTTTGAGATAATACAAAAAGGACTCAGAGAAAAACACTGGGAGAGAGAGAGCTTAGCAAGCCACACCAAATCTGAAATGGAAAATGTCACTATAGTATTTCATTTTTGCCCCCACAGTTTCTTCAGATAGAACAATTTTACAAATAACTTAAAAGCAAGTAAATATACCATTTAGCAAATAAATAACAGAGTAATATGACTAAACTATTTTAATTAATTAAACTTACAAATGTAATGTTTAGGTTTAGTATAATGTTGATGACTACCTTCAAAACTTTAAATAAAGATGAGATTAGGATATCTGAAAATTTGCCATGCCTGAACAAATCGCCCAGATTCTTGAACAGGAAATACTGCTTTGCCTAATAACCACAAATAAGATCAAACAGGATGATATTTAAAAAACATATTTTTGCAGGACCCCATCTTTACGAAATACCAGTCAATTTAAAAGGAGCCTAAATACCTTGAGGTCTCAGTCCATTTTTTAAATGAATCATTCTAGCATTTGCTTTTAAAGATTTATTTATTGATTGATTGATTGATTGACTTGTATGCCCCATCCCGAAGACTCGGGGTGGCTCACAACTAAAAACAGCAACAACAATAAATAGTTAAGAAAAAATTAAACTAACAAGCCCCAAGAGAATACAAATACAAAATACAAAGAGTAAAACCACCCCACCCAAGAGGGTCACAACCCGGATTGGTCAAACAACCAGGTCTGCAAATCATGATGGAAGGTGCGGAGGTCAGGGGCCAGGCGGAGCTCCAAGGGAAGTTGGTTCCAGAGGTCAGGGGCCACGATAGAATAGGCTCGTCATCGGGGGACCGCCAGCCGGCATTGGCCGGCCGACGGGACCCCGAGGAGTCCTTGCCTATGTGCTCGCACAGGGCGGTTAGTATTCGATGACGGCAGGAGTCGCTCCCTTAAATATTGAGGACCCATGTCATGTAGGACTTTGTATGTTAAAACTAAAACCTTGAATCTCACCCGGAGTGCAACCGGAGGAGGGGGGTAACATGGAAGAATCGGGAAACTCCCATCACCACCCGCGCCGCCGCATTCTGCACCAGCTGCAATCTCCAGATGGTATGCAAGGGCAGTCCTAAATAGAGAGCGTTGCAGTAGTCGAGTCTGGAGGTAACAAGGGCGTGAGTTACCGTGCGCAGGGCGTCCCGGTCCAGGAAAGGGCGTAGTTGGCGAACTAGGCGGAGCTGGGCAAAGGCCCCCCTGGCGACGGCCCCCACCTGCCCCTCCAACCAGAGCCGTACATCCAGGAGGACCACCAGATTCCACGCCCTATCCACAGGGGTAACACCACTCCCCTATGGCCAAAGATGGACATTCCTGACTGGGTCGAGACGCCAGTATGCACAGCCACTCAGTCTTGGCCGGGTTGAGACGAAGCATGTTTCCGTTCATCCACATCCGCACCGCATCCAAACACTGGGTCATCAGGGAGAGGGCATCACCGATCTGGTTCGGGGTGGAGATGTACAGCTGGGTGTCATCTGCGTACTGATGGAAACTCACCCCAAAACCCTGGATGATCTCACCCAGCGGCTTCATATAGATGTTAAATAGCAGGGGGGGAGAGAACCAAACCCTGAGGGACCCCACAAGAGAGCACCCTCGAGGACAACCTCTGTCCCCCGGCCAATACCGACTGCGACCGAGAGGTAGGAGGTGAACCACTGAAGTACAGTGCCCCCCATACCCAGGCGTCGCAGAAGGATACCATGGTCGATGGTATCAAAAGCCACTGAGAGGTCTAATAGGACCAAGACAGAGGAAAAACCCCTGTCCCGAGCCCTCCAGAGATCATCCATCAGTGCGACCAATGCCATCTCCGTGCTGAAACCAGGTCGGAAGCCCGATTGATATGGATCCAGGTAGTCCGCTTCATCCAGGAAAAGTGGAAACTGCCGAGCCACCATACTCTCAACAACCTTCGCTAAAAAGCGAAGGTTGGAGACTGGACGAAAGTTATCTAACACGGTCGGGTCCAGGGCAGGCTTCTTCAGGAGGGGTCTCACCACCACCTCCTTCAAGGCGGAAGGAAAAACACCCTCCCTTAACGAAGCATTGACAACTGCCCGGAGCCAACCGCAGGTGACCTCCCTGGCGGCATAAGCCAGCCAGGACGGGCACGGGTCCAACAAACATGTGGTGGAACTCAGGCGCCGCATGATCCCGTCCACTTCATCCTCGGAAACAGGATCGAACTCATCCCAGATCACACTGGCCAGACTGCCTGTATCCTGTTCCTCAGACCACTGCAAATCAGAGAACCCGCCCCGAATTTGAGCAATCTTATCCGACAGATATTAACCAAACTCCTCAGCCCTTTCCAAGAGTCCGCCTCCCTAAACAAAGGAGAGAACGGGTAACCGGCTGGGCGGTTATCTGCGGACGCTATGAGAGCGGAGAGATAAGACCTTCTCGCCGCACTCATAGCTATCAGGTAAGTCCTAATATGGGCTCTTAGCTGGGCTCGATCGGCCTGGGAGCGGGTAGACCTCCACCTGCTCTCTAAGCCCCTCCGACGGCGTTTCATCTCCTGGAGCTCCTCCGAATACCAAGGAGCTATCCGGGATCCACGACGTGTGAGGGGTCGCATGGGGACAACCCTGTCGAGGGCATCCGGCGCCTGTTGCCAAGCGGCCGCCAGATCCTCAACAGAGCTGTGGGCAAGGGAAGAGGAAAGAGACCCCAGTTCCACCTGGAACCGCTCCGGGTCCATAAGGCGCCTGGGGCGGAACCATCTAGGCGGCTCCTCATCCCAGCAGTGAGGGGCGGCCTGTTGGAAGACCAGCCGTAGGAGATAGTGATCAGACCATGGAACGGGCAAAGCCATAACAGTGGTCTGCCCTCTGTCACTACGCCACTGCTCAGAGACAAAAACTAGGTCAAGAGTGTTTCCCCACTCATGAGTCAGGCCCTGAATTAATTGGGTCAGGCCCATGGCTTCCATAGAAGCCATGAATTCCTGGGCCAAACCCGACGTACCCCCCAGGGAGGGCAGATTGAAGTCCCCCAGGACTATAAGACCCGGGAACTCCACCACCACCCCCGAGAGGACGTCAAGGAGCCCAGGCAGGGCTGCTGTCACACAGCTGGGTGAAAGGTATGTGGGCAGCAAGCCCACCCGACCATTGGGCCCCCACCTCAAGAGGAGGGGCTCACTCCCGCCTATCTCTGGGACAGTGACCTCCCTTGGAAACAGAGTTTCCCGGATAACCACGGCCCCCCCCCCACCCCTGCCCTGGGTCCGCGGCTGGTGCACGGCCCGAAAACCTGGAAGGCACAGATCTACCAGAGGGACACCGCCCTCTGGACCCAACCAGGTCTCGGTAATACAAGCCAGGTCCGCAGCCTCCTCCTCAATGACCTCACGGAGGAGGGTGGACTTATTAGCCACGGACCTGGCATTAAAATACACCAGCCTAAGCCCAGGGGTCCCAATTCCCATGCCCCCTTGGGAGGAGGACATAGGGTCGGAGAGAGCGACCGCACAAAGATGGCGGGTGCGTGCTCCCAACACATGATATGGCCCTATGCCTCGCCATCTCCTGCTTCTATTTTATTTGACAATATTTTACATTCTACTTTTTAATAATTTTATTATGGTCACTGTCTTGAAGAAGCTTCACTTTAAAATGTGATAGAAAAATACAAGTCACTATTTCTATATTTGTATAAAATAGCTAGTACATAACTGCTTTTGGTAAAATAGGTGTTGGCTTTCCTGAAAGCAGTTTCTCAGTATGCCTTGAATTAATCCACACATATTGGTTGAATCTGCCTTTCTGCCCAGAGACTGAGTCATCAATCTTTGCCAGGGTGGGAGTGGATTATCCCAAGGCATGCTAAGAAACTTCATTCAGGTAAGCCAACCCCTATTCTCCAGCATGCCTTTGGGATAATCCACACATATGTGACATACCAAAGCTGGCAGTCCCTATGGGCGGGAAGAAGTCTGGACCTATGCAATCCCATCTGTATGCACTCGCTGTAGTACTCTTATTCCAAAGGCCGCCTCAGCTGAGGCGTATGTGTCCAGTCTGTAGTGCTTTACAAATGGAGACGGGGAGGACCATGTATTCACCCTGCAGACATCCTCAAGTGAGGCCTGCGTCGCACAGGCAGCTGTGGTAGCTGCACTTCTGGTCGAGTGAGCTGTTACCCATCTGGGTGTTGGAAGAGTCTGGGTCTTGTAGACCTTGGCTATACAAGCCCTGATCCAGCAGCTTATAGTTGAAGAGGAGACCTTAGTGCCCATTGAAGATGGCTGAAACGAGACGAACAGGGCCTCGGTTTTATGAAACATTGATGTACATTTGATATACCTGTGAAGATCCCTCCGAACATCCAATTTGTGCCATCTGTGCTCTCTGTCGTGTGAAGGAGCAGGGCAAAAGTCAGTAAGAACGACTTCCTGAGCCCTGTGGAAACAAGAATTTACCTTTGGGATGAAGGAGGGGTCGAGGCGCAGGACAACCCTGTTGTTGTGGAATGTACAGAGGTCTTCCCTGATGGAAAGAGCTGCCAATTCTGATATGCACCGGGCCAATGTGATGGCCACTAAGAAGGCGACTTTGAGCATTAAGAACTGCATGCTTATAGACTGAAGAGGTTCAAACGGGTCCTGAGTAAGGGCTTGTAATACTGTCAACAGGTTCCAAGAAGGATATCTGTGGAATGTTGGAAGTTAAGATTGATAGCTCCTTTAAGGAAGGAGTGGACAACTGGCTGATGAGCTAAGGAATTCCTCTTCCCGTAGTGCAACACGGTGGATAGGGCTGCTCCCTGCCTGCATAGCGTACTAGGAGAGAACCCTTTGTCGAGTCCTGTTTATAGAAAGTCCAGGATCTGTGGCACTGAATCCACAGTCAGGTCTGTGCCCTTCTTGTAAAGAAAGGGCATCTCAGGTAAGTCTACCAATGCCCATTTTCCTCCACGCTGCTATGAAAGTCCAGGAGAGGGACATACCAAAGCCCGCATGTCCAAGGGAGGGTCTATGTCTGGTCCCCTCAGTCTGACACTGGAAGAACCTTCTGAAGCACTCTCCTGCCAAATGCTGCTTCTGCAGAGGCAAAGGAGTCCAGTTGATAATGCTGGATAAATGGAAAAGGTGACACCCAGGTCGCTGCCCTGCAGATCTCCTCAATGGATGCCTGAGTAGCCCAGGCAGCCGACTTGGCTACACTCCTAGTAGAGTAGGCTGTAAGCTTCTTGGGGACTGGGAGAGATAAAGTCTCATAAGCTGTGGAAATACAAGCCCTGATCCATCTGCCCATCATGGAGGCGGAAGCCTTACTCCCTAAGGAAGCTGGTTGGAAGGACACAAACATTGCTTCCATCTTGTGAAAAGTTGCAGTTTGTTTAACATATATATGGAGAGATCTCTGCACATCCAGTGTATGCCACTTGTGTTCCAACTCATGTCGAGGCTTAGGGCAGAAGTCTGGTAGGACTAGTTCTTGTGCCCTGTGGAACCAAGAACTGATCTTCAGAATAAAGGTGGGGTCTAAGCATAGCACCACTCTGTTCTCGTGAAAGATGCATAAGTCTTGTCTCACAGAGAGAGCTGCCAATTCTGACACCCTCCTAGCT
Organism: Naja naja; assembly: GCA_009733165.1. Classification (NCBI taxonomy): domain Eukaryota; kingdom Metazoa; phylum Chordata; class Lepidosauria; order Squamata; family Elapidae; genus Naja; species Naja naja. Next base: position 287,847,780 of record CM019149.1, read on the forward strand.
GACGTGATAGCCACCAGGAAGGATACTTTGAGTGTCAAGAAGCGGAGACCCACCGACCTTAGAGGCTCAAATGGGGATCCCGTCAGGACTTGAAGTACTTTTGAGAGATCTCAAGTGGGAAATCTATGGACTACAGGGGGATGCAGGTCTGGGGCTCCCCTCAAAAACCTACGTATGGGTGGTGGGACAGAGACTCATAATTATCTCACTACAACACAGAGGATAAGGCTGCAACTTGTCTGCAGAGTTTATTTGGTGAGAGCCCCTTATCTAAACCTTCCTGTAGGAACACCAACACATCAGTGACAGTGGCTGATGAAGGCTCCCTGGCCGACTTAGAGCACCAACTGCAAAAAGCTCTCCAGGTGGCATCATAGATGCAATTGGTGGATGGCTTACGTGATGCCTGGATGTTCTTATGAACTTATCAGGTAAGTTTGTCTCTTTCAATGATTTCCACTCAAGCATCATGCAGCCAACTTGAACCACTAAGGTTCTGGATGTAGCAAGACCCCTTGGCTGAGGGAAATCCTGCCTGGCGGATTCTCCACAGTCGAACGATTGACAAGTTCACCAGGTCAGCGAACCAGGGCCATGTGGGCCAATGAGGAGCCAGGAGCACCAGCTCCACCTTCTCCTCCAACATCTTCCAAAGAACAGGTGGAATTAGAGGAAAAGGGGGGAAGGCATAGAGGAGACCTGGAGGCCATCTGCTCCGAAGTGCATTGGTCCCCTCCGCTCCCTAGGTAGGGAACCTGGTGAAGAATCTTTCTACCTGTGCATTCTGGGGTGTTACGAATAGGTCGACTACTGAGGGACCAAACCTCTTGGACAGTTCCTGGAATAGGGATGAAGGCATCACTCCAAGTGGTCAACCCTGGCTCGACTCAGTCAGTCGGCCTGTATGTTGTCAACCCCGAGATATGGTCTGCTCTGAGAGACAGAAGATGCCTCTCCCCACAGTCCCAGACGTTCAACCTCCTGCATCAAGGATTTGGACTGGGTCCCCTTATGTCTGTTGACATGGGCCTTGGTGGCCACATTGTCCGTCCATGATCAACACGTGGGACCCTGTCACCCTGTCCAAGAAATGTCTCAAAGTCAGAAAGATAGCCTTAAGTTCCAGCCAATTTATGGGGCGAGACTTGTCTGCCTGGGACCAACAACCCTGAGCTATCTCGCTTTGCAGATGCGCTCCCCCCACAGCCATAAAGGCTGACATCTGTCGTGATTGTGAGTCTTTCTGGCTCCTTGAAAAAATGCCCCTTCCTGATGGCCTGGGACTGCCATCAGTAAGACTGGTGGAGGAACTTGAACTCTGATGGATGAGTGGCTGGTTCCCGCCCATTGAAATGGCAACAGGAACCATTGCAGATTCCAGGCATAGAGGTGGGCCCACAGAACAATGCCTATACAGAAAATCATCTTTCCTAGGAGTGGGATTGCAGACAGTGGAACTGTGTGCTGTTGTCGTATCCGGTGAAAAGAAAACCTTGCAGGAGATTGTATCGATCGCCCTCCATGCCCCCAAACCCGAGGCCTTTGGGATCATGAAGAGCTGGGAGTATAGCTTATAGATGGATCCACTGGGCAAAGGCTAGCAGCTGTAGGTGTAAAGGTGGCCTTCGTCCTCTGCCTATGGCCACATTGGGGTCAATTACCCTGAGGATTGGGTGCTTCTGGAACCCAGACAGCCTGTCTAAAACTAGGCCCAGATCTACTCAAATCTTGAGGGAAAAACACCTCAGCTGCTTTCTCTGGGGACCATGCCTGAAGACTGGTGGAGCCTAGTTCTGCCTCTCCAGCCCTAGATACAGCCTGAGGCCTGGCCTGCAGATCCCCAGACTGAGATGGTTGGCTCCGCCCACTTCTCTGCTCCAGGCTCTTTGAAAATTGCTTCTCCAAGACCACATGTCTTCTCTTTTTGGCTGTGAGTTCAGATTTTGCGAAGGCCTTGGCCTTAATTTTTGCCACTACCTCTCTCTTGGTTGAATGGCCCCATTGCCTCCTTCTCTTTGCTGACCGCTGGGCAACTTCATAAGAATGGGCCCCTTCAAGGCCCGTTTGATCAGATTAGGCCTGTATGCTTTCCATTTTATCGAGGGCTAAACACTGGAGGCACTGGGAGATGCTTCACTAATGTGTTGCCCTGAATTAGAAGCCAGGTGAGCGGGTCCCGCTGTGAGGCCTGAGCAAGCCTCGTTCTTGGTTACAGGCTAATTAATACCCAATCCTTCTTGTAACAGCCGCCATCCGAAAGGCGCTCCAAATACCACGCCCTGACTCACAGCTGATCAGCGCAGCCAAAAAAAACTTCCCCAGGCTGCGCACTGTTAATCATGCGTGGGAGACCTCTACAAGCGATCCCAGTCCCAAACTCACTTTTGCTGATCCGATGCCCCAGCGCCGCAGCCTCAACGCTAAAGGAGAGCAGCTCCCCATTCTCCGTGACAACTAGGCTCCACTGGGGGCCAGCAGCAGGGGTTGGCTTTTATAGCTTTGACAGACTCAGCTCGATGACGTAGGAAGAGTCTTTCCCTATCCTGGACTCTCGTAGCAGCATGGAGGAGAATTTCGAATTCTGCTAAATGAAGCTACTATAGCAGCAACAATAATTTAGGGAAGAGCAATCTGCTTAACAGGGAAAAATATGTATTTATTGCTTCATCCTGCATGCAGCTCCATTTCCGAAGATTCTGGATTTTGAATGAAATTTCAGCATATACTTTAGGGTGTGTGTATGTGAGTGTACTAAACCAATAATAAAATCTATTTTATACTTCAGATTTCTAAACTGATCATCTCCCTCAAAGAAGCGTTTGGGGTGGTGTACAATATAATATAATAAATAAATAAAACAACATATAAAATTAACCTTAAACTTGTTAGGATTTTAAAAATTAAAATTATAGAATAATGAGATTATAAACATCAAAAGAGTAAAAAAACAGCAACACTAAGATGGCCATTTACATTGGTTATTACAGTTAGGGAAACTCTCATGCTAGCCAACTTCACGGTCATGTGATCCTCTGTACCCCCACATGAAGCTACAGAGCAACATTTGGACCTCTTTAGAGAAGACCAAGGGGGCCTTTCTCACTTCTGGGGCAAGATATTCCACAAGGCAGGGGCAGCAGGATAGAAGGCTCTCTTCCTAGACCCTGCCAGATGAAATTCCTTGACTGATGGGATCTGCAGCATACCTTCCCTCCCTGAATGAGGCAAGCTAATGTCTTGTGTCAAAGCTGGTTCTGTAGGTAACTGACCCTATGCCACCTAGTGCTTTTAGATGATAACCAATATCTTGAATTGGACCCAATTCTTCAGGCACCTAGCATGGCTTGTACAGCCGTAGTTTGCTCCAGCTAAAGCTGCTGAATTCATTTCAAGGGTAGCCCTATGTAGAGGATGTTGTTAATAGTCCAACTGAGAGGTGATGCAGGGCATGAGTGACACAGTGAAGAGCCTCCCTATCCAGGGCATAATCATTGCACAACACGGTATTACACAAAGGCCCTCCTGGCCATGGCCACCACTTGCTCTTCGAGCAGGAGTCATGAGTCCAAGAAGACTCTCAAGTTACCTACCTGGTCTGGGGTAGTGCAATCCCACCCAAGACCAAAGATGATAAAAGAGCATGGTGGCACAGTGCTTAGAATGCAATATTACTGGCTGATTCTGCTCAGTGCCAGGAGTTTAATCCCAACCAGCTCAAGGTTGACTCACCTTTCCATTCTTCTGAGGTCAGTAAAATCAGGATCTAGATTGTTGAGGGCAATATGCTGACTCTGTAAACCACTTAGAGTGCTGTAAACTAGCACTATAAGCGATATATAAGTCTAAATGCTATTGTTATTGTTATAAACTCCTGGGATAGAGAGGGCCGCTTGTCTTACCAGGGTTCAGCTGAAGTCTTTTAGTTTCCCATCCAGACTTCAACAACCTCTGGGCATTGTGAAAAAATATCCACAGCAACATCACTTCACACAGGATGGAGATAATAACTGGTCAGTATATTGGTGATACCTCATGCTATGAAGATAGATGATCTCACCCAGCGTTTTCAAGTAGATGTTGAAAAGTAATGGAGAGAGACTGGACAAAAATTGTGCAACAAGATCCAGCAATGGTTTCTTGTGTACAGGAGCACCAGTTTCTCTTTAAAAGTAGCCAGAAACACTCCCTCTGACAAGGATGAATTCACCAATGCATGGACCCACCCACATGATACCTTTCAGATGGCTTTCACCAGCCAGGAAAGGCATGGATCTAATATGCAGGTAACAGCATTTGAATTCCACAGGACCCTCTCCACTTTCTCAGGTCTAACAGAAATCAAACCGTTCCCAGATAATTTGTTAAGTCTGTTCCCTGGCCATCTCCACAGGACTCGTACCACGCTTGGAATCCAACTGCAAACAAATCCAAGTGATTTTATCCTCTAAATGCTTCAAAAATTTATCCACGTGGCCCTGGAGATGAAATTCTGGATCACCCTTCCCAAAGAGGGTCCAGGTGTCTATAGTATTCCCTTTTCACAGTTCCACATAGTATAAATTTTGGTTTTTCCTTAGCTGTATTACAGACTGCTATTCTTTTTTTATGTAATGCAATTTCAGAACTATCAGTATCTCTCTCAAGTTCAAATCTTATCACACTCATGTTATTAAAATAAGACTCTCTATAAATATCAACCTGCTTTGCAGATTTTTTAATAAGATTTGACACTTAGTGAATTTTTGAGCTTCAACCTGCATAGATTCTTTGCTAAAGAACACATTTTGAAAGGAGTTACAGTAGCAGAGTCCTTATTCGGCAAACAACTGCACATTTCATCTTAGTATCTGTATCAAATAGTGATAGCAAATAATTGAACAACTTGAACAATTATGTAAGCAGCAGTGACCAAAGAGATTAATACACTGTGTTAAAATAAAGAGGATGCATTCAAATAACAAATATGTGGAGGAGACTCAACTGAAAAACTGTCAACTCAAATTCTGTAAACTCACAAACTATTGAGGTATAGGATTAGGAAAACAGAAATAATGTTAGACCACAGATAAAACATGCGTAATCTATAAATTCTATGTCTCAGATGCTTACTACAAGTCTATGCAAACATTCCTGGAAACTCTAATTATAGCTTTTTCAAAGTAAGTATAAACAAACTGAATCTGAATATTAAAAAATGTTTACATTCCTTTTCTCAGAATCAGCATTTAACACTCATTCCTTATGACTCAAAATCTGATATATGATTCAATTTGCAACATAAATCCCCAGCTAAAGGAACAGATTATCCATTTTCACACACTAACCATGCTCAAATATGAGAATATTAATGAGAAACCAGTGTAGTTCTATTATGTGAGAATAGACAATACACAATTTTATCCAAGAAACTATTGGAGGAGAAAAAATAAGAGATGGGAGACATAATTCTAATACCAATAATTGTTTTGCTTTTTCTCTGATGTTTACTACAAAATAAATATTGTAACTAGGTTAGAGAACTATTATGTTGACTAATTTACTTGAGAATTGGTCTGTTCTTAAATTGCATGAATCTTGCTTTAACAAACTGAAAATAGCACTTATTGCTGAAAGGACAAAAATACTGCAGAATTAAATCAAATTACTTGGAGTTGTAACTGTATTCCTACTATATAATAGCAGCAGCAATGAGTCCAATAGTTTAAAATCACAGAACAGCTTTAAAATCAAAGATGAAATATGCAGTCACATATAGCAGAAATAATCAAAAATATGCAGTTATGCAGGTAAATTTCATGCTGAAGCCACCTGTCTATCCATATTTGAGAGATATCTCAACTATTACCTGCTGAGTTTTAAAAATTGTGTATAAATAGGAATATGGAGCTATATTATAGGTAGAAAACTCAAGCACAATACTTTTGAACCTCAGTGTCTTGAAACATAATTATTTTGTATTACACAAAAATCAAACAAGTTAAAAAATTATATATAATTCATAGAAACGAATGTTCAGTAGTACAATATCTTATAAGCTAAAATCTAATCTTAACAGAAAACAACAAGAGACAAAATAAATTAGAAATTAAAAGAGATTAAAAATCTTATTGAAACTTTTCTTTTCAAAAATTTATTTGCAAGTACAAGCTGCCGCCGCCTAATCTCTATACTGAATTATGAGAACAAGTGATCTCAATGCACACACAAATACTTCCTTAGAAATATTTCAGCTTTCTTCATATTGCCCATATTAGCATTCTTGGCTGATGCACATCTCAGCAAACAGAAACATACTAATCTTATCTGCTACCTAGCAATGTCTACAGGTTCCATATTAATGCATCAAAAATTGTAATTATACACAGCATTTTTAACTGATAATCCTTGGAAAGGCATAATTATTTTTCCACTTTTTGTTTTAAGTATCATATTAACATTATATTCTTCTACGCTTTTTAAATTTGTTTTGGTGATCAGGAAAGTCATAACATAATGTTCCTTTATATTATGGCTATTTCAGCGTAAACCTATTTTTTCAAATGTCTATTATGCACTCAAAATATTGAGTTGAGGATGCAACATTATCTAGTTCTATTATGCATTCAAAGCATGGTCAAAACCAGGTTCTTCATGTCATTGCTCATAATATTCAGAATCATCTCTGCACAACATATAATGGTGACTAATTCATTGGCTTCCTAACTTAATATACTAGCTAAGAAAGAAGGAAAAAGGAAACACCAGGCTGCTTGCAGATGAAACTTCTTGAAGTTTCAAGTTTTATTCACTCTGCTTCTCTCCTGCATTTGAAGGGGGGGGGGAGAGACAGATCTGTACCTTCATTTGGTAGCATAAGGACCTGCTCCTTTTTAAATTGGATGCTGGCCAATCACTAATTATTCTGTACAAGAAATTCAGATACTCATTAGGACAGTGGTCGCCAACCGGTGGGCCGCGGCCCACTGATGATCAGTGAGAAAATTTGGGTGGGCTGCAGAGAAATATCCCCCCAAAGTACCCCCCAAAGCAATTAATCCAGGCTGCGCCCTAGATTATGGCCTGCCCACCCACCGGCTCCCACCCTTCAGCTGAGCGCAAACCTGCAAAAAGCTGTGCAGCCCTCACCGGCCAGGACGAGGTGATGGTGCTGTTGCAGCAAGAGGGGGCTGGAGGCACAGGCAGGCTGAAGCAGCAATGGAGATGGCCAGAAGGTGCAGGAGCACCGCACTACTTGCATTTGCACGGCACTCCTGCACCTTCCAGTTTGCCTCTCCTGGCCTGGGCTCTTCCTCAATGGCCACGGGCTGTAGGGACAGCCCAAGGGCAGGAAAAGTACTGGCTGGGGAGGGGGCGGAGGGGGCAAGTCTGTGCTCACCATCCAATTCAGAGGTCCGGAATGGGTCGGCAGTGGCGGCATTAGTTTCCTTGTCCTCGGCGCTCTGCTCTGCTGCACCCCCTCCATGGTCCCAGCCATCACTGCCCTGGGAAAGCACAGGAAAAGCAAGCAGAAACATAGCTCTCGCTGGGGCGAAAGAGCTGAGATCAAGAAAGGCACAGGGAAGAGAAGACAGAAGCTGCCGCCTTTGAAAAGCACCGCTTTGTTGCCTGTGCCTTCCGATCTTCGCTCTTTTGCTCCAGCAAGAGCTATGTTTCTGCTCACTTTCTTTTCCTGGGGGGCAGCAGAGACGTCAGGGCTGCTCTCCCCCCTCAGCAAGCCAGGCTGGAGGAACGTGAAGAATTGTGAGTGAGTGCCCGAGAAATGCGTGTTGGAAATGCCAACACACATTTCCAGAGTGCTCTCCTCTGTCCCGAAGTAAGATTGAGTGGGAGGAAGGGAGCAGGGGAGAGGTAGGAGGGAAGGAGAAGCCCGGCTGGCTTTCCTTTGGCATCGGGCGGGTGGGAGACCAAATGCCCAGACCAAAAGAGCACTAAGGAAGACGGGCTCCTAATAACCAGCCTGTGTGCAGGTGAGAGCTCTAGCTTTTCTGGGCTCAACACCCCCCCCACACACTTTGGCCTCCACACAGGGAGGGACCCTTCTCTGCTTGGAAGCAGTGGGAGAAACCTGGAGCTTAGTCTCAGGGAGACTGGCATGGGGGGGGGTGTTGCCTGGTTATTAGGAGCTCGTCTTCCTCGGCGCTTCCAGCCCGGCCCTCCTTCCCTCCTCCAACTCCAGGCAACCACACCTGCAAAGGAGGGAGAGGTTTCCTCTGACTTGGGGGAGGTATGAGATGACAGGAGACCAGATTGGGGGGAACTCTGCTTTTCTTCCATTTTCCGGTTCCTCCCCATCGAGATCTTCCCAGCCTCCAGGCACCATGTGGCTTCTTTTGAAACCCAGCAGTATTAAATCATATTTCCCCCCAAAGGATGAGAGAGGCTTCCCTTTCCCTTCGCTCTGCCCCACAGTTATGATTAAGCATTTATGATTTTATTATAAGCATTTTTATATTTTTTTAAAAATGTTTATATATGTGTGTGTGTTTATATATTGTATATTAAAATTAAAATTTAATATTAAATAATATAAAAATAAAAATTTTATATTAAATATATTATCTTTTTAAAAATTCGTATTAGTGATCCTTGGGATTTAAAAGTATGAGTTTGATGGTCCCTGAGGTCCAAAAGGTTGGTGACCCCTGCACTAGAAGACAACTGCTATTAAAAGATACATATATGCAATTCATACTGTACTTCTCCACTCCAGGCCTCTTCCTTGTTCAACATTATTCAGGCAAATCAGGAAAAATTAGTTCATTTTGAGCGGAAAATATATTATTCTTATCACTTAAAGTGCATTTTTGTGAAGCATAAGGGGCATAATCAATGGAATGTATATGATTATTCTGCCACCTTTACTGTAAGAGCACTAATCTATTTGTACTTTATTTTTATTATTCCTGTATTACCTCAAATATCAATTAGGGTGGATGTATCTCATGCTTATAATCATTAGTTTTTTATGTTTGTTGTTTATGACACTAAGACATGATTTCTGATTTTGACACCAGAATCTGCACAATCACCATGCCAGCTTCTTAACTGTAATGGATACTAATTCTACATGTTTAGTTTAAAATTGAATATATTTTATTCTAGGGTGATAATCTAACTTTATTTTGGATTACTACAGACCATAAAATAAAATATACATTTCAAACTCATACACAGTATGTTCAAATTTGAGTGTCAGAAGCAAAATTTCAACTATTGTTACAGAAGCTGCCCCAGAATGAAACAACTATATCCTGCAACTTATTTATGCTTTTACCGCTTCCTTAATTTTAAAACAATAAACTATTCCTGGCTCTAGGTTAATTGTAAAAGGAATTGTGGAAGATGCATGTGCAGAATAAAGGTGATCCTCGATTTATGAGCCCAAATGAGCCCAAAATTTGTTGCTGAGACCTATGTTAAGTGAATTTTGCCTCATTTTACGACCTTTCTTGCTACAGTTAAGTGAATCACTGCAGTTGTTAAATTAGTAACATGTTTGTTAAGTGAAGCTGGTTTCCCCAATGTCTTTGTTTGGCAGAAGGTTACAAAAGGTAATCACATGAGCTTGGACACTACAACTATCATAAATATGAATCAGTTGCTAAGCATCTGAATTTTGATGTGACCATGGGGATGCAGCAATGGTCATGTGTGAAAAATGGTCATATGTCATTTTTTCAATACCAGTGTAGCATCAAATGCTCATTAAATGAACTGTTATAAATCAAGGACTACCTGTAGGCAAGTGTGGGATGTTGCCAAGTAAACCTGACAGTTGAAGAAAAAAGGACACAGGGAGAATATCTGAAGGGCAATAACAGAGTGAAAGAGACCTTGGAGGTCTTCTAGTGCAGTGGTCGCCAACTGGTGTGCCACGGCCAACTGGTGGCCACAGCCCACTGGTGGGCCGTGAGAAAATTTTGGTGGCCACAGAGAAATGTTCCCCCAAAGCCTGCCCACCCGCTGGCTCCCACCCTTTGGCCAAGCACAAACCTGCAAAAAGCAGCACAGCCCTCGCCGGGTAGGACGAGGTAATGGTGCTATTGCAGCAAGAGGGGGCTGGAGGCACAGGCGGGCTGAAACAGCAATGGAGATGGCCAGAAGGTGCAGGAATGCTGCACTACTTGTATTTGCGTGGCACTCCTGCACCTTCCACTTTGCCTCTCCTGGCCTGGGCTCGTCCTAGATGGCCACGGGCTGTAGGGACAGCCCAGGGCAAGAAAAGTACTGGCTGGTGGTGGTGGAAGGGGGCCGAGTGGGCAAGTCTGCGCTCACCATCCAGTTCAGAGGTCTGGAATGGGGCGTCGGCATCAGTTTCCTTGTCTCTCTCAGCGCTCTGCTTTGCTACTCCCCCCACAGCCCCAGCCATCACTGCCGGTGGAAAGCACAGGAAAAGAGAGCAGAAACATAGCTCTTGCTGGGGCGAAAGAGCCGAGATTGAGAAAGGCACAGGCAAGAGAAGACGGAAGCTACTGCCTTTGAAAAGAGCCGCTTTCTGTTGCCTATGCCTTCCGATCTCTGCTCTTTCGCCCCAGTGAGATCTGTTTCTGCTCACTTTCTTTTCCTGGGGGGCACAGCAGAGACATCAGGGCTGCTCTTCCACCTCAGCAAGCCAGGCCTGGAGGAACATGAAGAATTGCGAGCAAGCGCTGGAGCAATGTGTGTTGGAAAAGCCAACACACATTTCCAGTGCACTCTCCTCTGTCCCAAAGTAAGGTGAGTGGGGGGAAGGGTAGGAGGGAAGAAGCTCGGCTGGCTTTCCTTTGGCATTGGGTGGGGGGGGGAAGACCAAATGCCCAGACCAAAAGAGCGCTGAGGAAGACGGGCCTGTTTGTGCAGATGAGAGCTCCAGCTTTTCTGGACTCGACACCTTCCCCTTCAGCCTCCACACAGGGAGGGATCCTTCTCTGCTTGGAAGCGACAGGAGAAACCTGGAGCGAGTCGGGGAGTCCTCTTCTTATGTGGAGGCTGAAGGGGGGGTGTTGCCTGGTTATTAGGAGCCCATCGGCAATTCCAACCCGGCCCACCTTCCCTCCCCCAACTAATTCCAGGCAGCCACACCTGGCAAAGGAGGGAGAGGTTTCCTCTGACTTGGGGTAGATATGAGATGGCTCTGCTTTTCTTCCATTTGTGGGGGAGCCGGTTCATTCCCGTCCAGATCTTCCCAGCCTCCAGGCACCATGTGGCTTCTTAAATCCTCCCTCTTTCCCCCCCAAAGGATGAGAGAAGCCCCTCCTTCCCTTCGCTCTGCCCCACAGTTATGATTAAGCATTTACGATTTTGTTATAATTAAATAAACATTTATATATGTGTATGTGTGTGTATATATATATATATAAATTATTTTTAATATTAAATTTATATTTAATATAAAATAAAATTTTTATATCAAATATATTATCTTTTTAAAAAAATTTGTATTAGTGGTCCTCGGGATTTAAAAGTATGAGTTTGGTGGTCCCCGAGGTCGAAACTGTTGGCAACCCCCTGCTCAGGCAGGAAACCCTATATCATTTTAGACAAATGATTGTCCAAACAATGAAGAAGATACAATGAAATCAGCATACCATGAAGGCTGAATATTGAAGAGACCAGACTGGTCTATAAGAAAGACCAAATGAAGCACAGAAAATAAAATAATGCACATGACCAGTACATTTTTTAAAAGCAGGCAAAGCAGATAATAACAAGATCTGGCAATGGCTAAGAGTAGGAAATTGAAGAGACAAACAGAGGAACTAATTCTGGCTGCACACGTCCAAGCTTTAAAAAAAAAAACACCCTGCCATAAAGCCAGAATTGAGAAGACAACAACAGACAGCAAACAAGCTGAAGAAACAGGAGACCACATACAGTAGTTAGCGACAGCAAGATTATCAGACTGAGTACAAACAACAACATAAGAAAGTAACAACAATAGTGCACTGGAAGACCTGCAAGCAAAAATTGATGGGACCACAAGAGAGACAAATAGAAAATGAATAAGCTAAAGTGTACCAGAATTTTAAAATCCAAACAGAAGGCACTTCCCACATAATATTCTAGACCAGGGGTGTCAAACTCACGTCGTCATGGTGTCATCACGTGACACATTGGGACTTTCTTCCCCTTTACTAAACTGGGCGTGGGCATGGCCAGGGCGTGACACATCCAGCCCATGGGCCAGGAGTTTGACAGCCCTGCTGTAGACTTACAGCTGTCCTGCAAAACACTTGCAAAAAGTAGTAGAATGACTGGGTCAAAAAGAAAAAAAAAGCAAAGATAGTATCAATAGTAATATATTTAATAGGTACTTTGAGTGCAACTCCAAAACATTCTGAGCACCACTTGAACACCATCAGCATTGATAAAATCACCATCAATTAACTGTAAAAGGCAGCTTTACTTGCAACTATTTACATCCTGTGATACCTTTAACAAACCACATCTGCCTAACTCAGGTCCTTGGGAAGGACTCAATAGGTGAATAAAAATGCCAAATCCAGTCCAAACATATGCTGACTCAACAATGAACAATATTATTAATAGTGATAGTAGATGTTGCAATATCTGGAGACAGCAGAATAGAAAAGAAACAACTAAAAATAATCACAAAATACAAAGACCTGCAAATAAAAGAACTGTGGCAAAAGAAAGCAAAGATAGTTATCAAGAGTAATAGACACCTTTGAGGCAATCAAAAAACACCTATAGGTTTATAGGTAGATAAAAATGCCAAATGCAATCTGTATACCTGGCTGATTTGAAACCAACCAGTGGTGGGATTCAAATTTTTTTACTACTGGTTCTGTGGGCGGGGCTTGGTAGGCATGGCAGGGGAAGGATACTGTAAAATCTCCAGTCAGAGATGGTATTTGCCGCTTCTCCGAACTACTCAAAATTTCCGCTACTGGTTCTCCAGAACTAGTCAGAACCTGCTGAATACCACCTTTGAAACTAACTGTAGTAATGCCCACAGAGGACAATTATTTAACAATACTTCAGAGTTAACTTGTAAAGTTGGTTCTAAAACTCTAGAACTAAGAAGTTCTAAAATGATGCAGAGCTAAGGATATATAAGAATGCATCTTTAGCTTTCATTTAGTATGTAGAATGCAAGTATTTCCTAAAATACTTATAAGAAACATCTGTATTATCATAGTAAACCCATTCAAAAGATAGTTTTCTTTTCAAATTGACAATTAACTTCAAATCATTTTTTTTACTGTTCAATGATCAGTATTACATGTATGTAGCAATAATTGCAAACAGAAACTTACAAGTTAATAAAAGTTGGCCACAAATTAATTTAGGCTTTTAAACTTGCAATCTTGATATAAGCCAATGTAGAACAATATGCAAAAGAGAAAGAAAATGGAATAAATCTCACCTGCACATTAATTACTATTGAATTCTGCCTGATATTACCATATATTACAGTGAATATTGTGCTAAAGCCTAGCTGAACAAAAAGTTATATATAAAATTAATCAAGACCATTCATTATAACAACATATAATAAAACATTGGCCAATGATTCACCTATTATATCATCACAATGAAACGATCTTCTCAGATAAGGAGTATTCTTAAAGCAGACCTCAAGAATTTGCTGAGAATAAAAAATTACAATATCCTGGCATAATAGCAATAGCACTTAAGACTTATATCCTTAGTGCTTTACAGCACTCTGAACTGTTTATAATGTCAGCACATTGCCCCCAACAATCTGGGTCTTCATTTTATCAACTTTGGAAGGATGAAAGGATGAATCAACTAAAAGCCGGTAAGGATCAAACTCCACCAGTATATGGGCAGAGTTAGCATGCAATACTGCATTCTGACCACCATGCCACCAAGGTTCCTATTAGCACGTAAGTACATAGATAATGTACATATAGTACATTATCTACACGTACATAGACCTAACTAAATTGAGAATGTTCTATCAATTTCCTAACTCAGCATATGCAAGTATTTTGCTATGTTCAGTCTGGGATTTTATATCCAAGGTTCTTTGAACAGAACTCCACCCTGCTCAGCATTCAAAAACAGAATTCCAGGAGAGAAGCCATAATTTATCTTTAATTTCCCATCCTTGGAGGTAAAAAAATTAGCTTTAAACAAAATTTAAACATGGTAAACCAGGACCTCATCTCAGTTCAAGTTAAACTGATCTCAGCATGGTAAAGTACAGATTATCTGAGCAGTTTTTGCAAATATTTTAACTGAATGAGTTCATATGCAAATTGATGTACAGTCTCAATTATAATTCATATAAGAGTTGGCTTCAATTACTTTTAACCTGGCTGAGACTTATTTGGCTCCTCTAGTACATTATAAGAAATACAGAGCAACTGTTACATTACTTGGGTTGTTATGAGAAATATAGCATATTATGTCCGACTAGCACAAAGAACTATCACCCAAGTATTTGAAACAGGTCACAACATTCGAAACTTCTTTGGTTTTCTAACAAAGATATCTTTGGCAAAACTGAATGTTCAGCCAGTGATTTTTGCAAAAGAAGGTCAAAGCCCCCAGCTGATTGTTCTCAAAAAATACATTTAAAAGTGATAGTTCTTAAAAGATACATTTTTTAAAAATTCTAAGTTTGAAAGGTGTAAATTATGAGAGATAATCAAGCAAAAATAACATTTTCAATTCTATTTACACAACTGCAAATCTGATACATTTAAATATGATAAAGAAAAATGTTTTACTAATTAATTCTTCTTAAACTTTAGTAACAAAACTTTAGTAAAGCCAAACAAAATTTAATTATTACATTTTTAAACAGAAGTCTTTGGTATAGTTGAACAATAACTAACTGAAGAACCAAATGCAGCTTGCCATTACTATTGAGTTTGTGTTTGCCTGTTTATAGACTCATAGATACAAAATGTCCCACAAACAGAGCATTACAATCCTGCTTGGAATATATGGAAGCAAGTTACACATTATAAATCAGATTTGTTTTCATAAGACAATGATTTTTTGTAGTCAAAAGCAAAAACAATTTTAAATATGCATGAATCTTTATCAGACATAACACATTCTTCACAAGGCATAGTTCCTTTCTTCCTATGCTAAATATTGTTCATTTTTACTAATTCTGTTGATCTTTTAGAAACATTAAGATATATTATAAAATGATAATACATTGAGGATTCTTATAATAAAATATGGCACTTTTTTCAGCATCACTGCAAAATTTGTAAATAATTTTCTTTCATTCTCAATAAATTGACATACTCTACAAAAGCTATCTTTGTCATATTTAAAGAGCATACAACTTGTGCAGTCATTCAAAATTAGGAATGCTCTAGACTCCAAACCAGAGAAGATCACTGTCTGTGATCTATATGAAATCTAGATACTAAATATCTCAAGCTACATTACATCCTTACCATATATACTGATCTCTCTCTCTCATACACACACACACACACATACATATACACACATATTACCAAAATAAACAATTGCAAAAGTTTGTAGTCATAATAGCACCTTCTGTAGATCCATTGTTAGAATGAATGCCGAAAATAATTTTTGAGCAGTTTCTTAAATGTTACTGAAAAAATGGCTGTGTTCAACAGACATGTAAAACAGTTACACTAGAGACAATGTCAAGTTTTACTTAATTTTTAAATACATTCCTGTTTCTGAAATTACTTCAAATGTTTACAAAAAGAACAAACTCTCTCAGATATAATAATCTACTTAAATTCCTCTAAATAATCCAATCTTTAGCTCTCATCATTTTTAATGGAATACAATGTTTGCATTTAAAATTACTATAATTGGAATTATGAAATTGTAATATTATATATCAATACACCATTCACCTATTTTTAAAATTATTTAAGAACTCAAATAATTGAAATTGTGCATCATTTTATAAATACTCAGAAATTATGGGAAAATTGCATTGACTATGGCATTCCAATCCAGTATTAGACTAGACTAGCTATGTTTTATAGAAATAGCTATCTTATATTATTATGGAAAAATGAAAGTTGTGGCCTGATGTTAATGCTTTTTTTACAACAGAGGGAGTCAGAAGTCAGTTTCTTTTTTCTTTTCCCCAGTTTTCCCTCACTTTCTCTTTCCTCCCACCCCCACTGTGTCTTCCTATTTACTTTTGTATTTTGTATTTTATCTTATAACCTAATAAAAATGGTAAACACTGGAAGTATTAGACTAGCACATTCTATTTTATATTTTAAGAAATTTCCTGGCAGTTTTCTCTAAGCTGCTTGAGAGCAACAGTTTTGGCACCATAGTTTATTGTTATATACATTGAAATATGCCTAGGTATTATCAAAATAATGGTTCAGGCATCTTAGAAACACATCAAATTGAATGTACTGATTTCTTTTAAATACACAGCATATCATAAGGATATTATTAAATACATGAAATAATTAAATAAAGTACAAAGGAACAGTGAAAAACCCATACACCTATATAAAACTGATTCAAGAGCCAAATTTGCATTAAAATAATTTACTGAAGACACAAGATATGAGAATAAACCTCATTTCAACTTAAGCAAAATCCCACATATTTAATGTAAGCAAAAGACGAATCATCACATGTTATTTTCTGATTATGAATAATACTGTATTTGATTATTCTCTGGACAGTCCCTCATTTTCTGTAAATTAGACCTGTTCCAGTCCTTAAAATAAACAGTTAAAACACACAGAGGCAGACTCAACCTCACACACAGCAATATTTTAAAGCAACTTGTAGCTCATGCTTGAAATAATAAAGTTCAAAAATAAAAAGCTACTTTTTCAGTCTGAAAATGGTTTCTCTCCCATGCATATAGGCCTGAGGCCCTATTGCAAACAGTGTTTAACAGGCCCAGGCAGCACAAAGACAGGAATGGCAGATTACAGGGAGGGAGGGAGAGAGAGAGGCCGGGTTTGGGGCTCAGCAGGATCTTCAGGCTTTTTAAAATTCAAACTGCTGCCTGACCAATACAAATCACGGACACACTGCTGACTACTACATGGATTTACAGCATTAAAAACACGCCTCCTATGTGACAGCTATATTAACTTCATCCTTTTAAACATGTATCAGGCTATAAAAGCACAATTGCACTTTCTTAACAAGTTACTTTACTGAAAAATATTAAATATAAGACTAACTTCCAAAAAAATTAGAACATCTACAATAAGAACTGAGCACAATTAAATGTCACTTTGCCTTACCCACCCTAGGATTTAAATTGGTTTTAAAAACAGCTATCAGACCAGCTGATATCACAATTCCTCATACTTCTATATCAGAGAAATAGATTTCTCTATATGAGAAATTAGAATTACACTGGCAAAAATTACAGGCATCTATCCAGTTTCTAAAATATTCTAATGTTTTTACTAAAGTCATTCTTCATTTGCGAGTATTATTTAGATTATTAACTTTCAGGTATCTAATTCAAAGTTACACAAACTAGACACATTTGAAAGTAAGAACATTTTTCAACCCAATAATAATCAGGGTATTCAGAGGTATGCATCACTGTCTTCAATAAAACATATTCCCATATTAACATACTTAAAACGGCAGGCTCAATTACTATAATTCGCATGATTTCACCTAACCTTGAAAACGTCAAGTAGCTACATAGATAACCTTTTTTCAAATAGGATATCTATTCTTACAAATAACTTTTTCCTCTTAAGGACCAAAATTCACTGTGTATCTAAAAAGTATGACATAAATGGTACTAGGCAACCCATAGACTCCCAGTGAACTGGATATGTCTGTTCTGAAAATTATTCAAAACTAGTTTTACTTTTCAATAAAATCTATGCATTTGAGAGGATGTACGCAATAGTATCAATTATACCTATCCAACTACAAATTTGAAACTAAGACAAATAAAAGATGCAACTGTTGCAAACGCAAAACAAACGGACGCCCGTCTCTCCCCTATTCTGACTAGGACTATTACGTTCGCCTCTTTCCTTTCCGCACTCTGCCCCCGAAGTTGTAAATATGGCACAGGTTCGAAGCCCAGTCGCTGTTTAACTGTATTGTTTCCTCCTCCCACTTTTGCTCTCGGGCGCCGAGGCCTGTCATAGTGAAACCACTTCGCCTCTCTCATCCCCGAGCTGGAGTAAAAGCGCTGGCCGCTGGGCCTGCGCCCTCCTCTGGGCCTAGGCATCTCCAGCAGCTCGGCAGAAACCACTCTCATCCGCCAAACCCCAAGAGGAGGAGGCGGAGAGAAACGTGAAACACCCCTGGCTGCCACTCATTATTCACCCCCCCTCTTTTCTCCCACACCGGCCGAAAAGGCTAATCCCCGCTCTGCTTCCAGACTGGGCCGCCTCGCCTGAAAGAAGGCCCAACTCGCTGCTTATCTTCAAGCGAATAGAAGAAACCCGGAGACGGAAAAGCGCGATCGAGGGTTTTTACCTGATCTAAGCGTCGTCTGAATCCAACCGAAAACCAAGCGGGGGGGAAGGAAAAAAAATCCGCCCCCCTCCCTCCTCAGAGGATCCGCCACTGGGCCGCCGCGGAGCGGGAGGAGGAGGAGGGGAGATAATATAACAACAATAATCCGGGCCGGGAGGGGGGCTGGCTCCTCTTCCGTCTCCTCCTCAGTGCAGCGAACATGTAGAGCCGAGGAGGGGAGGAGAGTGGCCGAAGCGAATCCCTGAAGTCGCCGCCGCCACCGTCTTCTTCTTCTTCTTCTTCCTCCTCCTCTTTTTATTTTTCTTCTTCCTTCTCCTCCTTGCCGTCGTCCTCCCAGCGAGCTTGATTCACCCCAACATCCACACAGGCCGGGCCGAACCGGATTCGATAAACACCTCACGCACCCACCGAGCGACCAACCCCGGGAGGGGAGGGAGGAAAGGAGCGAGCGGAGGGGAGGGGGATCTCCTCGACCGCGGCTTGTTCCTTCTCTTCTTCCGCCGCCGTCACCGCCTCCGCCTCTCCTTCTGTGGACGCGGTCGGGGCGGGGCAGGGAGGGGATCGCTTGGGTTACGGTGAGTCGGTACCGGGGAGGGAGGAAAGGAAGAGGGAGGAAAAAAATAAGAGGCTGCGTGAATGTGTCGCTCTCGCTCGCTCTCAGAACAAAATGCCGACCGGAAGTGCAGTTGGAGGAATGACTCCCTCCACCGGCGCCAAACACCAACAAGCTCCCCCTTCTCGCTCTTGCCTGCCGCGGTCGTCGGCTTGGCTTCTGCCTTCCGAGAAAGCCTTGCGAGGAGAACAGCTGGACCGTATCTGGAGTTCGCTGCCTGTTCGCGACAGCTGATGGCCGCCCTGCGTCGCGTGCCCCTGGCTTCTTCCTTCTTGCTCGCAGTTTCTCTTTCTTTTCTCTTTCCTGCCTCCCTTTCTGAAGTACCGGAGGAAAGCCGGAGCGTGCAGATAAAAGTCCGACCTGCTGAAGGAGCGAACTCCTGCGAACTGTCAACATGAGTAACGTGGCCGAGATAATTTTGTAAAGATCGTGTGTGCCTTTTTGCCTCTTTTTCTTTTAAATAGGTTCTTTGTAAACCCTTGGTGTCATGTAAGAGAATCGGAGAGAGAGAGAAATGTCTTATAAAAATACTTATCGTAGAGAGAGATTTTCTTGTAAAAATATTTATCGTTCTTGGGAAAGTGTGCATCGGGTTCTCACAGATGGAAGGCTGAAAGGTTATTCGCCCTTGTACCCTGCTTTTCCGCCACATTGACGCTTGTGCCTGATTCCGGTTCCGACGGACTTGAAACTTCCATTACAATCATTCTGATTTTTAGAATGGAGGTGATTTTTGCCCCAACCTCTTTTTTTTTTCAGGTAACGTGAAGTGATTATCTTTAGATAATGGGGTTTTTGTTGATTTCTGACAAATAGACACATTATGCATTGGAGAAGATAGTGACAATCTGTAAAGCTAGTTTGTATTCATGTAAATTTTGTGAGCAGTGAATAGAAGGGAAGTATAATTTCAGTTTAATAATTAAATGTCTTCTGATTCAGTATTTTGGCTTTGATTGTGCTGCTGTTTTATTTTGAAAGATAAGAAATCTAGAATACTGTACTCCATAGTAAAAATGGAAGTACAGTAGTTTGCTAATTTTTAAACACAATTTAATTTGCATCAATTTTCTTTAATGTTTAAATCCCTAGGTTTTTTAAATCAAGTCTGATCTTTTATTGTGAACTAGGCTGATACTAGATTTGCTCAGATTTCTAACTAAATTAACTGTGTGTAAGAAAAAAATTGTTCTTAAATATATCCTGACTCTTGTACTTTTAAATTAGCTTCTTGTATAATTCCTTGATACCCTTATCAATCAAGAAGCATAGATTTACTCCAAAATTAAAAGCCCAACCATAAAGATGGCTGCCATTATTATACAATTATTTAGAAATAAATCTGAATGAATAGAGTAAGATATTTTTTACAGTTTAAGCCTGTGTAGAATAAGCCTGTGCACATCTTAGAAAGCTTGGAGTTGTTAGTTGCTACTGTCTTATTCCATTAACTCCAATGGGATTTAATTTATCTTAGTTAAAGCCAAAATGAGTTTGTTTCCGTTTTTTTTATCCTGCCTTTATTATTTTTATAGATAACTCAGGATGGCTAACATACTTAATACTCTTCCTCCTCCTATTTTTCCAACCATAGTAACCATCTGAGATGAGTTGGCCTGAGAGAGAATGACTGTCCCAAAGTCACTCAGCTGGCTTTTATGTATATGGCAAGACAAGAAATCAGTGTCTTGTAGTTCTAGCCTGGTGCCTTAACCACTAAACCAAAGGCTCTCTAATAATTTAGTCTTTAGGTGACATTAAGTTGGTCTCAATCCCTGGCAGCTTCTGTTGAAATGCTTGCCAAATTCACCTGTCCCAGCTCTACAAATATTCTCGTGATCTTGTTCTTATCCATCCTTTGTTATCTATCACCTTCTTAGCCTCACCAAGCATAAGTTTTATTTGTTTTCATATACAGAAATTACAATTATTGCCTTAAGGAGCAGTCAATTTTGGATCCAGGGTTTGATCATTAGTTCTTCTTATAATCTTTGGTTCTTTTTATAATCATCTCCAAATCCATAATTCAAGGGCCTTATCTTAATTCTCTCACTCCTCCTTGTCCAGATTTATGATACATTACCATTGAAAACTGTTGTTGCTTTAAATATTTTTATCTTTGCTATCACTTAAATGTCCTTTTGCCTTCAGGATCTTGTTTAAATTTGTCACTGCTTTCTTCAGTAGAATAAATAATATCTTTGTTTTTCCATTATAATGTCCACCTTATCTGTACTTGAGCACAAGTACTTTTCTACCACTTTAACTTCTCTATAGTCACCTATAACATTCACCAAATATCCAGGATGGCATTGTATGTGTCCTCATTATACAGATTTTCACTTTCCATTTTTCTTTCATAATGAACTCTTTAAAGTCTTTTGTACTTTCAGTTAACAATGAGGTATCATTTTCATATCTCAGTTTACTAGTGTTTTGGCTCTAGTTTTAATTCTAGCTGTCATATTTTGTAATGTAATACAATATATTTCTTATAATTTAAATATTTACCAATTAAGCAGATTTAACCAGCAGTACAGTATCCAGTCTTTATCTTCTGAACATTTTGTTTTCCTCAAAGATCAGCTTATACTGTAGCTTCTTGTCCAGGTCCCTCAAAATAATTAAGGGTTCTGGCATATTAAGGAACTTTTATATATGCCATATTTGCAGTCAATATAGTCAATGGCTTTGCTATGTTTAGACAAAATCTACACAATCAAAAAGGAATCTTAACATCAACTGATGCCCTCAACTAATTTTGTTTTGCAATATATATTTTAAATTTATGACTTTGAGTGTAGGCAAAAAGATTTTGATTTTACGAATTACAACATGAAGAAATGTAGGCTGCAAAATTGTAGTTATGTCTAAATTTCTTAGGGCTGTAGATTTTTTAATAAAGTATTCTGAGACAAAATTGAATAAACATATGTGTATTCCATATATATTATATAGGACATCAGCAGTTATGGGAAGATAGATTTAGGAAGCTTCTGAGAAGCTAAGGGGCAGCCGTTTGATAGCTGCCAGTATTCTTGGTTTCAAGTGCAGTATATTTAGCTAGCCCACTCCAGGTTCCAGTAATTTCTCTGTCATTTTTTTGTTATCCTTGAAGCTGTATATATGTAAGGTAGTCCTTGATTTACAACAGTTTGTTTAGTGACCATCCAAAATTACAACAGCACTGAAAAAAAGTGATTTATAACCATTTTTCCCACTTAATGACCATTGTATGGTCACCTGATCAAAATTATGATGCTTGGCAACTAAGTCATATTTATGATGGTTGCAGTGTCAGTGAGGAAGCCAGATTCACTTAACAACCATGTTACTAACTTAACTACAGTGATTCACTTCACAACGGTGGCAAGAAATATAAAAAGGGAGAAAACTCATTTAACAATCGTCGCACTTAGCAACAGAGATTTGGGGCTTAATTGTGGTCGTAAGTCAAGAACTACCTGCATGTATGATTCCCTTAAGGGATGGCTAAGGGGAGTTAGGGAAAGAAAAGGCCTGGAAAAATCAACAGGGATGCTAGTTGAAGCCAAGCATAGGGTCAGCATGTGGCAGTTAAGGGAAGATAAAGAAAGGCGGGGACTGTGAAGATCAAGGAAGTGGGCAGCCCAACTGAATAGCTGTCACTGATGTCCTTAGTAAAATCAGTACATAGTTGATTAAAAACCTTATGAACTGTTGGTATGTATGTGCTCCAAAATATGTTAATGACTTCTTAGATCCCAAAAGCTTATTCACCACTGTTTAACCTCACTTTTTTCTCTACTGTATCCAACTATGCAAATTTTCAATGAAAGTCTTCTTTAGAAATCGATTAATACTATATTATTCTATGTACGGCCCCAATATTTGATCAATTTTAATCTTACAGTTTTTCAAGTGGACTTTACAATTATTTTCTTATCTGTTGAAATCTTTTCTCAAAAAATTTTCAAAAAATGAATTAGACTAAATCAGTTTTAGAAGATCTAATATAGTATTAAAAGCAGTTTACTGGGACAAATATCAATTAGATGAAACATCTATAATTAAACATGTCTAGATAAACATGTCTAGATAATATGATAAAACATGTCATAATAAAATAATAGCTCCTAAATACCTTACACAGGAAATGTGTATATGTTGCATGTACATGCACATGTTCAATATAGAAAGCCAAGTTTTTCCTTCTATAAAAAAATTAAAAAGTATAGCAAATTCTCTGACTTGTTTTGGGGACTCTTTTTTCATCATATGCATTCTAACTTCACCCTAAAGCTCAAGTTAAAACAATTGGGTAAGTCTCAAAATATGTTTATCAATATATTCTACTAGATATTATAGCACTCAAGGTCTAAAAGTATAGATGCAAGTTGTGCAATGTAATACTGAAGACCTTATAGAATAGTACCATGAAACTTGGATGTAATGTTTTTAAAATTATTTTCAAGAGGTATTTTACAATAGTATGCAACATTCTTTTTATTTATTAAGCAAACTATAATCCTTACTTCAAGACCCTCAGGATAAAGACAGGCTAGAAATATTTTAAATAAGTCAGTAAATAAAAACATATTTGTAGAAATAATTTAATATTTTCTTACCGTGCCTTCTTTCCTTCCTTACTAAATCCTCTGTTTCTGAATGGGTGATCCTTTATTCTTTTTCGAAAAAAATGTGCCACAACCTATTTCAGACAGTAGTACCAACAAAAGAGTTTATTTTTTAAAAATAATCCATGATCATTTGCTCCTAATTGTTTTCAATTTTTTTATTATTTGTTCATAACAATACATTTTAAAACATTTTTTTTCTTTTTACCTGTTGG
Organism: Naja naja; assembly: GCA_009733165.1. NCBI lineage: Eukaryota > Metazoa > Chordata > Lepidosauria > Squamata > Elapidae > Naja > Naja naja. The sequence continues at coordinate 287,871,641 of CM019149.1, forward strand.
TAAAATAATAATTTAACAGAAAGTCAAATAATGTGTAATGTAACAGTTGATTAAAAGTTGATAAATCCAGATTGTCCAGTTTCACTAATCTTTAAAAAGAACACTTAGACTTGGCAATTTCAACATAAATACTTATTTGAACTAGAAACTTCAGATATTATCTTTCCAATATAAAAATAAGTCTGATTTTAATTATGTTCCATGTATATTTAGTTGGGAGAGAGCCCTTTAGCTTGAGTGACTAGTTACCTGTTAATAGTTAATTTAAATTGATAGGAACTATTTTCAAACATTTTATTTCCAACTCCATATTAATAAAATCAAAGCAAGATTTCCATGTGATAGTACTTACTAAAATATTAAAATAAGAGTCCCAAATATTTAATTAACTAAATCTATCTTTGTGGGAATGTATTCTTATTTTCTATTTAGAAATGTATTTTTTTAAAAACAAAATGGCAGAAATATTTTCCCTGCTTACCTGTAATTCTGCACATTACCTTTAAGCTTCAGGGTAGATCTTTATAAGATTGCACTGACCTGATTCACACATTACATTTAGCCCTGGTTTCCTTAGCCACATTTTATTAAATTAATTCATATTTAATTTGGCCAGGGTCACACAAATGTGGCTGATCTGCAACACTGGTTTGGGAGGGGGGTTATATAGCCACTATTTTCTTGGAAAAAATAAAGGACAAACCCAAAAAAGGGGCAAATCTGAAAGAGGTTCATAAAGGGGGGGAACGTAATTGTTTACATTTATGCGATAATCTTGTTTTACAAAGCAAAATTCAAGAGCAAAACCAAGAAGATAAAATATTAAATAACTTTGAATGACAGCTTTCTGAAATACAAGTCCTTTCTAATAATGTAGCTATTACAATAAGATGAAACCAAATGAGTCAAATGTGGGATAAGCATTATGTGTGGACCCAGCCTAAATTTCACAGGAGATTTAGTACAAAGGTCTCATTCTTCCTTAAAACCATCTTTCATATCTTGAGAAGAACCTTAAGCAATTAAAGAGCTAAAAAGTAAATTCAAAAGTTGCATTTACTCACTTGCAAATATCTAAGTACCTCAGCAGCATCCGCCAGTATCCAAGAAATAAAGTACCACATGACTAGCATTCATATTTCAGCATATTTAGAAATTACCCTCCCCTCACCCTTAGCTGTGTTTAAATGATTTCTAAATGAGGTTTTATTACTGTTTTCACTGGTTATTTTATTGTACGCTATCCAGAGTGTGTGTGAGATGGCAACTACATAAATTTGAGAAATGAATTAAAAATTAAATTTTACCAATGTGACTAGCAATTACTGAGAAATAGGGGTTGTTTTTGCCATCTCTTGGAAAGATTACGTCCCTGAGGCATCAAATCAAAATTCTTTATTGTGGTCAGTGACCGAATATTGGTTACCTAACCCATCAAAGTACACTTATTCCTCAGTGATATTTATCAGACAAGTGCCCATTTAATGAAAAATGCCTCAAGGGGGGAAACCTTTAAAATTAAACTCCTTTGTCCTTTTTCCTGCCACTGTGAAGAAAAGGAACTGGGGGAAAAACTGTACTTTTCCTAAAGGCAGGAAGAACTTTGTACTTCATTATCACCAAAGTAATTTAATATATTTGATACACTCCAAATAATCAACATTTATTTAAAAATACCACTAAAACTTACCTCTGACACAACTCCTAACATGGGAATTTTAAGAATTCCCTCTTTTTTTTTCTTTTCCTCAGTCTATTGCCACTGTTGATCACTGGTGCCCTACCATCCAGAACATATTTTTGCCCTCCAAAATTTACCTCAGGTTTAATAGTTCTCATTCATGGATGCATAGCTTCCATTTTTATTAAGTTATTGCAGATTAATGGATAATGTTTTTGCCACAGAAAATGTGCCAATGTATTGAAAGAAGAAATGCCCCCCCCTACACATGGTTGTCTAATGGAATGTCCTATAAGAGCAGTGTTTTTTTTCAAATCTAACAACATTGAGGTGTGTGGACTTCAATTCCTAGAATTCACTAGCAAGCATGCTATTAGATATTGATGCCAATATGATGTATTGATGGTGTGGTCAGGTTAAATTATTCATCATGTTTCATCATGTGCTTTTTCTCCACATTGGAAAAACAGCAATAAACTTTTCTCCTTTTTAAAAAAATAAGATCGACTGGCCCTAATGTTACTCTAGTAAAGCCCTAACCTTCAAATTAAAACAACAACAATGGAAAACTGTGGTCAGGATTTTTTGCAGTAACTATTACGGGGAGCAAATGTCAATTCAGGATGAGTTTGGGAGATGCAAGTGATAGGGAATGTAAGGCCCAGAATTCAGGTTTGTGCACAGTTTTGTTTCACAAGATTGCAGGCTTCCATCACTTAGATAGACTTGGTGTATAAACCGAGACTTGGCTGTTGAGGGTGTTCAGGCAGAGGGGATTTTTCTGTCATTTTGTGGGTCAGTAGCACCACAATTTGAAAATCCCTGTCACAGCTGATTGTATAACAGATTGAAAGGAGATAATGTCAGATGTTTTTCTGTGACTATACACTATGTAGGGAGAAATCCCTAAAAAGATTCTGAGGACTCATTCACAGGATTCTTATGAACAGTTTTAAAACTACTAATTCAACATACTGCAGTTTTTTGCATCATTTAATTTTAGTCTATTCACTTGGATGTTACTTCTCTTTCTTCCATGGCATGTCATCAAAGTGTATATTATCAGATATTCATCTTCTGGATGTGTGTACTGTATAAATAAATGCATGAAACAGTCTATCAGAAAATCAAAGACTAATTTTAATTATAAATGTTCAAATAAACCATTAAATTTGATATCTATTTGAACTGGATCAGATCAACAAATCACATATGTGCTTATTGCAATAAATTAAAACATATGAAAGCCAGTTCTCCCATGAGCTGCTCCGAGCATCCAGGATTGGGAGGTGCTTCAGTCTCTTCCTAGTTAGGCTGGGCTTAAACTTTGAGGACACTCCTCCTCCTCCTCCACGTGACTCCTCCTCAGCGTCCCCAGTTTTAGCTCAGCCTTCATAGGAACAGGCTGTGTTTTCCTCCATGGCCGGAGTAGTGCATAAACGGTGGATAATTCAGGTTTGGTTTGGCTTCGTGTTAAAAACAGTAAAAATCCTGCAAGTTCTGACAGTTTTCCTTAAGATCCAGGACTGTCAGAGGTACCATTTATTGGGGCGGGCTGCTAGTTTCCCCCAAGCGCATGGGAGGCAGCTGCCTCCCACACGAACCGATCAGCAGGGCTCGTAAAAAAAGCCGCTTAGGGCTCTGGCAAACTGATCGGGAATTGGAAGGCGGCTGCCTCCCATTCCCAAGCTACTGTTCCTTTTGGTTAGCTTTCATTTCCCTGGAAAGTTATCTGAGCCCCAATCAGCAAGGGCTCGTAAAAAAAGCCGCTTAGGGCTCTGGCAAACCAATCGGGAGGTGGCTGCCCCCCATTCCCAAGCTACCGTTTCTTTTGGTCGGCTTTTGTTTTCCCTGGAAAGTTATCTGAGCCCCGATCAGCAAGGGCTCATAAAAAGCCACTTCGAGCACTAGTGAACCGATCGGGAAGCAGCTGCCTCCCATTCCCAAGCTAGAGTTTTTGTTTTTGTTTTTCCTGTTGTTGGTTTCATTTCCCTTCGATTCCTTTTGGTCCCTCTGTAGCTGATCTCAATTCTAGCTCAATTCTAGCTCTCAACCAAGGATTGCAAGAAGAGGAAAAGTCTGTTTTTTACTATTTCCCCTAAACTGGGCAAGTCCTCACATTTCTGCTTGGGAAGCTATTCCTTGAACACCTAGAAGCGCCAACCGTGAAAAGGCTGCCATTTTGTTTGAGCGCAGCAGCAATTCGGAGGATTGTGTGTGGGATTCCCCACAGGTTTCCCGTCCTGGGACCAGGGGACACTATCGGGGCCTCTCACCTCCTGACACCTCCCAGAGGAGGGGAGCGTTATTCTGCCAACTGATTACACCAACAAAACCTCAGTCTGCACCGGTGCAGTGGTTTCAACAGCGAGAGGCCTACATTTCTCCCCCACCAGGTTTCCCGTCCAGGGGACCAGGGGCTTTATATTATCACAAATCTAATCGGGTTACCTCTCCCGGCTTCTTCTTCTTCTTATATATATATTTAAAAAAATTAAATCAAAATTCCTACTCAACTTAGTTAAAAGAACTAAGTAGTCTTCAACTGTTTAGGAGAAACCTGCTGTCAGTAACATCATGCCAGGCAGCCACAGCTCAAGGGCCCACACCTCCAGTAAGGCCTGGGATAAAACCATGGAGGCCAACAAGCCCTCCCAAGCGGTGGAGAAGGATGCCCACCGAAGGCTTCAGGCATGGAAAAAGAGGTGATAAAGCGGGCCAGAGAAGCCAAGCGAGAATCACCTCATCCACCCCCCACCCTCAGGTCAGGCCCCCTGGCCTCTCCAGTAGACTTATCAATCCCACACAGACCAACTCCTCCATCTACATCAACTGCACCATCCTGCAGAGTACCAAAGGCGACATTCACTCCAACTGCAGTGGGCCTCCGCCGGTTGGAAGACTTACCTGAGAAAATCCCCAAGAGATGCCGATCCTGGATGGGACTGGCCCCTCAGAAGGGAGTAGCAGCCAGGCTACAGCAATTGCTCCAAACCTGACGACATGCGGCTTCGGATTGGTGCTCCTGTTCGGACTGTTCTCTTGGTGTCATAGACCATCATTCCAATCAGGTACCTCCCCATGGGGAGTTTTCTCTTCCACAGGACATCACTCTCAAGGGTTTCCTGAGCTGGAGGAACAAGAAGAACAATTGGACCAATCATAGGTGGGGTCTGTGCAGAGGGTTGAACAAGGCTGAAAATACCGCCTGCCTTGATACAACAACACCCCAAGTTCAACCAACTACTTCCTCAATGGACTCAGGAATCTTAATCTTTTCCCAGCCCGTCAATGAAGTGGCCGTCATACCGGTACCACAACTGTTCAAAGACCTAGTCCAGAGACAGTGGGCCTCGGCAGCTTCATATCCAGTTCCAACGACCCATGACAAAAATTTGGCTTCTGACTTCTCAAATTCCCTCAATACTCCAGAGGTTGATGAGCCCACCGTAGCCTTAGCCTCCTCCTCCTCAATTCTCTTGGAGGCAGCGGAGGCCCTGATACCTGAGGAAAAGAAGGCAGAACTGGCCCTTCGTAGAGCCCACGTGTCAGATGCATGGGCTATCAAAGCTGTCACAACAGTGCCCTGCTTTACCAGATCATCCCTCCAGTGGTTAAGGCATCTTAGAGACACCATTCCGGTTTCTAATGGGGGAGCGCACCTTGACATTACCAAACTTATAGCAGCCACTGAATTTTCAGCAGCTGCCACCTCAATGCCGTCAAATTTTCATCCAGAGCCGTTGCAGCTCAGGTGTCAGCCAGGTGATTATTTTTGGCTGCGGCATTGGCAAGCCAATACAAACACAAATGCAAGCTGGCTGCAGCGCCAATATCGGGGGAAAGCTGTTTGGCAATGTGCTTGATCCACTCCTCATAGAAACCCAGGCAAAGAAGATCCTCCCCTCCTTTTTCTGCAAATCAGAAAGTAAGTCTCCCCAGCCCTTTCGGAGGAGTTCCTTTTTTGGTCCTCTTACCAGAGCCCCTCCTACTATTGCTTTCAGAGTCCACCTGGGCCCCGGCAGGGCATACAGCAGGACAAGTTTGAACAGTCAGACAGGTTCAGAAGGGGGGGGGTCAGAATAAGAGACAACCCAGGGGTGCGGGAAATAGACCTTTTTTGTCGCACCAGATAACAAACTGGCTCAAATCCCCATTGGGGGGCAATTAAGATTGTTCGCTGACATGTGGGACGCCTCAACGTCGGATGCTTGGGTCAGGAACATGATTAAGCACAGTTTGAGTCTGGAGTTCCATTCTCAACCTCCAGAGTTTTTATGAGATCCCCGCAATCCAGGAATCCTGAAAGGCGTTCCCTCATGGAGACCGATATATCCCATCTCCTTCAAATTTGAGCAATACAACTGGTTCCCAAGGAACAACAGGGTCAGGGCTTTTATTCCCACCTGTTCCCAAGAGTTCGGGGGCTGGAGAGCTATCCTGGATCTGAAACACCTGAACCAGTACTTAATTTACTGTAAATTCAAGATGACAATCCTCCAGTCCATCCTCTTAAACATCAGGCAGGGAGACGTCCTAACGTCCATTGTCCTCACTGAGGCATTTCTCCACATTCCAATCAGGCCTACCCATTCTAAATTCCTCAGGTTCCGCTACGGCGATCGGCACTACGAGTACATGGCACTCCCCCTTCAGCTGGCCTCTGCCCCCAGGACATTTACCAAGATCCTGGCAGCACTTGCTGCTTCCCTCAGAACATCACCTGTTCGCTTGCAATGCTATCTTGATGACATCTAAATTTGTCATCCTTTTTCCTACAAGCTAATACAGACACCCAACTGACAATTAGGACCCTGCAACAGCATGGGTTCTTGATAACTAGAACAAGAGCCACCTATCCCCTCCTACCAGTCTGATTCACTTAGGAGCGGTCTTGGATACAGTTCAAGCTAAGGTATTCCTCTCCCCAGAGAGATTAGAAAGCATTAAGTGTCTATCTCAAGAACTTAGAACCCGTAAGAAGGTAACCCTTGCCTTTCTGTCACAGTTACTAGGAAAATTAATATCTTGTATTTCCATCATCCCTTGGGCCCGTTTTCTCTCCAGACACCTACAGTGGTTTCTGTTACCGTATCAACGCTCAGATAGAGCACATTCTAACCTTAGAGTATTTGTACCACAGAAGGTCATAATTTCCCTCCAATGGTGGACATCTGTCTCTATCAATTCAGGTTGTCCTTTCAGAGAGCCAGTACGATTGACGGTCACCACAGATGCCAGTTTCCCAGGCTGGGGAAGTCACTGCCACCTCCATATGGCTCGAGGGCATTGGACGGTTCACTAACAGTCCTACAGCATCAATTGGCCAGAATTGAGGGCGGTCCACCTCGCTCTATGCAGCTTCCTACCCTTGTTTCACTCCTCTCCCTCAGGGCAGAACATATATCAGGGACCTCCAACGTTCAGGCAGATTGGCCGAGCAGGGCAGCAGTTGACCAAGCAGAGTGGTGCCTGCATCCGTCATTTTTTTCAAGAAACACTGCAGAGGTTTGGTCACCCCGCCACCAATCTGTTCTCCTTCCAGTAATACCCAAACTGATCTGCAGGATGTTGGAGGAGAGAGCAGACATTCTGTTAGTGGCTCCTTACTGGCCTCACCAGCCGTGGTTCGCAGACCTGAGGGACCTGTCCACAGAGCCACCCTGGAGGATCCTGCCATCGACCGTCTCGCTGCCCCAGGGTCCAGTACTTCACCCAGACCCCCAGTGGCTCAACCTAGCCACATGGAGGTTGAGCAGCAATGTATGGTGAATGAGAACATTTCCAGTCCGGTCATCCAGACTATACAAGTGGCTGGGCGTCCGGTGATGAACCGCATATACGAGGCAACTTGGTCGGCCTTCTACCGGTGGGCAGGAGGCATCAAATTAATCCCCCCTTCCCCATCAGTTTCCCAGTTTCTGGATTTCCTTTGGGAGGGTCTGAACAAGGGTCTCTTACCAAACCCGCTGCGATGACAGGTAGTGGCTCTGGCTTCTGTCGTTGCCTGGGTGGGTGTCTAGATCCCATTGCTCACCACCCTCGTGTTTGCAGTTTTCCTTCGGGGAGCTAAGAATTTGAGGCCACCGGTGGTCCATCGCTATCCGACCTGGGACCTGAACAAGGTTCTGAGGGCCTTGACTACAGGCCCCTTTGGACCATTGAGGATTATGCCCACACAGTTTCTAACATACCATGCGGTCTTCTTAATCGCCATCACATCAGCGAGACACATCTCTGAACTGGCAGCATTGTCGGTACGGAAGGATTTTCTGTGTTTTCCACGCTGATAGGTTGGTACTCAGACCTGACCCTGCCTTTACACCTACGATTGATTCAACCCTTCATAGAGCTTAAGAACTCGTCCTACCAAACTTTTGTCCAACTCCTGCCCACAGGCTCATGCATAGATGGCACAAATTAGACATCAGGCAGGCACTGCGCATTTACATTGACCGAACAGCATCCTACAGGAAGTCTGAGGCACTGTTCACGGCATTCCAACCTACCACACTGGGGTGTACAGTCTCGTCCTCGACCATTGGACGAAGGCTGAAGGCTACAATTACAAAATCATACAATCTCATGCCTTGCCAGTGCCCGGGGGCATTATGGCTCATTCCACTAGGAGTGTGGCAACATTAGCAGCCTGGGCCACCCAGGCATCATTTGACGACATCTGTTGTGCTATAACTTGGGCCTCTCCTTCTCCCTTTCTTTGCAGTTTTAAGATAGATGTTTTTGCCTCAGCCGAGGCTTCATTCGGTAGGCGGGTATTTCAACGGGTCCTTTTGGACCTGGAGCGGACTTCATCCCAGAGCGGACTTCATCCCACCCTTAGGACAGTGCCCAGCTTTGGTATGTCCCAATCCTGGATGCTCAGAGCAGCTCATGGGAGAAAGGGCGTTGATACTTACCTGATACGCCCGTTCTCTGTGAGCTGTGTAGAGCATCCAGCCCCACCCTATTACTCTTGTTGTTTCCATCTGGTGGGGATCTACTCTGGCCGGGGGTGATTAGGTAGTTGAAGTATCATGAGGTATCATCATTATCTCGGCTTCGTAAAACTGGGGACGCTGAGGAGGAGTCACGTGGAGGAGGAGGAGCGTCCTCAAAGCTTAAGCCCAGCCTAACTAGGAAGAGACTGAAGCACCTCCCAATCCTGGATGCTCTACGCAGCTCACAGAGAACAGGCGTATCAGGTAAGTACCAACGCCCTTTTTGCATAGTTGTTAAAGCATCAAGCTAGAAATTGAGAAATTGGGAGTTGTAGACATAAAGCCAGTCAAGTGACTTTAGGCCAGTCACTCTTTATCAGCCCTAGAAAGGAGGCAATGGCAACCACTTCTGAAAAACCTTGCCAAGAAAATTGCAGGACTTATCCAGGTAGTCTCCAAAAATTGGATATGATTGAATGGAAAGGAGGGAGGGGGGAAGGCTTATACACCATCACACAATCTTAGCCATATCACACAAAGCTTTTTATCATTTTGAAATAGTGGAAATGATGCATACCTTCACTAACCGTTGTTTATTTTAAACATGGTACATTATTTAAATTTAGTTATTCACACACTGTGCTAAGACCTAAACCACGACTTAAAGCCTCCCGGGTCTAGATCCACACAATATGTGAAAGCAAAACCCAAAGAAACCCATTGCAGTATGACATCTGAACCCAGCCTATTTGTGGAAGCAAGCTCACCATCATCACCATTATCATCATAACTAATCAAGGAGAGAATCAACCTAGAAACTAAGGATAAATTTCCTGACAGTTAGAATAATTAATCAGTGGAATGACTTGCCTGTGGAAGTTGTGAGTGTTCCAACACTGGAGTTTGTTAAGATTAGGCAACCCTTTGTCTGAAATAGTATGAGCATGGAATTGGACTAGAAAGCCTCCATGGTCCCTTCCAAGTCTATTTTTCTGTTACTGTATTATTTTATAACTTTTGGGGACCCCAGTGCTTCTGATCCTAATCCTAGTTTCCCAGTTAAATGATACTATAGTAAGAATTCATAAGATATTGGACAGTGCCGAAAGTTTGGCTGATGTCTGTCCCCCGTACAGGCTCCCACAGCCTTCAAGCATTGCAAAAGGAGCAGCCATGGCATCATTAAAATCACCAGGGATACTTGCTGTGATTTGTTTCAGCAGAACAATTGGATGTTGTGTGTGTCTTCCTTCTACAATTATGATCACAGATACAATGTCCCCATATATCAGGATGAGGCTGCCCAGAGCAGTATTCAGAGTATGCCCATGTTTGCTATTATTTTAAGGATTGGCAGACAGACAGACAGACATCTAGATGAGTTTTGCAGCTGGTCTTCTAATTTTGCACCTGCAGTGAATTACATCAGTATTCTTCTGGTTTCAGCATCTGTTTGAGTTTATTTGCACTTCAGGAATGTCTACTTAATTTCACCCATTAAAAAATCCGTAATATATTAATGCTTGGTTTGTTTGTTTGTTTTCCTTAATGTCTTTTTTTGTAGTTATTAGGAACTGTTTTTAAGGATGCAATTCACTATTTTATATTTCTGGGTAATCTTACACTTGAAAGCAACTGAGAACAGTGGATGCTGTTGAGTCACATACCAGTTGTGATAAACTGATACACAAAATTATTTGCTATGAGAGTTTTTTCAAGTTAAGTTTTTGATACTATCCCAACCCACTGTTGTAAATGCCATCATATCATTCAATTGTCTATAGTTTAGAAAATGGATAAGATTAACTGTTCATTGTTTTCAAATGGCAGACTTTACCTTCACAGATAAATTTGTGGAAAATAGGACTGCCTGTTTAAAAAGAATATATAATTCTAAATTTCTTAGGATAAGTATACTTATTTGGAAATAGAGTACTTTACTCAACAATTTACTTTTATATAGAAGATTGGGTTTTTTGCTTACGTTTTGGCAATATGTTAATAAGTGAAGTGGGATCTATAGTATTGCCATCATGTCACACTGAACTCTTTGAATGTATTTTGAGGAAATGAAACACTTTTGAGATTATGTTGTGGGATATAAATGTACTACAATTTTCTTTTTATAATTCTGATTGTAATTTGCACACAACATTGTACTTTCTTAAGAGCTGGCCATGTATTAGCAGATCATTATGACAGTAGGAAAAGGCAGTATCTCTGCTCAATTAGATTACTAAAAAGATAATCCTAATAATCCTATTAAGAAGCAAAATATTGAGTATTTCATTTAACTTGTTTGATGTTAATAGCCTGTCTATTCAATAGGATTAGACCCAAGATTAATCTCTGCATACAATAAGAATATATTTTATAGTAGTTTTATTTTTAAAAAATTACAATTAAAAAAGATAAAAATAAATACAAACTAAAAAATAAAAGAATATAAAGAAAAAAGTGCAGAAAAGAAAAATTGAAAAATTGAAAAGAAAAAAGCATATTGTAAAGCAAAGTAAAAGAAATGACTTTCTCCTTCATTACAAGTATAAACAATTTTAATAACTTATCACCTCCTCTTAAAATACAACAAATAATTTATTTCCATATCTCATCTCTTATTTATAAATTAGTCCTTAAAGTCCTGATCAGCAGAAGACTATTATGGGTTACCAGACATGACCACACATCTATTTTAACCTTGATCAAATAAACTATTTTTATATTCCTTCCCTTTACTTTTAACAAACCTGATCTTTAGTCCCTTCAAATAATATACTAGAATTTGACTTCTTTTAATTTTTTCTTTGTTCCTTCTCATAAAATTTTTCAGAGGTTTAGCAAATCTCTTGTAAATCCAATATAGGAAAGTTATCCATGAAAACCATATTAGTTTGTCCAATCTTCGAAGTCTCATCCTATGGTCTATTTTTTAAAATCAAAACAAAAGCACTGTCCCCTAGCAAGGATTCTTAACTTTAAAATCTTATTTCAAATCCATCTGGACCTTTAATCAATTTATAATTTTCCAAAATCAAAGTTTTAATTATCCTTTTGCTATTTATTCAAATTGTTTTTTTAAACTTTAAACTTATCTTTAAAAGTTTGCTAATGATTAAAAGAAACTGACCTCATGCTATACAAATTGTTGATCCAAAAGTTTCCAAGAGCTGAAAAGCAAACAATTAACAATTTCCAATTTGATTCGAAAAGGGAACATGCAAACATGGATGCTGCTGTTTAACAACCTTCTCACCAAGAGCAACTGTCTGGAGCACTTATGAGTAATCTCAAATCCTCTCCTTATCCAGAAAGGAATTATGAAGAGTTGGTTTACTCACTGTCTCTTCATTCTGCTGTGGTCATCAGCTCTGCCTTTAGGAGAGCAGTCTTCAGTTTGCTATTTCTTCTCCCAATTATAATAATAGCACATTCTCATTGTAATAATCATCATCATACTGTTGACACACAGTATTGTTGTCAATCACTCCTATACTAAAGAAGAAGATAATCTTTGTGGTCTGTTAAACAAACAATAGTTCATTCTGTCTTAGTACTAGGTGATTAAGTTTGAAGCCAATACTAGTTCTTAAGTACAAGTAGTTTAGGAGGGACTCCAAATCCTATGGAATGTGCATTGGAACAAAATTAACATACAGTATACTGATTTGTTTCCATGTAGCTATATAACTTACCCTTTTATTTTGATATCTTGGCTTAAATATAGTTTTTGAAAAAGCAGCAGGGCAGGAGGCATGAGTAAATAATAGAAACAAGAGTTATTCCCAGTGGAATGAGAAGGGGGCTGAATCTAGAGTTAATTATTTTTCCATTTCCTCTAGTAATTAAACAAGAATTGTGTTTTCCCTCATTAAAAGTCTCTGAAAATTTGTAAAAACGGATAACTATTTAAGGACCAAGCCATTACCCAGTTAATCTATATAAAAATATCTGGAAACTGATATCCAGACTCTGCTGCCAATGTTCTTGGATGAGACTAAGAAAAAACAATTGGAGCAATGGCATCCAGTGCTATTCATATTCATACAAAGTATGCCTCATTGTAGGTTATGAATTATTTGAAAGAATGACAATTATAGTCCAAATATGCATACCTAGAGAAATCAGCATTTGAAAGAAAACAATTTGTCCAGTGTCCATTCATCTTTACATATCAACAGATTATAGTATCCACCAGTATAGATTGGATTGGTGGCAAGTCTGGTAAAACAAAAATCTACTTCATTTTTCTTGCTTTCAGACATTTCCCCCATCCCTGTTCCCATTTTTCCCCTGGCATTCTTCCTAAAGACTCAAATGTGAAAGAGCAAAAGAGGAACTGTGAACAGCCTGGCTGAGTAGAGGTCAAATGTATTATGGGCCCTTACAATGGAGAAGATATTCTGTAGGCCAGGTGTCTGCTTACCTTTGAAAGATGAAAGAGGATTAGAGAGCCACCTGTCCCCATCAGGTGTGCTCCCTCTGGCAGTGGACTGAACCTCCCTTTCACAACAAAAGTCCCTCGCCAGAAAAGTAAGAGTACTATAGGTGACAGTATATCAGGTGGTAGAGTTTAGAACAGGTTAAAGGATGTTCTGCTGTTATAAAACTCAATGGAAGTAGGAGATACTGGATCTTACTGTGGGTCTGTGTTGTTGCAATGTTGGGATATGCATAATGGACTAAATAATCCAGCATAGAAATTATTTTCAGGGGACAGTTTTGCTTGTTTTATCTTAGTCGCACACTTAACTCTTTTGGCCATTTTCTGTTTCTTGAAAGTAGCCTGAAAAAAGAAACATTAAGCAAGCAACATTAAGATTAATTATTCCATCTAAATTTAGCTGCTGTTGAGGAGTTAGATGTAGGGCTGGAAGAAAACAAAACCCTACTGCCAAATTTAATCAGGCATAAACACTAGTTTTATCATGTAATTCATAAATATTGCCAATTAACTAGAAAGGATGCCAAGTTTGCTTTAAGAATAAATTAATACAATAGTTGGGAAGATGATAACATTGCAAGCATTGGACTAGGTCATCTTAGAGTGGTCTAGAAAACAATCCATTCTCCAAGAAGTGGAATGCAACTTTTCTGATTTGCCTCTGTGCTCTTGCCAGAAAAAAATGTGCTTTAATCATAAAAATGTTCCATGGGATAAGTAACTGCTGTATCATGGAGGACTTTTTGCATTCAGGCTAGTAAATTAATACATTCTTCCACTCCCACCAACAAAAATACATGGTACCAAGCTGTCAAAATCCAGCAATAGATAATGATTAGTTTAAGTATCTAGCTACTATACTAATGAAGTATTTCCCCTTCCCTTTGTAAGAAATACCACATGTCAAGGGATTGAAAATTGCACACAGAAGAGCTACTTGTTGTAACATTAATTTCACTGACGAGACTTTTTTTTTAAAAAACTCTTTACTAATTGAAATCTGTGTTCTTTTCAGAATTAATATATTACAATTAAAATAGTAAATCCATTGCACATTGCACAGAAATGATGTCTTTGAGATTTTCTTCCTGTAAGTATTTATAAATTTGGAATGTAGGGAGAAAATAATGTGGCACTTCGCTATAAGAAAAAGAGAGAACAGATGACATATACAGTAGACTTTGACTTACAACTATTTAGCAATTGTTCAATGTTACAATGGCACCAGTGGTGGGGTTCAAAAACTTTTACCACCGCTTTGGTGGGTGTGGCTTTGTGTGCACGCATGTGCCAAACACGCACTTTGTGCAGGCACAGAGGCATTCCTAGTCACCTCCTGCAAGCCTGCATTCTCCCGGTTGCTTCAGCAGCTGCTGCACGGCATTCTTCTGTGCCGCGCAAAGCAGCTGCACTTCAAAAGCAGAAGATAACAGTGAGTATGGGAGCCTGGGTGGGCAGGTGGGCCCAACAGCAGAGCAGCGGAGAGAACCGGTTCGGTCTCCGCTGTTCATCACTGCTACTGGCTCGGCAGAACCGGGCAGAACCGATAGAATACCACCACTGAATGGCACTGAAAAAGTGATTTACTATCAGTCCTCACCCTTACAATTGTTGCAGCATCCCTGTAATCATATGATCAACATTCATGTGCTTGGCAACTATCATGGATGTACAATGGTTGCAGTGTCCTGGGGTCACGTGATCGCCATTTGTAATTTTCCCAGCCAGCTTCCAACAAGCAGAGTCAATGGTGGAAGCAGGATTTGCATAACAACCATGTGATTTGCTTAACAACTATAGCCAAAGTCATAACATTGGGTACAGCTCTCTTAACAGCTGCCTTGCTTAGCAACAGAAATTCTGTCTCCCATTGTCGTTGACCGCATAATTGGAAACAGCACTAGGATTTCTGACAGGTTGGAAGAGAGGAGGCAAGATGACAACTGCAATCATGTAATCTAAACTCTGCCCCTGTGTAATCTGTATCACATGAACACAAATAGGGGGTGGGACTTTTATGGTAATATCATGGTGCCATCTTGAGTTTTTATCCATCCCACATGCCCTTCTATAGAAGGGGTCACCAACCTTTTGGACCTCAGGGACCACCAAACTCATAATTTTAAATCCCGCGGACCACTAATATGAATTTTGACTGACGGTGGCTTGCTGACATTGGTGGGAAAGTCAGTCCCATATTCCAGAGCTACAGTAGTCACAGGACTGGCCCTTGGTCATCCTGGAGCAGCTGCTCCTCCACCCGGGTGCACCAGCCTGCCATAGACTGGAGGAGCTGCTCCGGGATGACCAAAGGGCCAGTCCTGTGTTTCCCTCCCCCGCCGTTGGTCTTACCTTCCAGTTCCAGCTCGCATGGCTCTACTTAAGGTAAGGTTTGGCTTGGCCAAAGGGTGGGGGCCAGCAGTGTGTGGGCCATGTGGGTGGTGCAGCCTTGTGTTCCCGCGCAGCCTGGATTAATTGCTTTGGGGGGGACATTTGTCTGCGGACCACCAAAATTTTCTCTTGGACCACCAGTGGTCCCCGGCCCACTGATTGGCAACCACTGTTTTATAGCACTCAAAGTTTAGATCAGAGAAACATTTGAAAAAGCTAGGAACTCCACCTTGAGATCTGATAGGAGGGTGGAGTGTCCACCTATGATAAACGTGATCTGGAAATAGTCTGTAGTTGCACCCAAATTATGTAATCTCTCATGAGTTTCATTTGGTCCCTTCCCTTGCTGCTTTCCATCAGTTGAGCAAAACCTATGTTCAAATGTGGTCCTAATATATGAAATCTTTGTGGACGGCTTTATCTCTGATTCCATTTAGCTTTTTTAAATTATTTATTATAGATTGTTGTAAGTGATTCTAACACCTTGGTGGTGCAGGCTGTTAAATGCCTAGCACTTAAGTTCCAGCTGCCTGCAATTGCTGCAAGCTCGAATCCCACCAGGCTCAAGGTTGACTCAGCCTTCCATCCTCTCGGGGGAGGTAAATTGAGGACCCAACATTGTTGGGGGTAATAAGCTGACTTTGTAAAAATGCTGCTTAGTAATAAGCAGGCATGTACAATGGAATGAAGGCTATTGCTGAGTGCACTGGGTTGTATCCCCAAAATTGTAAGCCGCCCTGAGTCTTCAGAGAAGGGCGGCATATAAATGTAATTAAAAAAAACAAACTCTTAGCTATCTAAGGGGTTGCCACAAAGAAGAGGGGGCCAAGCTATTCTCCAAAGCACCCGAAGACAAGACAAGAAGCAATGGATGGAAACTAATCAAGGAGAGAAGCAACATACAACTTAAAAGAAATTTCCTGACCAAACAATCAGTGGAACAACTTGCCTCCAGAAGTTGTGAATGCTCCAGCACTGAAAGTCTTTAAGAAAAGATTGGACAACCATATATCTGATATGGTGCAGGGTTTCTCCCTGAGCAGGGGTTTGGACTAGAAGACCTCCAAGGTCCCTTCCAAGTGACAATAAAGTTTCTATTCTATTCTGCTCTGCTCTGTTCTGCTCTCTTCTTTTCTGTTCTATTCTAATACAAATGCCTAAGTAATGCAGGATACGCTGTATAAATAAAAATAAGGAAAATAGATTCAACTGAATTCATATCAAGGATCACTATCCAACTGTTGTCGCAGCATACATTTTTATTCCATTTGCCTCTGTATGAAATTGACCATAACAGATTATAATTTGTAATGTAAGGATATTTAATGGAGTAGTTAATTCAAGAATGGGGCTGATTATACATCACATAAAACAGCTGCAACAAGAATGCATTCAGCAATCTTAATTAACTAGGCAGATAGTAACAAGGGGGAGAGAGCAGCAACAGTGTGCCGATAACACAATTGCTAATGTATTCGTGCACCAACAGAGTCAGTATGGTGGAGCAGGTTCTTTTGCTCTCATGTTTAGCGAGAGTCTGTCAAAGTTCAGCCCTGCTAAAATAAAAGGTCAGATAGCAAGTGACGTGACAGGCTTTTCTTTAAAATCATGTTATTATTGTATGCCCAAAAATGGAAGGACGCCTCGATTCCTACTATGGACGAATGGCTGCAGAAGTTGATGGAGGCGGCTGAAATGGCAAAATTGATCACTTTGATTAAAGAAAAGAACACAAGTGCTTTGGCTTCTACATGGAGGCCACTTCTGAACTTCGTGCTTCATGTGGAGAAGGATGAAACTCTGATTTGGGGTTTTCCGATTAGTAAACTGATAGATCTTTATAGAAATTGCTTGTTTATACTATTATGGAAAAGCCAAAAGTTGTGATTTGATGTTAATGCCTTATTTTACTGTAGCAGAGTTGGAAGTCAACACTTCTTTTTCTTGCCTTTTTTCTGATCTTTTCTCCCCTCACCTTCCCCTTCCCCTCCCCACTGCTTTCTATTTACTTTGCATTTTGTATTTTACACTACTTTATAACTCAATAAAAATGTTAATGGGTTTTTAAAAAATCATGTTAGATAGACAAGAGTTGGATATTATAAAACATTGTCATTATTGCTGGGATCACATAATTTAATTTACCGTGGTTATTTATTCATTTAGTTAATTGATATGCCATCCATCTCACTATCAACATGACTGGATGACTTGCAACACCATAAAAGCAAGAATATAAAAATATTTAAAACATTAAAAACAGAGGTGGTATTCAGCAGGTTCTGACTGGTTCTGCAGAACTGGTAGTTGAAATTTTGAGTAGTTCGGAGAATTGGCAAATACCACCTCTGACTGGCCCCGTCCCCATCTATTCTCTGCCTCCTGAGTCCCAGTTGATCAGCTGGGTTTCCTTTTGTTGCCTTGCACAGGAGAACGGAGCTGGAAAGCAGGTTAGCGGGTTGGGGAGAGAATAGGGATTTTGCAGTATCCTTCCCCTGGAGTGGGGTGTGAATGGATATTTTACAGTATCCTTCCCCTGCCACGCCCACCAAGCCATGCCCACCAAGCCACGCCATGCCTGCCAAGCCATGCCCACAGAACCAGTAGTAAAAATTTTTGAATCCACCACTGGTTAAAAACCTTAACAGAAGTTGGATAAAACTAGGAACCAGTACTTGAGCATTATGGGGATGAAATCTTCATCAATCACCAGCCATTTCCAGTGTAGAGAGTCCTAAGCTATTTGGGAGAGCCAGGTTCTGAGGCCCTTCTGGAAAAGCAAAAGGATGGGGATGGATCTCACTTCCAGTGGCAAGATTTTCCAGAGGATTAAGATCATAGCCAAAAAAGGTCTTTTCCTAGACCTCACCAGCCAAATTTATGTATTTATTTGAATAAACCCCAATAGCTACATACCAACAGCCTACTTAACCAACATTAAGTATATCGCATTATGATTTAGTTGGTAAATGAATGCTATCTGGCTGGGTTTCTACAATGCACACCATCCCATCAGCCACTCACTCTGTCAAATTTCCATACAAGCAATAATGGCAATCAGTGGTATCTACAGAATCTTGTTGATTTTGTCAAAATAATAAAATTATAGCATTGCAAGCAGTTTCATGATGCACATGCTATACAAAAGAGGTGATGCTTATGTGGCAATGGTGCAACATTATTTTCTTCAGGCTGACCATTTTTCTTACCCATAGATGCTACTAATGGTAGCTAACATTCACACTAACTCAGGGGTGTCAAACTCACATCATCACAGCAGCGTCACATGACGTATCGGGACTTTCCCTCTGTTTGTTAAACCGGGTGTGGGCATGGCCAGCATGTGATGCATCCAGCCTGTGGGCCAGGAGTTTGACAGCCCTGCACTAACTGGTTCAAAGATGGGACCTCATTTCTGTCCTCCTTGCTTTCTCCAGGATATGGCCCAGAGGTGGCATTCAGCAGGTTCTGACTGGTTCTGGAGAACCAGTAGCAGAAATTTTGAGTAGTTTGGAGAACCGGCAAATACCACCTCTGACTGGCCCCACCCCCATCTATTCTCTGCCTCCCGAGTCCCAGCTGACCGGCTGGGTCTTCTTTGGTTGCCCTGCACAGAGAACAGAGCTGGAAAGCAGGTTAGTGGGGTGGGGAAGGAATGGGGATTTTACAGTATCCTTCCCCTGCCACGCCCACCAAGTCATGCCCACCAAGCCACACCCACTAAGTCACACCCACAGAACCGGTAGTAAAAAATTGAATCCCATCACTGCACCATTTCCACGGTCCAGGTGCAAATGGCTCAAGTCCTGGTAGTCACGGTCCAGTATCTTTCCCCTGCCATGCCCATCAAGCCACGCCCACCAAGCCATGGCCACAGAACCGGTAGTAAAAAATTTTGAATCCCACCACTGATATGGCCATCTACCTGGACAGTACCAAAAGACTCTATGATGTTATTAACCTTTATCCTACAGGCCAGCTAGGCAGATTTAGGCATAGTTGGGCTGCAGCAGCCACTGTGTTCAGCTAGCTTTTAGTAGCAAACTTTGTAATAAGGGACTTCATTTTTCAGTCACCATTTCTCTCCTTTATTATTATTTTTTGGCTGTATGGAAATTAGATTAGCTGACTGAGTTTGGGATTTTTGCTTTGCCTTGTGTTTTTTGTGCCTTTGAATCAGTCTTGACTCCTGGTGACTGACTGGACAGATTCCTGGCAAAGTTTCACTCCTTCCCAGGAGTGGTTTGCCATTGCGTCCTTTCTAAAGCTGAGAGAGAGCGGCTGGCCTAAGGTCACCAAGTTGGCTTTGTGCCTAAGGAAGGACTAGAACTCACAGTCTCTTGATTTCTAATCTAATGTGTTAACCACTACACCAAACCAGCTCTATGTTCCCATGATACAATTGACTAAATGGCGTTAATGTAACTCCATTTGGTTAGTGTAAGACTTGATATATTTGGAGACTAATTTTAAATCCCTGTAAATTAACTCATTGGATCAATTAATCTCTTTTGATGTTTGTATAACTTACTAACCCTCTAGTGACCCTGTATTTTGTGAGAACAGGATTTGAATTTGTAATGATACTGAGATGTAGCACTAATCTCCCATAAATTATTGTTCAGCCATGTTTTGTATAGATGAGCATACTCTAAGATTCAAACTAGACTATTGAAGTTTATTAACAATGATAATACGGGTTCATATGCTGCACGAATGTATCCATTACAGAGTATTCAATTATGGTTAATCAGATCATGAATTAGCATGAATTAGCCAAACTAGGGCTATTTAAAACTGTAGGAAAATGTTAAAGCCCCAAGCATTACAGTGCATGTGTAAGTATATTAATAAAAAGAGAGATATTTATTCCTCAACATTTTTTCAATAGAGTGAAAGAGAAATAGATTTTACCAAGGACAAGTTTACAAAAATTGTGCTTGTGCCAGCTAATGGTTGCAAAATACTGACGTCAAATAGTAAAGCTGTTCATTGAAGCAGGATAAAACTTAATAGGCAGCTTCAGTTTAGGATGTGTTCAGCTAAAGAGGATTTTAATCCTTCATGCTAAACTCTTAACTATTCATTATTTCTCTCTAAATTAAATGTGTATTGGAGTGTACATTTCAGGTTTGAAATGTCAGTAGTTGTCACCTGCAGCTTTAAATTTTTATTTTTCATTTTTGTGCTGTTTTCTAAATAGCTTCAGAAAGATTTACCCTGAAAAGCTGCATTGAGAGTTGCTAAATAAACCAAAATGGAGAAAGAATAAAAGGAGGCATAGATACAATGAAGATTAAAAGTAGTTTGTGGAAGCAACCTCTAAAAAAACTGAAACAAACTAATCAGGCTGAAACATAATGGCATTAAGAAAAACAAATAAGCATGTTCCAGCTACTTATGATTAGATCTTATTATATGAGGATTGAGAAAGTTTTGTTTATACCACTTTCCTTTGACCAGAAGGCTCTTGGAAACATAGTATTGTCGATAACTGATAAATGTTTGGGCCTTGGTCTTGCACTGTAAATAAATAATAAAACAATAGTGCTGGATATTATTGATGGTCCCTACAAAATACAAAAAGATGAGAATGTATTGGCAGGAATCATAAGGATCAGGCAGTACCTGGCACATTGTGGGGTGTACTTTAAGTAGTTCCCTAATTAAAGTAGTATCTGATTTTTTTTCAGAGCTAGGTGAAGTTTTCCTTATACTAGCTGAATGACAAACTGGTATTCATCCCCTCACCAAAAAAGTTAAACTCCGTTTGATTAAAAATCTACTTTGAGTTTTGTGGATTATTGCCCTCTGGTGGTATAATTTGGTAATTTATAACTGATTTTAAAATGGGGGTGCATACCTGCAAAGCAGAGCAAAACTAACATCAGATAAATAAACCCCATAATCTTTTTCTCAACCAGAATTAAAAACTAAGATTTCCATTTTAGTCAGAATTCTATTCAACTAATCATGTTTATAATTGTGTCTGATCAAGGCTTCGGCCTTTTAATATATATATATATTACAGAAGCCTCCTTTTTATCAGTTACTCTATGTATTCTATTCTAAATGTGTCTTAATCAGCAATGTAGCTTTTGTCATCTGAAATATGATGAAAAACCAGAGATTCAAATTTGTAAAGTGGCAAATGAAATGACCTAATGTGTTGATTCATTCGTTTATTATGTGTAATTAAGTCATTTTCAATGACAAGCAAGTCAATATATTACATGGCTCATATAGACCAGGGGTGTCAAACTTGATTTCATTGAGGGGCCACATCAGGGATGTGCCCCCTCAGGGGGCTGGGGTGGGCGTGGCCAGGGTGGGTGTGGCCAGCTCAACGTCACTCGTGTCAGGGGCACCTGTGGTGGCTGGAGCACTCTGCCAGCAAAAATGGGCTCCCGAGCTCTGTTTTTGGCTGTGATGGCCTCTGCAACCCTCTGCCAGTGAAAACTGAGTTTGGGATGACCACATGCCAATTCTTTGCTGACAGAAGCACCGCAGGCCAATCCTTTGCTGTTTCCAGGGCAGCCCCACAGGCCGGATCTAAGCACCCTGCGGGCCAGATCCGGTCCACGGGCCTTGGGTATGATATCCCTGCTGTAGAAGGATATAAAATGCACAATTATAAACATATTTACACAGCACTAAATCCCTCTGGTTGTATTATGACTGAATACAATTGTGTGATATATTATTCCAACTGGTCTTATTTTCGTGCTATATATCATTACATTAATGGAGACATGTGAATGCTCTCCAATCTGGTACTTTCCAATGAGATGGGATTATTAATATCTAAAATTCTCAGCATTGCTACATTATCTAGGAATCTGGCAGTTTGTCTATACATGTCCAGAGAATATCAGATTAGGGAATACTGGCATATCTAAGTATTAGGATTGTGGTTCCAGATTGTAAAAATATTACTGTTCTAAAAGACAAGGTATAATATTTTCCATCTGAGATAAAACAGTAAGTACATAAGAATAACAAGTTAAACTTTGTATTGATTTAAATTTGCATCGCGTTAATCACTGCCTTTCATGGATTTTAGCAGAGGACTTTCACATCACCTGCTTCCTCTGTTTTAGTTGCGTCCTTCAGAGATTGATATTGAATTTCTTTTAATCCAAAGTATATCTTCTACCATTGTGTTACAATTCCTGTCCTGGTCCTATTTTATATTTTAACTAAATGTATTGCACTGAATAGTTGACTTCTCTATCCCCTTTTCAAACTGCTAATAACAACAGCACCATGCAGTACTTATTTGAATGTCTCGATTACAAGTCACGTTCGTATGCACTTAGCTTGATTGTGCAGTGTTTCCTTGTGTTAAAATGGCTATGTTATAGTGCCATTTGTTTCTATTCTATAGAATTACTCCCCTTTGAATTACATCTGGAACTGAAACTCCTGAAGTTTAAAAAGGCTCTTAAAACACTTCTTTTTTCAGGAACTTTATAAAGCCAGAGGAAACTTCTTCCTCATTATTTGCTAAAGATTTAGATTTGCTAAAGAAATGTTTTTATTGATTATTAGCTTACATTTGGAAAGTTTTACTATAGACTGCTCTGTTAATTTTGTTGCTTATACTGTACATTATTTCTGTACAATTAATTTATAAATGTAAACATTACATAAAATTACTGTACTGTACTGTAAAAGGTGATCACATAACCCTGTGACACTGCCCCTGTGACCCTGTCATACATATGAACCAATTGCCAAGCATCCACATTTTGATCACTTGACTGTGGGGATGCTGCAACGGTCATCAGTGTGAAAAACGGTCGTAAGTCACTTTTTTCAGTTCTGAAAACTTCGAATGGTCACTTAATGAACTGATATAAGTCGAGGACTATCTGTATATGTAGTTTTTCCTATGTCTTCTTATTGGAGACCTGAATCCCATGGCAATGGCTCTGTAGCATTCCAAACTTATTGACCACAAGAAGACAAGGATCTGGATAGTCAAGAATCTATTATATCACCCTCCTCTGGGTAAAAGATTGCCAATCCAGGGTCACTTCCTTATTTCTTTGCAGGCACCCGTGCACATATCACATATCTGAGTTTCTTTCTCACAGTTTCTGCTAGGCTTTGCCCATTTCTGGGACATACTTCCTGTAAATAAATCTCCTTTCTACTATAGTTACATTGTTAAACCTGCTTTACTAGTAATTGGTAAGGGCAGATTCTATTCTCAGAAACACTCATTCACACACACAGCATGCTTCAACTTCCAACGTCCATTTCCAATGTTCTCATTTCCAATGAAAGCACTGCAGAGACCGCCAATTTCGCCCTACGGGAAAAGTTGAAAACCTTCTTTTTGTCTGTTCTTTTTTTTTTTAATTACATTTATATGCTGCCCTTCTCCGAAGACTCAGGGCTTACAATTTTGGGATACAACCCAGTGTGCTCAGCAATAGCCTTCATTCCATTGTATATGCCTGCTTATTACTAAGCGGCATTTTTTACAGTCAGCTTATTGCCCCCAACAATCTTGGGTCCTCAATGTACCTACCCTGAGAGGATGGAAGGCTGAGTCAACCTTGAGCCTGGTGGGATTCGAGCCTACAGCAGCTGTAGGCAGCTGGAACTTAAGTGCAGGCAATTAACAGCCTGAGCCACCCAAGGCCCTTTTTAATGCACCTTGGCATAGATGATGCATTTTGGGGGGGAATTATTATTTGCACTCTGGGCCATGGCCTTAGGCCAGCCCTAATGTGATTACTCTATATCTTTCTACTTGAGAAGGAAATTGACAAGACAGAAATATCTTATGTGACAATATTCGGCACCTCTAAGCAAAGGAGAACAAAAGGGATAAACGGACATGACCATTTCTCTATAACCCGGGAAGCAGAGATGTCAATTCTTTAGTCCTAGGATCAAACTCACAGCCTCTGATTGTGAGCCATCGCATCACTCCCCCAGACAACCGTGATGACACCAGCTAATCCTTTCAACCCAAAAGCACTGACACAAGTGCTTCTGACACGAATGCAAGCAATGGAATGATTACCAAACGGGTGAACACTAAGCAGTGAATAAAACATGAATGTGTTCTGACCCACACCCTTTTCTGACAAATCAAACATAATTCAAAAAGAACAGAAACTGTTCTTTTAGCTAGCGTCATCGCTGTTGTCTGGGGGAGTGATGCGGTGGCCTAGAGGTGGAACTCTCGCCTCACAATCAGAGGCTGTGAGTTTGATCCTAGGCAGAGGCAGATATTTCTCTCTCTGGGCACAGTGAGAATATACTTGCTGCGAACTCCGCATTGGCCACAGGAAAGGTATCCGGCCAGTAAACACTCAGCTCCATTCAGTTGCTTCGACTCCACCCTGATGCAAGGGATTATGGGTTCATTAAAAGAAAAATCACCATTGTCTGGGGATTACCCAGGTGAGGGTTTCTTTCATGACCCTAGCAGGAGCTGGGGCAAAAGATGGGAGCTCAACCCTGCGCCACAGCAGCACTTGGATCTTGCTAATCTCCATCCCAGCATCCTAACCATGCAAATCATGGTGCTCATTCCATTTATTTTCACTTTTCAAAAATTTCCATTGTACAACATAAAGCTGATAAATATTTTCTGATTGCAGCCAGGAATCGAACTGCGTATTGTGAAAAACTTTCCAAAATTCAAGCTTATTCACCTAATCTTAAAGTAAATCAAGTAATGTATTTTATTTATTTATTATTTATTTATTTATTCGACTTATATGCAGCCCCTCTCCCGAGGGACTCGGGGCTCACAACTAAAATAGAATACAACAATAAGTTACTTAAAAATATATTAAATTAAAGCCGAATTAATATTAGTATTATTATTAAAACCCCAAAATTACGTAAACAACCCAAGGGTCAACACTGCCCAGATTGTAAAACAGCCAGGTTTTTAGCTCACGGCGGAAGGTGCGGAGATCGAGCCAGCCGGAGCTCCAGCGGAAGAAGATTCCATAGAGTGGGGGCTGCCACAGAATAGGCCCTCCCGGGTCCCCGCCAAACGACATTGAGTCGCGGAGGGCAGCCGAGGAGACCCGCCTGTGCGACCGTACCGGGCGGCTGGTATTTGAGGCTGGGAGAAGTCGTTCTCGTAAATATCCTGGACCCATGCCATGTAGGACTTTGAATGTTAAAATCAAAACCTTGAACCTCACCCGAGGGCAACCGGAAGCCAATGCAAGCCACGCAGGAGGGGTGTAACATGGGAGTATCGGGAGGCTCCCATCACAACCAGCGCAGCCGATTCTGCACCAGCTGAAGCCTCCGAGTGGTGCACAAGGGCAGTCCTAAATAGAGAGCGTACAGTAGTCCAACCGGGAGACAACGAGCCTGAGTGATCGTGCGCAGGGCATCCCGTCCAGGTATGGGCGCAACTGGCGAACCAGCCGGACCTGGGCAAAGGCCCCCTGGCCACGCTCCCACCTGCTCCTCCAACTTGAGCCGTGAATCCAGGAGAACCCCCAGGTTCCGTGCCTGTCCACAGGGGGTAACACCTCCTCCCCCATGACCAAAGATGGAATCTCCAAACTGGACCGGGATGTGGTATGCACAGCCACTCTGTCTTGGCTGGATTGAGACGAAGCATGTTCCTGTCCATCCAGATTCGCACCGTTCAAACAACGGGACATCACGGAGAGAGCATCACTGATGTGGCCGGGGTGGAGATATAACTGCGTATCATCAGCGTACTGATGATAACTCACCAAGCCACGGATGATCTCACAGCTTCATATAAATGTTGAACAGGAGGCTGAGAGGACCGACCCTGAGGTACCCCACAAGTGAGAGACCTCGGGGTGGAGCCTCCTCCCCCTGCCAACACTGTTCTGAAGCGTCCGAGAGGTGGGAGGAGAACCACCGTAAAACAGTGCCCCACTCCCAGCCCCGAGGCAGCGCCGCAACAGGATACCATGGTGCGATGGTATCAAAAGCCGCTGAGATCTAACAGGACCAGGACAGAGGAAAAACCCTGTCCGAGCCCTAGAGATCATCCATCAGCGCGACCAATGCTGTCTCCGTGCTGCTACCGGGTCGGAAGCCCGATTGAGTGCGGATCAGGTAGTCCGCTTCATCCAGGAAAAGTGGCAATGCTGGGCCACCACTCTCAACAACCTTCCTAAAAAAGAAGGTTGGAGACGAACGAGTTGTTCAACTTCGGCTGGGTCAAGGGCAGGCCTCTTCAGGAGGGGCCTCCCACCGCGCTCTTTCAAAGTGACGAGGAACAACCCTCCGCCAGAAGCGTTGATAACTGCCCGAGAGCCACCGCGCGACCTCCTGGAAGCATAAACCAACCAGGAAGGGCGCG